>CM031967.1:17647543-18247543 GCA_018749465.1 Paracanthobrama guichenoti | reverse complement strand
TATATATATATATATATATATATATATATATATATATATATATATATATATAATCTTTATCTTTTATCTTTCTATGGAGTCCCTCTCCATAAATGACATGGTGATGAAAAAATGAGAATATATCCGTTTCCCCAGAGAAACTTTGCGTTAATTTGCTAAATATTTGCATTTCCCCAGAGAAACTTTGCGTTCGTTTGCAAAATATTTGCGTTTCCCCAGAGAAACTTTTTCCCAGATGTTCGTTTGCAAAATATTTGCCTTTCCCTGAGAAACTTTGCGTTAAACTCGCAAAAAATATTTGCCTTTCCCCAGAGAAACTTTGCGTTAAGCTCACTTGCGTTCGTTTGCAAAATATTTGCCTTTCCCTGAGAAACTTTGCGTTCGTTTGCAAAATATTTGCCTTTCCCCAGAGAAACTTTGCGTTCGCTCGCAAAATATTTGCCTTTCCCCAGAGAAACTTTGCGTTCGCTCACTTGCGTTCGTTTGCAAAATATTTGCCTTTCCCCTGAGAAACTTTGTGTTCGTTTTCAAAATATTTGCCTTTCCCCAGAGAAACTTTGCGTTCGCTCACTTGCGTTCGTTTGCAAAATATTTGCCTTTCCCCTGAGAAACTTTGTGTTCGTTTTCAAAATATTTGCCTTTCCCCAGAGAAACTTTTTATGCTCTCACTTGCGTTCGTTTGCAAAATATTTGCCTTTCCCTGAGAAACTTTGTGTTCGTTTTCAAAATATTTGCCTTTCCCCTGAGAAACTTTGCGTTCGCTCGCAAAATATTTGTTTCCCCTGAGAAACTTTGCGTTCGCTCACTTGCGTTCGTTTGCAAAATATTTGTTTCCCCTGACAAACTTTGCGTTCGCTCACTTGCGTTCGTTTGCAAAATATTTGCGTTTCCCCTGAAAAACTTTGCGTTTGCTCACTTGCATTCGTTTGCAAATTATTTGTTTCCCCTGAGAAACTTTGCGTTCGCTCACTTGCGTTCGCTCACAAAATATTTGCCTTTCCCCTGAAAAACTTGCATTCGCTTGCAAAATATTTGCCTTTCCCCTGAGAAACTTTGCGTTCGCTCGCAAAATATTTGCGTTTCCCCTGAGAAACTTTATGTTACGCTGCATAAAATATTTGCCTTTCCCTGAGAAATTTTGCGTTCGCTCACTTGCATTCGTTTGCAAAATATTTGCGTTTCCCCTGAGAAACTTTGCGTTCGCTCGCAAAATATTTGCCTTTCCCCTGAGAAACTTTGCGTTCACTCGCAAAATATTTGCCTTTCCCCTGAGAAACTTTGCGTTTGCTCACTTGCGTTCGTTTGCAAAATATTTGTTTCCCCTGAGAAACTTTGCATTCGGTCACTTGCGTTCGTTTGCAAAATATTTGCCTTTCCCCTGAGAAACTTTACGTTCGCTCGCAAAATATTTGCCTTTCCCCTGAGAAACTTTGCGTTCGTTTGCAAAATATTTGCCTTTCCCCTGAGAAACTTTGCGTTCGCTCACAAAATATTTGCCTTTCCCCTGAGAAACTTTGCGTTCGCTCACTTGCATTCGTTTGCAAAATATTTGTTTCCCCTGAGAAACTTTGCATTCGGTCACTTGCGTTCGTTTGCAAAATATTTGCCTTTCCCCTGAGAAACTTTACGTTCGCTCGCAAAATATTTGCCTTTCCCCTGAGAAACTTTGCGTTCGCTCACTTGCGTTCGTTTGCAAAATATTTGCCTTTCCCCTGAGAAACTTTGCGTTCGTTTGCAAAATATTTGTTTCCCCTGAGAAACTTTGCGTTCACTCACAAAATATTTGCGTTTCCCCTGAGAAACTTTGCGTTCGCTCGCAAAATATTTGCCTTTCCCCTGAGAAACTTTGCGTTCACTCGCAAAATATTTGCCTTTCCCCTGAGAAACTTTGCGTTTGCTCACTTGCGTTCGTTTGCAAAATATTTGTTTCCCCTGAGAAACTTTGCATTCGGTCACTTGCGTTCGTTTGCAAAATATTTGCCTTTCCCCTGAGAAACTTTACGTTTCGCTTTGCGCTACAAAATATTTGCCTTTCCCCTGAGAAACTTTGCGTTCGCTCACTTGCGTTCGTTTGCAAAATATTTGCCTTTCCCCTGAGAAACTTTGCGTTCGTTTGCAAAATATTTGTTTCCCCTGAGAAACTTTGCATTCGCTCGCAAAATATTTGCGTTTCCCCTGAGAAACTTTGCGTTCGCTCGCAAAATATTTGCCTTTCCCCTGAGAAACTTTGCGTTAAACAAAAATATTTGCGTTTCCCTGAGAAACTTTGCGTTAAGCTTGCAAAATATTTGCCTTTCCCCTGAGAAACTTTGCGTTCACTCACTTGCGTTCGTTTGCAAAATATTTGCGTTTCCCCTGAGAAACTTTGCGTTTGCTCACTTGCGTTCGCTTGCAAAATATTTGCGTTTCCCCTGAGAAACTTTGCGTTTGCTCACTTGCGTTTGCTTGCAAAATATTTGCCTTTCCCCTGAGAAACTTTGCATTCGCTTGCAAAATATTTGCGTTTCCCCTGAGAAACTTTATGTCACAGTAAAAATATTTGCGTTTCCCCTGAGAAACTTTGCGTTCGCTTGCAAAATATTTGCCTTTCCCCTGAGAAACTTTGCGTTTGTTTGCTAAATATTTGCGTTTCCCCTGAGAAACTTTGCGTTCGCTCACAAAATATTTGCATTTCCCCTGAGAAACTTTGTGTTCATTTGCTAAATATTTGTTTCCCCAGAGAAACTTTGCGTTCACTCGTAAAATTTTTGCAAGAGAACGCAAAAGCATTGATCACCATTTCCCTTCAAGGCTCTGTACCGTCCACTTTCTCCTCTTTCTTCACAAATTCCTGTCACCTGACTTTTTCTTAAGTGTCATGTATTTATTTATTTATTTATTTATTTTGTTTTTTTGTTTAAAGTATAACAAATGAGAAATTAATGGCATAAAAAATTCTCCATATTCCCATATTTCCTGTTTTGTTTGTCCGTTTATTATTTGTTTATTAATTGTTTATTAATCATCCCTCAATAATGAGAAATTAATTCAAGTTTAATAATAATAGTTAGTAAAAGTTAGTTTAAAAACTAACAGTATTCTTTACCTTCTCTCTTCTCTACCTTCCCAGAATTTCTCTCTCCAGACTTTTGTTGTCCTCTGTTAACATTCACCTCTTGCATCCTTTCAGTCTTTCATCTCTCTCTCCCTCAGCGCTCTTAGATGAGCATCAGGTGGTAAAGCTGTTAGCTGGGCTTTCTGCTGCCTACCTACACCGCTGCTCCTCCCACCTACTCTGTGCTGGCCAGAAACCCCCAGAATGCCTCTCTGGTCAGCCCCCCGTCATTTGCTCTGTCATTCCCCCACTTCTGCTCTTATTAGCCCATTTTTGACATAAACATGCAACAAATCGTGATGCTTCAGCTTATGCAATAGCATTACAGTATTTGCGCTGCTCTTTTATCTGACTTCTTGCTTTTCTTCACTCTATGGCCTTTCTTTCTGCTGTATAACACCTCATAACCTCTGTTCCTCTTTTCTTACCGCATGCATGTACATATGGCTGGATGAATGTGAAGACCGCTTGCTTATGTTGACGTCTGCATAGAGTAAGTATAATGCTCTTATGAAGCCATCTTGCACCTTTTTACACATTTTTAGAGTACTTAACTTAATTGACAAAAAAGGCAATTTTACCATTTTCCAAAACAGAAAAAAGAATTAGGCACGAGGCATGTAGCTGGTAGAAGTAATGTAAATGCCTCCATTTGCTGTTTTGCTTTTATGAAGTGGTAACCTGAATTATGATTCAACACTGATGTTCGGTATAAAATTGTGTTTATTTTTATTAATCCTGCTCATAAAATAGTAGGCTTTTATACAATTATAGGCTTTTTATACACACACACTCACACACTATGAAAGAAAGTAATAATAATCCAGCAAGGACATATTGAGGTCAGAAAGTAACAGAAAAAGACATTTATAGTGTTACAAAAGATCCGAAGGATCATGTGGCACTGAAGACTGGATTAATGGATGCTGAAAATTCAGCTTTGCCATTACAGGAATAAATTATATTTTAAAACCGTTTTCAAATAGAAAACAGTTATTTTGAAAAATCTCACGACACCAGACTTTTGAATTTTAATATATATATATATATATAAAATTCAAATAGTCTAATCATCATTACTCACCTCAAGTTGTTTCAAACCTGCATACATTTCTTGGAAGAATGTTTGTAACCAAACAGATCTCGGGCCTCACTGACTACCATAGTAGGAAAAAAATACTATGGTAGTCAATGGTACCTGAGATCTGCTTGGTGTCAAACATTATTCCAAATATCTTCCTTTGTGTACATCCGAACAAAGAGATTTATACAGGTTTGGAACAACTTGAGAGTGAGTAAACGATGACAGAATTTTTATTTTTGGGTGAACTATCCCTTTAATGGTTTTTATTTGTAGATGTTGCCATATGCTGTGTACAATCAGCATGACTAGATTTGCTATGCAAAACAAAGCAGCCTGACACACTTCATTGCTTCCTTGAAACACAAAATGATTTGCTCATAAATCAGGACTGATTCGTTTAAGAATTCAACTCACTGACTGAATGCTGAAGTTCTCAAGTTAACAGTTCACTGGAGGTGACACCATTCAGTCTGATAACCAACAGTTTTAAAGGACAGAAGAGTTACAGTGCACCCAGCTTAAGAGATAAAGAAAGCTTTTTTTAACAATATGCAAATCTTCCTTATCATATGAAGTGCTGAATTAAAGGTTGAGGATCTTCTTTTTGTCATAATTAAACTGGGAAAGCATACCACTTCAATTTGAAACATTTCTCTATCATCATCTAGTTCTATTACTTCTAACCTAAACACATTAGCAAAAAATAAGTAATTTAACTGTAGTCAACTATATCAGGGTAATTAATATGGAAGCTTGATTCCGCCAATAAAAATGAAAAAATGATTGTGACTTTTTATCTCACCGTTTTGACTTTTTATCTCAGAGTTTTCAGAATTCTGACTTTTTCTTGCAATTGCAAGTTTATATCTCACAATTCTAACTTTATAACGCAGTTGCGAGATATAAAGCCACTGAGTCAGTCTGTTTTCCCCTCAGAATTGGACTTTATAACTCATAATTGCGAGTTTATATCTCACAATTTTGGCTTTACTTTGTATTTGTTAATGTTAGTCAATGCACTGTGAACTAACATGAACAAACTATGAATAGTTGTATTTTTATGAACTAAAATGTTTTTCTCATTGTTAGTTCATGTTCGTTATCTGAGACCTTATTGTATCTCGCAATTCTGAGGAAAAAAAGTTAGAATTGCGAGATGTAAACTACAATTGTAAGATAAAAAGTTGCAATTATCTTTTAAAATGTTTTGTTTTTTGGTTAAACGTGAGGCTACATTTACATTAATCCGGATACATTTGAAAACTGCATTTTCGTTTCAAAACGCTCTCCATCCACTAGAGTTTTCCAAAGGTTTTGAAATGTCCGAAAATACTAAATTCACCTTACTGCGCATGCGTAAGCCCTCATAAAAACATACTGATATGATACAGTCGAACAAGACATAATAAAGTTATCACACCATTCTTCTGGCAGGATCATTGGGTGTACTCACACTAGGCGCTCTGAACCATGCGCGTTTGACCCCTGAAGCCCGGTTGTTTGACAGGTGTGAGCTCTCCTTTCCGTGCCCTGGCCTGCTTGGAAGAGGTGGGCCACAGCGTGGTTCACATGCAGTCATCATTACGACAGCAAACACCAAACTATTACTACTTGAATACACTTTTCGATTAAATCAAGTATATTTAGGTTTATAACGGTCCTGGTTCTCACATTATTGGTGAACATGAATTGTAGTTTGCGAGTAAAGCTGCAAATTCCTCCATCAAAGTCAGCTGCCTCCGTAATAATCTTCTGATATGTGCAGTGCAGTCAAGTGAAAATCGCTGTGCGGCATAAATGATAAATCTATTAGGCAGTCTATTAACGAAAGCGCTTTTCTTCCTGTCTTCTTCAAAATAAAAAGTTGCTTAGTGAATGACGCAAGCATGCTCCGGCCCGGTACGTTAAGTGCGACGTGAGTGCAGGCCAGCGGGGGCAGTGGGGAGGGGGGGACAATCGCGCTCGGGCACGGTACAAGGCAACCGTGCCTAGTGAGTACACCCTTATTTAGCAAAATAGCTTACCATTCACTGATGCATCCAGGTCTCACTCATTCACCATGTTTGGTTTAAAATGCAACTGCTCACGTTTTGCCGCAGGACAGCAAATGCGAGTACATTTTGTCATCTTTGCAGGACTGCGATATGACGAGTGTGCAAAGTGATTTTAGCAACAGTGTGAAAGTGAATAGCACATAACAGGCACAATACCAGTATAAACATGAATATTCATCAGTACAATATGCTTCACGACTAAACATGCGTCATCATTTTGAAATACCTCCGTTTTCACAGTCATCGTGAAAACAGCGTTTTCAAAAAGCTTTGTTTCCGTTAATAAAAACACTGTCTCAGTATGGACAGAAGGCCAAAACAAAAATGATTTTGCCGTTTAACTAATAGTATTACCTTGTAAAAGAGATGCCAAACACTTTGTTGGTAGACCAAAGTTCTAGAACTTGCTTTCATTTTCATCAAATTAATTGTGACGATTCTAATGTGCCACAAGCCAGCATGGTGCAATGCAATTTCAGTTGCATCATGGTGCTTTTGTTCCATCTTTGAGATTTTGGGCTGCAATTGTCCCCTAAAATCAGTTCTGGATACCCAGTGACTAAATGGTGTTGGGTTGCGTTTGTGTGGCCATACAGTGCTTGTAGGTAACATGAGGTTGGCTTGATGCCCTTGTGTCTCGTGTACAAGAGCTCAAAGACAGTTTGTGGGATATCTGTAATGATGGCTGCCAATGAAAGTGCTTGTGATTTGGACTCTGCTGCAGGGTTTGAAGGTTGCTCCCTGGTGCCCTCCATCTACCCGCTGGAGACACTGCACAACTCACTGTCCCTCAAGCAGGTGGACGAGTTCCTCACGGCGCTGTGTAAGAACGGGAGTGAGGCTCAATTCAAGAGGCTCAAATGTAAGTGGATGAATACATTCATGTTAATTGTCACACTTGGTCATCACAAAATATATTTTAAATGAGGATGTTGATCACTTTTGCATCAATAATTAATTGACACTGAATGGACATCAAACACATTGAAGCATCTTGAATTGCCACCTACAATGTAAAATGGGCCTTTGCATTTAGCTATATACACTACCAAGTTTGGAATAAATAAGATTTTTTAATGTTTTTGAAAGAAGTCTCTTATGTCCACCATAGGGTTGCATCATCAGGATGCATTTATTTCAGATTATACAGAAAAAACTGTAAAATTGTGAAATATTATTACAATTTAAAATAACCGGGTTTTTTTTTTATTTTATTGTAATATATTTTGAAATGCAATTTATTCCTGTGATGCAAAGCTGAATTTTGCAGCCATTACTCCTTCAGTCACATGATCCTTCAGAAATCATTCTAATATTCTAAGAACTAAAAATTAACAATACTTCTGCAGCATTTAGTTAGTTAATGCTAATTTCATAATTTACTAATACATTATTAAAATCAAAAGTTGTATTCAAGTTAGTCAATACACTGTGAACTAACATGAACAAACTATGAACAGCTGGGTTTTGATTAATGAAAATGTGTTGCTCGTTGTTAGTTCATGTTCCTTAATACATGAACTAATGTTAACGTAAAGTGTTACCAACATTTCTTATTGTTATCAATGTTGAAAACCATTGTGCTGCTTAATGTTTTTGTGGAAACTGTGATACTCTACCATTCAAGAGTTTGGCCCTTGAAAGCCTTCCCCCTGTTAAAGATCCATTCATTTGATCAAAAGTGATAGTATATGTTACATAATAAGAATAGTAATAAGAAAATGTTTCTTGATCGGCAGTGTACAAATCACATATCCCTTTCTTTTCTCTTTAGCTCTGTCTGCCATGTTTGAGTCACACTCTCAGCCATCAATAGATGTTGATAGTCAGGAGACCCCAGCGTCCACCCCGATCCAGCTGAACCAACCGGCTTCACAGCCTCTCTGGTGTGAGTATACCTCACTTTACCATGATATATATTGTAGCACAATCTCTTAACCGTCATAGTACCGCCACAGTACATTTTTTACTCCGTAAGGAACTTTGAGGGCACTTTAAATGGTCACTGTTATTAGAAACCCCTATGTGAAACCCCATATTTGGTGCGAAAAGTTAAGTTGTCGAGTTTATTCTAGTTTTTAGCTCTGCCATTTAGATGATTACTGTTGGCTTTTAATGCCGCAGAGTTTCCCCTGAGAGTTTAGTGATTTATGTTCAGTCTGGGCTTTAGCAGCAGCTTTCAGTAAAAATCTAGGTTGCGTTAGTCACTGCTATGTCTGCCTCTTTTTAACCCATTTACTATAATATCATTGTTTGTGAAAGCAGGGTCAGGAACATGCTGGAAGACAAATGTATCTCTCAGATTAATAGTGTAATTGTTCTGTTTTTGGTTACATAACATTAGTTCCGTGAGGCTCTTTATGTAGGACAATACAGCAGGATGTCGGTTATATAAATCGGTCATGTGAATGATGATTGATGAATATGCCAACAGGTTACAAAGCTCATAATCTCCTACAAAGCGTTTTAAGCCAGGGACACATTTAACGATTGTAAGGCTGTTTATGAATGTAATTTGATACTTACAAGTTACAACTGATCATGCCCAAACACACCGGATCTGTGCCAGTTGCGTTTAGTCGGCGTTTGCGTACAGTCGGCATTTAAAATAGTGTGTTCAGTTCAGTCTTAGAATGTTTCAGCTAGTCATTAAGAGTGTCCCCGGTTTTACTAACAGAGAACACTGATCCAGACCTGCCTAAAACGCCTCGATCCAAGTCCAGATTACTACCTCAAACGTCCACGTCACAATGTGAAATTAGCATATTAATATATTAGTATAGTATATTATATTACTAATATATTAGTATATTAGTGCTGCAAAGAGAGAAGACGAGGCTTCAGTGAATTGAAGTGTTGCCGCAGAGATGCTATGTGTTTGAATGCGAAAGGAAAATCGCTTTTGCTTTCAGAGGTTAAGATTTATTTCTAAAGCTGTTCCTGGGCAGTACAACCCAAAAGTTTGCTTGTGCACAGCTCTTTTTACAGAGGACAGCTTCCTGAACCTTGAAGAGCACAACGCAAGCTATACAAAGACTACTCGCCACTGTTAAACATTCTGCTCAAGTCATGCATGTAAAGTTGGTTCAGATCGATCGGCTTGATGTGGTTTCAGAATCTGACTCTGTCTCAGACTGATTCAGTAAAACCGACGACATTATTATCAACTGTGTTTACAAACGCTTTAGAAGCTTTGTTTGGCCAATCATAACGTATTGGGTCAGCTGGCTGATTGGAGCACTTTGAGCTTTTCGGAAAGAGGGGGTTTGTAGAAATCAGCACATCTCAGACAGACTGGGAATAGAGAAAGCTGCAATAATATACAGTATGTGGGTTTTATTTTACATTTAAAGCATGTTAACCTATTCTTTTACACCCAATGTGAATTATTACACCCAATAATCAATTAATTATAATGTCAGGCTTTCATCTTGTGTGCAAGTGTGACCCCCGTTTTATAAAAGAATATATTTTCCAGTTTGGTTTAGATGTCTTGTTTCCAGTTCTGTACTGTAAACCGGACGTGTCATTTGCACTTTCTTGCTTAAGTTCAAGACCACAAAATCAGTGAATCTAATCAATATACAGGCAAAGTGTCGTCGATGCGCAATTACAAAGAAAACGAGTTGGATGAATAAAATGCAGTTTAAAGACTCTCTGTGTTGTCCGTCAGACCCCCTTTAATAATCTCCATGACTCCAAATATTGTAGTACAGCTGTATAGTTTCACAAATGTTAAATGCGTTTAAGGGCTCTATCATACACTCGGCGCAATGCGACGCCAGGCGTGACTCAAATGTTTTTTGCTAGTTTCAGCCCGACGCAGTTATCATTTTCACGTCCAGCGCCACGTTGTTTAAATGGCAAATGCCAGAGCCCATCTGTTCGCCCATGGGAGTGCTGGTCTGAAAACAAGGTGTGTTCAGGCGCATTGTTGGTGCGTTGCTATTTTGAGACAATTGACATTAGTAATATGCGCCTATGGGCGGGTGCACAACGCGCATACTCTCCTTATTACACACACAGTGATGCGCAGCAGCACACAAACATTTTTAAATAATAGAAAATAAAAGGATTCCCCTCTGGAGAAGCAGTCAGTCTTTCCGCTCGCAAATTCTGCCATGTAAATAGCGAATCCACCATGGTGCAAGTGCAACTGGCTTTTAAAGGGAATGGGAGATGAGTCTCTGATTGGTTTATTGTACATTACGCCCATAACACACCCATGACTCATTAAGAGACTAGGTATAACCCTTTTAGACCATGCGTCTGGCGCACAGACCGTTTTTTCTGTTGTTAAACTAGCAAAAGTGGAATCGGACACACCCTAAGAGCACCTGCGCCATTCGCTTTAGACTGTGCGCTCAGATCGTTAAAATAGGGCCCTAAAGGTCATTGGTCTGTTATGTTCTGTTTATTGTGGGAGATTTCGTACATATAGCAACTGCTTCTCCATTGCCTCATTTTGCCAGAAACTATTGTGAAATGCTTAGTATAAACACTTAGGTAAGGTGACATTTAAGACGTTTGTTTCTTAAAGAAATCCCTTTCATGCAACAGACCTGTAACTCTGTGTGTGTTTGTGTGTGCAGACACTGGCAGCCCTTCCAGTACTGTATCCAGTGCCGGGCCATCGTCTCCATCTGTAGCAGAGCCTTCATCCAACTTTGGATTCAATGAGTAGATGTCTAGGAAACGCTTTTGATCAGTTTTGCAGTATCTGTTTAAAAAGATTGATATGGTCCTAGTTATCTGCTTGGAAGCTGCTAATATTGTACTATCTGCACTTCTGCTTGAACAACTTTGGCTGAGATTCATCAGCCGATCTGTCAGCAAATACAGATCTGGAAGCAGTAATTAGCTCTTCCGTTGAACTTCTGCACTCCGGTGGAGTCGGATAGTAATTATGATCCTAGATTCAGTGGCAGAGAGACAGAGACATTACAGACAATAGTAATTGTCTGTGCGTCTTTTTTTGTCACCCCACACCAATGTAATTACATTGCACAGAATAATGCAACTCGAATAAATATCCAAAGGAGCATATAGACCAGTGATGATCTAATCGAGTAAATTGAATTCTACCACTGTTATTTTGGTTTGTGTATATTAGAATTCTTTTATGATTATTATTATTATTTTTTTAGATGTTTGATCATGTGATTTTATTTTGAGATTTAAATGAAAATTTTATTTTTATTATATGAAATGCAAAAGGTATTGTTTGGGAATGAATAAATGTGTGCCGAATGAGCTGCAGTAGACTTTTTCAAGAATGTTCAGCTGTTTGCAATGTTGTTTACTCTGTAAAGTTTAAATAAGTGTATTTAATTTTAGAGAATTGTATTACTGAATAAAATTGCTGTAAAGTGTTTGTGTGTGGTATTATGTTTTGTGAATGAAAGGCACCGAACCACTGACTTGTACCTGGAATGGTTTGTTGTTCTCTCAGACCTAATCGTGGTTTTAAAATTCAATCTGTGGTGCGAATGTCTCAAAGAGTGATGCAAAACAATAATGATGACTCATGCTTTGCCCTCAGCTGTGCTGCTGTGTTGCTATAGGGACGGATTCTCATCTGCTTATTGACTTCAACTGTGAGAGCCGCACTGAATGAGTGAATGTTAAGTAACGTGTGTGTGTGTGTGTGTGTGTGTGTGTGTGTGTGTGTGTGTGTGTGTGTGTGTGTGTGTGTGTGTGTGTGTGTGTCATCACAGGCAATCTGGGAGCTAAAGATGAAGTCATAGCTGTTAGCTCATTTTCATTCATGTGGGGACACATATGCTAAACGTCCAGTGGATGTTTTCCCAGAGGGACCTGATGGAGTGGAATAGTGAAACATAACGAATAATGAATTATATCATGCATATTCACTTTGCCTAGTTTGAATTGTATAGCTGCATAATTCATTTAACAATTTATGTGATATAAATTCTGACAGGTTACCGAGGCCATTAATCAGGTTTGAAAGAGAGTATCATAAATTGCTCCCACCTCTCTGCCCTAAAATCTTGCCTGCTGGCAATATAAAAAACATTGTCATAGCAACAGCTCGAGTCCAGTACTCCGCGACGGTGAGCTCGCGAATTAAGAAGTGTGTCATCGGCCGGTGCCCAGAGACTGAGAGGCTTACATCCACTTTAGCCCCTGCCAAGAGATTTTGGAAGGGCTGTGGATGCTCAGTTAGTATGAGGTAATGTCATTGTAAAGAGAGAGGAGGAGAAATTGTTGAATGCAGCCTTCACGTGTTATCGGAAATGTCCTACTTCCCACTTCTGAAGTCGTGATTACGAGCTCGTCACATTCAAGTGCTTTGTTGTTGTCAGAAAGAACAGAAATCATGGAAGACACCAGGTTTAGTTTTTGGTTTGTAGAATGTTATTCTAACATTCCCCTAACATTAATCTAATGTTACTCTAACATTGCTTTAACTTTCCCCTAACGTAATTCAAATGTTCCCCTAGCGTTAGTCAAACGTTACTTTAACGCTATTCTAACATTACTTTAAAGTTCCCCTAGTCTCAGCCTAAAGTTAACTAAAGTTTAAAGTTATTTTAATGTTGCTTTAACATTCTCCTAACGTTATTCTAACAAAACTTTAACGTTCCCCTAGTCTCAGCCTCGCAGATGTCATGCCCACGGACCGTTGGCTGAACGTCTGATGCACATCGTACACTTAACTTGCACTTAAATACTTCAGGATTTTCAAAGTCGTCATCTGATTGGTTGAATTCTACAGGATGTCCGGGAGGTGTGTGTGTTGCGTTCATTAACGGGCTGCCTGGAAACAAACTGTCATGACACCAAATTCCCTCATGGGAAAGCCATCATGTTTACAAGTGTGACAGTGAGAGCTTGCCAGGATCAGCTAAACGCTGGATTTTAAAAAGTATGTGAAGTTCACAGCTCCATTGTTGCAGTAAACTTGAACAAAATGTATGAATTAATTTATTGATGCACACCGGTCTGTTATTGTAGGAAGATCGACTTTCCATTTTCACACCCCTAAATATGACCGGGAACAAAATGAACTGTGATTGGTTGATTTACATGTCAGTCAAAGTCCTCTTGGCCGGTCTTTGGTCAATAAAAGCTGCGATAGAAACCAGACCTTCTGCCATCAGTCTGAAGGTCAGGCTACACTAGACTAACGTTATTCTAACATTGTTTTAAAGTTCCCCCAATGTTACGTTAACATTCCCCTAACATTATTCAAATGTTCTCTCTAACAGAGACAGGGGTGTGCCAACTGCAACAAAAAGGGGCCCAACGTAAAAATTAAGCGACGTGATGGTCAAAAATCAAGTGTTTATTCCAAAAAGTGCACAAATAAAGGTTTTTCCAATGGAGTGCAAATCATATTTTACAGTGAAAAAAAAAAACTTTCAAAAGTTTTTATATATATATATATATATATATATATATATATATATATATATATATATATATATATATATATGCCAACAAATTGGCCCAAAATGCAGCAAAAACTCCCCAAACTCACTCTATGAGCCCCTGAATGACTCTGAGAGGTCCTCTTAAAAAAGACAAACCCCTCCTACTTGGGCTAAACCATTTAGAAATTAAAAGGTAACAAATTTAATAAAGGCAAGAAAAATTATTTAACAGTAACAAAAAGCTAGACCGTTATAATAATAATTCACAAATATATTAATATTTGGGAACAAAAGGAACTCAATTAACTTTTAATGTTTAAGAATACTAAAGCAAGAATCAAACAGATCACCAAACTCCCCTCTCACATGAGAACAATGAACTGTGCCTTCTATTGGCGGGAATGGGATACTCAAAATGGTGGCAGTTACTGTAACCGAGTTTTACCTGTTTGTGGTGGGAAAATGTTCCAGTACGTAAGTATAATTCTTTATAATATGTATGTGGTTGTATGGAAACAATAAACAGTTTACATGATTACCGGTCTTGTTTTACTTCTTAACACAATACATAAATCAACAGTGAAATGTATAACTCACATGTCAAACTGAAGAAGAATGGCTTGGTGAGGACAGGAACAACACTAAACAATACACAATCAATGACACAAAAACATCTGTGTTAACTGGTATTCAAGTTTGTGAGTGTGGAATCTCCAGCAGTATCTAATAGTTTCACTATACCAATAGTGATTGACCCCACCCCAAATATTTTCACTGTGAACATTTATAGATACACTACATCTGTTCGCAGATTGCTTTAATAGCCCACATGAATGTGTGCGAGAAAGTGTTTATCTGTCAGTTCAAGGCACAGCGGATGGTGCCCTCTGCAGACCCCACCCCCCAAAACCAGGGGTCGCTTATTTTTTCCCCCGGAACGACTTAAATATTTTTTTTTTCAGACCCGGTTGCTTATTTCTCTAGCTAACCTGGCAACACTGCCAGTCACACTTCTTGAGGAACCATTTCAGCCAACAGCTACAGACTGAAACACTGTAAGAATCCTCTTCAACATCATGCACAAACCTAAGACTGATTATCTGTATTGTGTAAAACTAATTTATTTCATGTCAAAACAATACTTATATTTTTCCTAAACTTAGACTGTCAACTCATCTTCTGAGATTATAAAAAGTAACATTCAGAAGGTTGTTGCAATCTTTTAATATCCATTTTTATATTGTTTTATCTATCCAATTAAATATTTTCTCTTACTAACCATATTTTATGTCTTATGTATCCTGCCTCCATTATATATTTATGAGGCTATGAGGAAGAGGTTTTCATAGTTTCATCCCAGAAAGGCCCAGCTGAAACAGTCAAAAAAGGCAAAAGAGACAACAGTAAGTTTAGAAATTGATAAAACACTTGATGCAACTTTTTAAATAGGTATGCTGTTATTAATTTGTTGTGTTTTCGGTGGTTACATTACTGTTGTTCTGCAGTTGCAGGAGACGAGGTCAACAGAGACAAACACAGAAAGAGCATTGTGAAGGACAGAAAAGGTGGAGCTCAATGTAAGATGAGGAAGATGTTATTGTTGATGTGGATGCATGCAGGAGCTACAGTGAGGAATGTATTTCCCACATCTGGTCAGTAATACTCCCGGATTTGTCCAAAATTCTGTGGTGGTAATACTGGTCCATATACACCTCTTTTCAGTCAGTGGAAAGTAAAATAATAAATGAACCACACAGAAAGAGTTTTCCAAACTTTTACGTTTTTATTGATGATCAACAGGATGGTTCCCTTTACAGCAAATCAGCAGAAATCTACTTTTGCATTGAGCTTTTAAAGACAGAATGTTGAATATTGCACTAAAGAAGAAGAACTAAGATTCATACAGCGCCAAAGAACGAGGAAATATCACAGCATCTTCTCGACAACATCTTAGGGTAAACAGAAGCCAAGCCCAATAATATATGCATATTTCAGTACCATAAAGACAGTTAGCTTCAAATATATCTTCTTAAAATAGTTTTGTTTTAATTCTGATTATTAAACGATTACATTCAGGAGTATAACTAATAAGGTCACATGCAAAGATGGATACGTATGCATGACATATGGCCAAATGAATCCATCACATGATGATGCATTTGATGTGGAATGAAACTGAACTAATAGAGATTCGTAGAGGTACTTTAACTTTGCAGTCTTTTTTTACCTTTAGGAAATTAGAATTACAATAACCATAGAACTTTCTGAAAAGAAAGTGTTTCACGTAAATTACCACGTCAGCTTTTTTGATTTATATGTACAGGTTACTTTTTTTTTTTTTTTTTTTATCTCTGTTTTGGCATTTCAAGTCATTGTAAAGGAGGAAACCTCACGTCTGTAGTGTATTCAGTTTTCAGTGTGTAGTTGGTAGCCCTCTGCAAACCAAAGTTGTTGAATCTTATTTTTAAGAGAGTTCTGTATTTGTACTAAAATCAGCAACAGCTGAACATGTAATATTTTGTCATGAGTCACTCACGGTTCTAACCACTGATCTTTCGGTGACCCATTTTCTGAGGTTCACTGTTCCATGTGCATATTTTGCTAGTTCTTTGTTTTGTTCAAGCAGCATCCAGCAAAGCAACTTTTACATTCAAAAATATTATTTAAAGTTAGTGCATTCATCTTTAACACAAAACTATTTTTGTGTAAAGAAATCACAGCTAATCAACAAGACCATATAGTACTTGTTACTAAGGCCAGGTATTTGAAATAAAACGTTTTTAAATATGAAAATATATCCAGACCATAGGACGTACAGTACAGATTCAGCCTATTTTAACATAATCCTAGCAAAAAAAAGAAAAGATTTTGGTCTCAGTGTGGGTTTAATTTGTGTACATCGATTAGATTGTGTATTAGACTGTATATACCAATAAACTAGTTTAATCGTCAAGGCTATTGTAAGGTAAACTCTTTGACCACCACTGGTAACCTGTGCGTTCTCAGTTAGCAAAAGTACACAAAGACCCTGTTACTCTGACCATCTTAAAGACAACTTCTCTGAGTGAACTTAATCTATATTCAAATAACTCAATATGAAGTCTACTGCAATGCTAATTACTGACTTTTACATTTAAAAAAACAAGAGACTAAAGCAGATCCACTCACTGTAAATATACTAGATTAAGGATAGGGATGCAGTGTTTTTGGAAAAGGATAGATGATGGCACTTCTGCCTCGAAAGCAAGGCTACTTTCAAAGACAAAACAACTGCATTTACCGACGAGGCCTTGATGTTCTGCTATTGAAGACACTGCTCACAATGCAATTGAAGATGTAGGGCCGCTTTCTCAAAGTCTATTTCAGTCAATGACAGACTGCTAATATGTTCTTCCTGCCTTTTTTGTAAATGGTGTAATTTCAGGTTAGGTTGAATTTATATTTTACCATCATTAAAAGAGATAAGCTCCATAAAAACGCCAATTGATTAATTGAGCTCTGTTTTCATTAACTGACCTTCATACAATTTAATGTAGTCTAAGCCGCTTTTCCGCCGTCAGGCCAAACCATTCTCTTTGATTAAACGTTCCATTCCGTGCCAATCCGGCCCAGCCGGTACGGATATGGTTTCATTTTCCACTGTGGGACTGATAACGGCCGCTCTTTGGAATAGAGTGGTGCAGGTATGTCATCACTTTGTAGGCCAAAACGCGGAAGCGAGTTATCATTTCAGTACTTCCAGTTCCATCTTCCCAAAGTCAATGGGTTTTTTGAATGGGATTTTGGTTAAATGGCTGAAATAAGTGGACACAAGCTCAAGATATATTCTATGACATAAAATACATCAGTATTACTTCACTCGTGATTTATTTGAAGCTGTTATGTGTCTTGAAAAAGGCAGTTGCTAACAAGTGGCTAAATGAGACTACAGAGGCTGTCAGGGACATTAAACATCATCACGCCGAACAGGCAAACTCGGTCCGCTTTTACAACCTTATTATGCTCATAATTGTGCTCTTGTAAACTAGCATATCTCAAACGTTCTGGGAAAATGTTTTGAGAAAAACTGAAAGAGTTGTCGGAAGCTCAGTGATGGTGACGTTGAAGTCGAGTGACTGCGATGTAGTCCATTTTTAGCTTACCTTTAGCTTTTTACGACTGCATTTAGGCTTCAAAATTAATAAAAGCGGTGTTCATCTGTTCATCAATTATCTTGATGGGCAAAACATGTAAGTATCATAAACTCAAAAGCCTATGGGAAAATCCTGTTGGGTTTTTATCGAGGGAACCAGTGCCGGTTGGCCTACAAAGTGACGCCACACATGCACCACTCTATGTAGTACAATTGCATCAGTCGTTGCCTTGGTAACGCAAGGGTTTACATATGGTTTGAGATGTAAATGGTGTCCGCGTTATGGAGGATTATCAGATATGTCTCTTAATTTTATTATTATTTTGAGTTATCTTCGCTCAAATAGCTCGCTTGGCTTGGCCAGCTACAGTGAAACTGACACTACACACATTCTACCAGCACCGACCTAGCTGAGAATTCCGGGCCGAGAATGGTTTGTAATCGTGCTGTGCCGAACCAAGCTCAAGTGAAAATATTACTGGAACTGTTCCTAATTGTTCTTAGAACCGTTTGGCCCAACGGTAATAATAGCTAAAGTAGTTCCTGTCTACTTTGTCAGACAAAAAACTAATGTATCTGACAATCAGTCATTTTAATCCAAATTTTTATATTTGCCATTTCAAATAAATGACTTCATTATTTACATGATGCCTATCTACCAAACTGACTTAGAAAAGTGCAATCATACTTGGTGCAACAATGTTATCATTATAAACATCTGCTGCTTTTATAACACTCTAACTTATCATTCAATTAAAACTGTATTAACTGTGTTAGCGTAAACTTGAAATAAGGCTATAAAGAATTTCTATTTCCAGAATAAATGTAGATTAATAGACGTATAGTTGTTTATATATATATATATATATATATATATATATATATATATATATATATATATATATATATATATAACTATATGTCTATGACTCAGCATTTTTCATCAAACAACACGCAAAAGGCACACGAGGGTAACCCTCACTGTCTGCTCTCACTACCATAAAATGTATTCTATTCTATTTATTAGTCTCTCTATAACAAATGTCTCTCCTGCTACATTTTGATATATAGTGTAATTTCCACCACTAGTTTCCTTTTAAACCAGTTAAACCTAAAGTGCTTGTGGGTCAGGGAATCTCAGCTTGGGAAGAAAAAAATCTAGTCAAGTATATCAGCATTACACAAACAAAACATTCAGCACGTCACAAGTCTGAATCCTCCACATTAAAATGTAAAACAGATTAAGTTGATCCTAAAGTGGCGCATTTAAATTTCAATTATATTTTGATGATTTTATATAAAATTATCATAACAAAATCCCTCAAGCATCATGTAATAGGCAATAAAATACAATTTCCATCTGACTCTAATGGTGGTCTACTCAAATAACGGACAGATGGGATGCAAGCTGCTCGTTATTAGTCCGTTTTTTGAAGAGCGAGGTGGACCCCAACAGATCCCCAGATTAATGTATCTACAAAGTTTAGTCTGAAGAGCATCATGCTTTAGGAAGGTAACTGCAATACCAAATAAACACTACTTTAACACTGTTATTCTTTCTATAACCAGTCACATTTTCATATCAGAACCTATTCAACCAAAATCTGTCATATCAGTGAGTTAGTAGTTTGCAAAGATGCCATCTACTTCTTCACTAATATCACACTATTGGATTGCATGTTTGAATAAAGAATGATCCATCTCTTGTCAACTAAAGGATGTAAATCTTGGATTATGGTTTGTTTTTTTAATTTTTTTGCCATTTGAAAGAATTGAGATTTGGCACAAATCATCTTTGGATTAGCAATTTGGAGTACAGTTATTTCCTTCTTCACTATATGCTGGTATGTGATCTCATGGGGAGACTGTGTCTAGCCTCATTGTAATAGACTCAAAACTGTTTTGTCTTGTGAGCTACTGTTCTTGAAGTTATTTGCTCTAAGGCCGTGTGACCTTATGTTTAGTGTTTTTTCCTAGGCAACTGTCTATATGTGGTACATGGGCTAAGATTGATGATAAAGGATGCGAACATGAATCATATGATACATTAACCAATTTACAGAGGGCATTTTTGTGCTTCAAATTCGAATTATAGGCAGGAGAAAATCTTGGTCTCTTCAAGTTATGTTAAAGAATAGAAGTAAACTCAATTTGCGATGCAACTTCAGCCTACGTTGAACATTTATATTACTATTTCATAGCAGCTAGCTAGTGAACATTCAGTTTTCTGCCAAAGCCTCGCAGAAGCAATCAAAAATGTACAATAGCTTCAGGACCAAAGCTTACAATAAAGTCCTTTGACAGCACTAGGATTTTGTTGCATTTTTGAGGATTAGAATATAAACTATAGATATTAGCGGATGGAAGGCTGTGGGTGGAGTAACTCATCTAAACCTAAAAGATTAGAAATGAATGAGGAATGAATGGCAAGCTTTAGAAAGAAAAACAATTCAAAATTCTATTTTGCAGGCGGGGAAAGATTCATCTTGCATGACCACTGTGCTGCTGCTGGCCAAGACCATTATATTCAGGTCCTGCTGTTTCTCATGGGTCTGCTGATACCAGTCCCGAGTTACCTCTGTGTCATGTGTGGGGATTAAAGTGACCTAAATGAGAAGAAGATTGTCATTGTCAGATTAACTATAAAAGATGGTGTTCTGTTTGCAAGTAAGACCTTAGGACAGGGGTTTTCAAACGTTTTGAGAGACCTCCTCTCCTAAAATATAAATGCATCTATGTTATTTTCCCATTTCTACTGTGAGAGACAATAAAAGTTAAATAATTGGCTTTTATATTGTCATTGTGCTAAAGCTAAAATATTTTTCTTCACAAAACTTAGATTTTTTTCTTACTGTTAAAAACTAGTACAGTAAAGAGTATATTAAAAAGAAAATATAAGACTAAATATATAAAAAAAGAGAAAAAAAAAGTTCCTAAACATAAAACATAAAATAATTATAGTAATATTATCGAAAATTGCTGAATGTCCATGTAATTTTTTGCGTACTGCCTAAAAGCCCCTTGTGCCCCCAGATCCCAGTTTGAAAACCCGTTTTAGAATATTACTACAACAGACACACAAACAAATGGTACCTGGAGATTAGTGCCCCATTGTGCCTTCCCTTCTAGGAGTGCATCTAGAACGGCACGGCTGGGTTCACCACTGCCTGGATCATTTCCACTGACGACGTAGTATGCTGCTCGCTCTCGCTTGAAGAACTCTTGATCAACATTTTTAGCACTGCAGTGATTGGGAATGTAAGCTAGATCGACATAGATTGGTGATCCAGGTGGAGTCCCAGCGCTGGATTTCAGGTTGGAGCCTAAAAGAATATAACATTGGCTATTTACATGTGTGGTCTAGTGCAGGACCATTGCTATGCTGTAGAGAGAATTGTCTGGCTTATCCTGATGCTAACTAAATATTACATTTCAACTGATAAATAAATAAAAACTCTACTATATGGTAATATAATGCATCCTGATATTTGTACCTGCATTACTTTTAGCGCCATTGACCAATCCTCTTCCTGGGTTGTAGATGTCTCCCCTGGATCCCTGTGTCTCAGACATTTTGGCCAAGCGAAAAGCCTTCTCTGAATCTTTTCTTTTAAGAGCATGAGGTGAGGAGTCTTTGGATGTCTGCTTCACAGGGGTAGTAGATCTCCTGCCTTTTGCGTCTCCTTTACGTGACGGCGATGCAGATTTTCCTAGTGTCTTCCTCAAACCTCTATTTGTTTTAAGGTCTTTCTTCACTGGTCGTTCTGTGTGGGTCTGGCCATTAAGAAGGGCCTCTGGGTCCACCATGCACACATCAGGGTGTGGTGAGTGAGGAAGAGGGTCTTTCACTGGGATGGGAGGGGGATCGTGACTCCTCGGGGAGGAGGAATGATGACTTCCTCCACTGCCGCCAGCTGCAGACATTTTGTCCACTGGTAGATGTTCTGCATCTTCATCAGAGTCGAGGTTACCTTCAGCTGTAATTGATGGACATTCTTCAGTCTCTGGAGGAACATCTGAGTCAGACTGAGATGGGAGTGACTCACTCAAAGATGTAGGAGGAGTCTCCTCTCCTGCTAGCATAATGCCTTGCCCCGTCGCTGTACTGCTCGGGATGCTGTGCGATCCCTCCTTGCCATCCTCATGGTGACTGTGGGGATGACAATGCTGCTGCTTGTGGGATCTCCTTTTGACAGAGTGCTGCTCACGCTCGTCATCTCTTGAATGATCACTTCTGGCATCTTCCTCTCCCTCCTCACTTGATAGCTCATGTGGGCTTGGATTAATAAAGGAAGGCGATATATCTCCTTTACGGTGTTTAAAAAGCGAAGGTGAATGGGAGGATGTGGCCTCCATACTGAGATCAGAGGGTCGAGTGAATCCTTCATCTGACTTCTTGGAGACCTCAGGGCAAGCCTGTGCTCCTGATGGTGGAGTTGATGTACGTTCTTTTGGATCATACACTTTCTCCTCTTCATCCCCCTCTTCCTCCTCTACACCTTCATAAACATCCTCCCCATACCCAGGTGGAGCCTTTAAACATACAACATCTTCATGCTGCATTGTGGACACAAGGGTACAATGTTGGCTAGATTCAACTGTATTTGCTTTTTTGCTGTCTTTTTCCATCATCTTTTCTACTGTTTGCTCTTTATTCTCTTCATTTTTTCCCTTGCATTCCTTTTCTACAAACATTTCAGTTTGTTCTACTTCTTTCTTTACTTTTGACTCTTCAGTTTTCCCTTCACTTTCACTCTTTTGCTCTGACTTCTTGCCACAATCTAGGATCTCGCCCATCTTTTCTGACCTCACTTCAACCTCGTTTTCAGGTTGTATCTGTTCTTCCTCCATTGCTTTATGTTGTACTTCTTTCTCATCTGTCTTACTCTTCTCTTCATATTCCATCTTGCTCACCTTTGCTTCTTTAATGTCAACCCTCTCCTGCACTTTCTCAGCCAAGTCTTTAATTTCATCAGACTTCTCTGCCCCTTCTTGCTTCGTACACTGTTCACTTAGTGTGCTAGTACTGAGAGTCCCACAAGCTGTGACTGGCACCTTCTGAGAACTTGTCATTTCTGTTGGTGCATCTGTGGTGTGCATATCAAATGAATGTAATGCTGTGGTTGAGGGTTTTACATCAGTATGTTGCTCTGGTAATGACTCTGTGCTTAATTTTTCAGTAGCTGAAGAACTTTCACACTCAATTCTGCATGGCAAGGTTCCTTCCTCAAAATTGCTTTTGTTATCCTCAGGCTCATCATCAGAAGATTTTTCTTGTGAATGTTTGTCTGCAGAGTCAGCCTTCTCCAAAGGTGCAATGTCAAAGTTGAGGGATGTGGAAGACGCCACCTCAGTTGCATGCTCAGAAGTTGCTGGTTCTGGCAGTTTTGAAGAATGTGGTTCTGCTACATGTTTAGGATCAGAGACTAGATCCCTGTCAGATTTAATGCTTGACATATCCTCCTCTGATTTTTCCTCTGCTGATGATGTTTGATCTTGAAGAAACGATTTGGATTCCTCCAGGGGACTGAGAGGAGAAAACCTGGCAAGACTGGATATTGACTCAGCTGTTGTTGTAGCAGGTGTCATTCGATCTGAGACTTCCATGTATTCATCTTTTTTTAAACACGGTAAATCCATAATGGGCGATTCTTCCTCTTTCAGGGATGAGTACTCAAATGAAATACTGTCTCCATCTGACCTTAGTTGGACAGTTGGAATATTAATCGGTGGTTCTAGCCCTTCTCCAAAGTGTTGACCAGTCGAATATGAGGCAGACGTTGAAGAAGAGTAACTAAATGATGAAGATGATGAGTAAGTTGTATCAGACAAGGCTGCTTGAGCAACAGCTAGGGATTCAGACACTTCCGTTTTTTTATCAGAAGTTTTCTGTGGTTCATGTTTGTCATCACTGGATTTGGGTATGTCAGATTGGACTGAACTAGTATCCTCTTTCTTGGACTGTTCACCCTCCTTGCTGATTACCTCATGGTGCTCTACTGATGATGGCTCTGTTGTGGGAGACATTTTTTCTGTGTATGAATCACCAACCATACCTGTCTGTAGAACTTTTTCAGTAGCTCCAAAAGCTATGGAACCAATGGTGTCTTCTTCTTTTGTTTCGAGTGGTTTAGATGTAGTCGTGGTATCAAATGCTGCCTTGGACTCTTTCTCAGACATCTCTCTGGCACCCTTTTCAACATCCAAGTCACTTGCATTTTCCTCTTCCTCATCCTCATAGTCATCCTCTTCTTCTGCAAATATTTTTTGGCTTCTGACCAAGCATTCCTCAGACTCTGCACTCACAATCAATGTCTTGCTAGAAAGAGAATCTGTTTTGCCAGTGCACTCAAGTGCAAGAACATTGTCATCAACTTTCATAGACAGCCCTGAAGAACCAGGAGTGGCGGTGCTGGGATCTTCAGCCGATAACCTGGCAGGAAGCATGTCCTTTTCAGGTGGTGAGTACCGACCAGAAGTAAACATGTCATCTTTGCTTTCATCTGAATCCAGTTTGTTTTTATCTTTGTTACCTTGACTTGAAATTGGACTCTCCATTGTGTAGTCATCATAGGCAGATGTTGATGAAGTTGTTAGACTCTGAAGACTTTGATCTTGTGATAATGTGAGAGGGCCTTGTGGAGGGGAAGCTTCAGTCACTTGGGTTTTGGTCTTGTCCAAGTCCTCTGAATGAGATGTTGCCAATGTTTCTTCTGTTTTATAGTCTTTCTCTTGCATATCAGGTTTTGAAAGGCAGGAAGCAGATGTACATGGCTCTTTATCTGACAATTTAACATGATGGTCATCATCTTTTCCTTGAGGAGGAAAATGTGTGACCTCTTTCTCCTTCTCCTTCTCTTCTCTCTCCAATTTCTCTGATTTGTCTTGCAAATCACCAGAGGCAAACGAGCTTGAACCTGCTGCCGAAGTGGCTTTGCTGTCATATGTAAAACTATTGTCGACAAAAAGATCTGGTCTCTCTTCTCTAACCAATTCTTCCTCTTGGTATCGCTCCTTATTGTCTTGCTCTGAGTAGGTACTGTGGCTGCTGTGAATACTTGAAGTCTGGTAATCAACCTTGCTGAAAGACACTGGCTCATCATCACTTTGTTCTTCTACTGAGCAAGTAGCTCCAAGCAAAGAGGCCTGACTTTTTCTATTGTCATCTAAATCTCTATCCAGACTAGGGTCCTCTTCCTCTCTTTCTCTCTCAGTGTCTTTTGAAATGGGCTTTTCATAAGGCTCATATTTAGAAGCTTCATAGCTTTCTTTTTCCACTTCATACATCATCTTGTCATCAGATTTAATTTTCTCACTATCAGCCTTTTCAGCACATTTCTCATCAGCACTGTCAGTCTTTTGAAAATCAGAATGTGACTCTAACCCTGGAGAGGCAGCCTCTCGTTCTCCTTCCCTTTCTCTCTCAGCCTCCTTCTCGAGTTTTGCTGCTTCCTTTGCAGAGATCAATGTTTGATGTTGGCTATCCTCAACACTGCCTTGATTGTCGAGGCTAGGCAGTGGGATGCTTATTGGTTTGCTCTCAGTTTCTAAGACAGCTTTTTTACTTGTATCTTCTGTAGGTGTAAGTGATGTGGTATCCATCTTGCACTCCTTCTCTGGTTCAGTTGATGTGCCACTTGAATCTCTAGTCAACTCTTTCTCTTCTAAATGGGCCACAATTTCCTCTTTTTTCATACTCGTCTCAGGTGGTTGTGCAGAACTGCTTACCTTTGGTTCCTCTGACTTCCATGGTTCTACTGATAATGGTCTTGAACCAGCACCTCCCATACAAACAGCATCTCCTTCATCCTCCTCAGTACTTTCATCTTCATCTGAAAATTTGGTTGGAAATGTACTTTCAAAGGTTGACTTGATGTCTTTTGTTTTGTCTACAGTTGATGTTTCTTCAATGCATTTTTCTTTATAATCTAAATTTAATTTGAATCCAATGTCTGATGATAGAAAGGTATCTGTTACATGCAATGATGTGTCTTGTTTGATATCTTCTTTAGGTTCATCTTTCGATTCCAATTTTTCTTTACAGCTCAGATCTGAGGTTCCAAACATTTGTTCTGAAGATTTATCCAGAGATTTCTGTTTAGCTCCCAAGTCTATTTTGGTGTCTAATTCATCGGACACCAATTGTGATGCATCTTCTTTCATTAATTGATCCTCAGACTCTTTGCTAACTTTTGAATCAATTGTTTTATCTTCTACAATGGGAAGGTCTACAGTATCATGTTCGGATTTTGAAACCACAGATTTTGATTCTGATGTAATCTGTTCTGTCTTTTCTTCTCCCACAGATATGGACTCAAGTTTTTGTTTTGTGTCTGATGGTGCATCTGTAGCCATACTTGTTTGAGGTACTTCAGTTACAGTCTCTTCTGTGTGTTTTTCTTCATACTGTTGGTCCTTCTTAGCAGCCATGTCGGTACTATCAGATTGTGATTGATCTGTAGATATCTGAAGTTGAGTATGCTCCACATGCTTATCTTTAGATTCATATGGTTTTGAGGATATGTCTTCAAACTCAACTGATTGTTCAGATTTGACAAATATGCCTTTGCTTAGTTCATCCTCTTTAGCTTGCAAAACTTCTTTCTCGGATTCTCTCTTCACTTCAGATTCAAAATCAGATTTAGAGATAGTAAGCTTATCTGTTTTTTCATTAGTCTGACATTCTGTAGATTCTTCATCCGGTTTGCTAGTTAGCTTCACAACCTCTTTGCTTTTGCGATCCTGATCATCTTTAGCAGACACATCTAAATTCTCAGATTCAGACAGCGAGGCTTGACCTTGGATCAATTCTGCTGGTTCATCTTTAGATTCTTGGTCTAATATTAGTGAGGAATCCACTTTGTCTGAAATGGATATTTGTGTTTTGGATTTAGTGTCTTCTACAGTTTTTTCCACACCTTGGCTAGTTTGGTGCACATCATCTGTGACCTGTGAAATGACGGAATGTGAAATTTGAGGTTCTTCTTTGGATGATACATCTGCTTTTTCTAAATGTTGTGTGGTTTGAGTTTCTTCCAATAACTTCTCCTTCAAGTCTTCATCTTGTTTACTAATAATTTCAGTCTCACCTGGAGTTGCCCCTAATATATGAGGTTCCATCTCTTGCACTGACTTCCCTTTAGATTCTTGTTCATCCTTAGCAGACATATCCTTCTCTATAATAGACACCTCTGCATGCATCTCTATAGATTGAACATCTTGTTTTGAGAGGGACATTTCCTCCTGTGTCACAGATTTTATTTCCTCTATATTTTTATCCTTAGATTCTTCATGTTCTTTGGCAGCTGAAATATTTTTCTCATATGTCAGCCCAGCCTCACTTTTACATTCTGCCTTTTCTTCATCTGTTTTTTCACTTAACTGTTGTATTTGAGATTTGAGGCCATCTGTGTCATCCTTAAACAGGGCTATACAGATGGATGAATCAGTTTCCTCTGAAGCCACATGTTCAGGTAAATTATCAGTTGACTCTGATTTCTGCTCAGAGGTCTTTTCAGGTTTAGTTCTCATATCTGTCTCTACAGCGTCTTGTGTCTCCATATGAGATGTTGATGTTTCTGCTTTGATGTCTGGGCTTTCTAAAAACTGACCAGATGCATCAGTCAGATCTTTCTCTTTGGATTCCTTTACCAATTTAGGAGAAATTTCGTCTTTCTCTGACTGAATTTCTTCTTTCTCCTGTTTCTCTATCTCCGACCTTTCCAGAACTGCTGGAGAACTCTTATCTTGAAACGCTTCTTCATTTGCATTTTTCTTATCAAAATCCTCTTTAGAGGGCAATGCTGCTTTTTGAGGTTCTGATATTACATCAGCTTTATCTGTAACCTCTGCATACTTTAATAATTGGTCTTTCTCTTTTTGCTTCTCTTCAGCATCTCTCTCACCATCCTTTTCTTTTGCTTTCTCTCTTTTCTCTTCTTTGTCTGTAGATGATTTTAAATCACAAGTTTCTTCAACGTCATGATCATCAGATAACGTGCTATCTTTATCCTCAAGAATTACAGCCTTACTGCTCTCTTTTAAGTCCTCTTCAACTTCGCCCTTCTTTTCAACACTTGAATCAGGCATTACCTCTGTATCACTCATTTCTTTTGATGGTAGAATTGATATACTTTCTTTTTTAGCTAAGAAGTCATCAACAAGTGGAGACGGTGCAGAGGTTACTTCCTGGATTATCTTCTTTTCTTCCTCCTCTACTTGAGGTATTTCCTTCTCATCTAAAATTTCAGGTTTCCCACTCTCCTTTTCAAATTTAATTTCACTGGTGATAAGTGGCCCTCCTGGTTCTTGATGGGTCTCTTTAAGGAGCATTTTATCTTTCCTTTCCACAGGTGACATTCTTAAGGGAGAGTGAGAAGCACTAGGTGGTCCAGAATGTGTAGGAGAAGCCATTTTCACAGTGCTGTCATCAGGGCTAATGCACCGGTCTTCCACCTCTGGAAAAACACTAGCTTCAGAAACAAGAAGCTTAGAAACACTATGCAATGGGGAAGAGAGTGTTGTTTGTACTTCGAAAGATGAATCCTCCCTAGGAGGTGATACTGATGCCTTCTCCATCTCAGGAGGTGAGAATTTTTCATCAGATGAAGAATCAGATACTAAAGGCACAAGACTTTTGGGTTTGTCTATTTCTTTCTCCTTGTGTTCAAGTTTATCAGGTGAGGCATATCCTTCTTGTAACTTTCCAAGTGAAATGTCAACATTTGGTGTTTGATCTTCATATTCATCCTCTTCGTCATCGTAATGGGCAGCCATCTCAATTCCCTCGGTTTTGCCATCTAATGGAAGTGGAGGAGATTCCTCAGAGGGAGATGATTTGATGCACTTGTCTTCCTCTAAGGAGGATGTTGGTGAGATGGTTCCAGCGGAATGTAGGTAATCTTTTCCTTGAGAGGCCTCAGTCTGAGTAACCGGTTGAACGGTGTCCAAGACCAGGGAGCTTTTTCCAGTGTCTTCAGTCTGAGGTGCTGTGACTGATGCCACTGACTGATCTTCTGCAACGGAAGTGGGTAAAGAAGACAGTTTGTCATACTCTGTTATGGATGTTGCTGAAGAAACATGTTCCTCTTCAGCTAATGGAGCTGCGAGTATGCTGGTGTAGATTGAAATAGCTGGCTCCTGTACACCCATTATTACTTTGCCTGTTCCATTGCCCATTGCAGCTGCTTGCATTTCTCTCATTCCAGGGATGGCATCAAAGGAGCCTGGTTGGTCTGGGACAGAGACATCATAGCTACCAACCTCATACTGAAGGTGTGGTATCCTGTCCTCTGCTTCTTCATGGATCTCTTCATCTGAGATGGTCTGCTCAGTCTCAGAGTAACCTGGTATGGTTTCATCCTGGATATATGACAAGTTTTCTGCTGCAGCAGCTCCTTGGGCTGTAGAGGTAATGCCAGCTGTGACACCTCCAACATTTGACAAGTATGCATCCTCTTCTTCCTTCATTTTCTCAGCAGAGAGATCTTTTATTTCTTCATCTGCAATAGCATCCAAATCCTCTGCCTCTTCTAACTCAGCTTTTTCAATCACATCCTCTTCTTCAAGGTGCTCCTCTTCTACTTCAATCTTTCTTTCCTCTGCTTGTTTTTGCTTCTCCATTTCCTCAACTTCATGCTTTCTGTCCACACCCTCCAAATCTTTGGTTTCCTTTGCTCCCCCTTCATCCTCTTCATCTCCTATTCCCATGTCTTCCTCCTCCTCCTCCTCTGTCTTCTTAACAGGTTTTATCTCAACCTCCTCATCATCTTCATCTTCAATTGCAGTACCCTCATCCTCAAATTTCTCTAATTCTGATGTTTGGGGCTCATCCTGTTGTTCTTTCACTTCTGCTGATGGCACTTCTTCGATTTCTGCTGATAGCTCTACTTCTTTCTCTGTAATGTTCTGTTCCACAATATCAGTTTCTGTAACATGATCTTGTTCTCGTTCCTCTGCAGCATTTGAAGTTTCATCGTCTCTTTCAGCTGGTAATCTGGAGACAGTAAGGGCACTTTTAGCGGCTTCAGAGTCATCTGTGGCTTCAGTGGGTTTAATTTCATCAAAGTCTTTTGTTAAATCTTCAGTAGATGGAGAAATTATGGCTTCTCCTGTCCCATTTTCCTGTTTCTCAAGCTCAGCCACTGGTTCTGCCTTAATCTCTGCACACTCTACCTTGGCAGTTGTAGGTTTGCTCTTTATTGTTTTGGATTTACCTTGGGTTTTGGCCTTGTGGAGAGTCTTTCTGACCTCTGGAGTGAAAGGTTTCAGGTCAGGTTTAGTTATTTTCCTCAGTTCGGGTTTTGAAATGTCCTTGGGTTTAAACTTTTTCTCATCTTTTTTCACAACATCATCTTTTTTTAATTTCACGTTTTTCTTTCTTAACTTCCCTCTTTTCTTTGTCTTTCTTTTCATCCATTTTGGACACCCTTTCCTTGGGGTGTTTTTTCAGTGATTTCTCCTTCAATAACTTTTTCTTTTCTGTCATTTCTGTTTTCGGTTTCAGTGGCTTTGTGTGCTTCTTTTCTTCTTTTTTCTCAATCTTGTTTTCTTTGACAGAGTCACTCTTTGTTTCGACTATGGATGCATCCTCCTGCTCGTCGGTTTCTTTCTTAGAAGGCTTAGATGGTGCCTGAGTCTTCGGAGATGATTTGAGACTTTCTTTGCTGTCAGTTCTTTGCTTTAGCTTTGTTTGTTTTACAGCTGAAGGTGAAACGGCAGAATTTATGTCTTTTTGTGTGGCTACTGGATACCGCAAGAAATCAAGGTGCTTCAACTTTTCAAGCCCTTCAAGGATTTTGTTCTGAGGTGCATTTCCAGGGAATAAAACCCTTACGATTTTCTCTGAGGGGTTGGCAGGAAGCCATACGACGAGAGCAGCAATAGATGTCAAATACGGTACAGATATTTCTCCCTCTTTTCCATTGGGAAGCACTATTCCCGTCTTGGCTTTGCTGTTGCCTGCCCACTTCTGCATGAGGAACTGCATTTCCTTACTGTCCTTCACAGGGTTCAGGACAAACATGTCTAACCTGCCCACACCCATCTTGTGAAAAAGAGTAATGGGCTCAACGGTATTACTAACCACTCGAAAAAGAGGCTCAGGCTTAATTCCCAGCTTGTTAAGGTATTGCAATGAAAGAGAGGCTTCCTCAATACTTCGCTTAACTTTCAAATTCGATTCTGATGTGCGAAGCTTCTCCGGTACATTGAAGAAGACAACTCCAAGCTCTGGCGATATCAGGTTCTTCATCCAATCACTGTAGGTGGTTGAGCCTTGAGACTGCTCTTCCTCCTGCTCTGCAACCTTCCTTTGAAGGAGTCCATTGATCCCAGGAAGATTATCAGCACCAATATGGGTGAGAAGGATAGAATCAATACGATCTAAATGTCTGACAAGCTTCCAAAAGCATGACCTTCTGTCAGAGCCACCGTCAATCAAAATGTTAAAACCATTGACAGCAAAAAGCGCAGAATCCCCCCGTCCACCAGGAAAGATGTAGCAGCAAGGCTTTGAGAGCTTTAAGAATCCTCCAGAGGTTGGAGGCTCAAGAAGGTCAAATGGGGATGGTACATCCACAGTCTCAGATATATATTCGGTAAACTCAGTGACCCCCTCCATTTTAGGGAGTGTGGGTTCTGGATTTAGCCTATAATTCAGCAACTCCCTAATGTGTTGCTGTTGCCCCAGAGAGCTCCAGCCTGCTTCACCGCGACAAGACACAGTCAGTGATCCCCGCTGTCCAGAGCTGGATTTAACCAGCAAATTACTTACCTACATGAGGAAAACAATTAAAAAGAAAATTATTAGTTTAAAAAATTTGTCAATATATATTGTTTTTTTTATCAATTTAAATACAATTATATTCTCTAAACTTACTCCAGGATCAGCAAACACACGTGAGAAGGTTTGATGACTGAGCACTCCAGTTTGGAGAACCAGGTCACCTTGGTCTGAGCTTTGCCCACTCAGGACCAGTAGTTTATGCACAGCTGGGTCAGATATAAGACAATGGATCTAGGACATATTAAGAGACATAGAGGGCATTTAAAACACATTAGTCTATTAGAGTCCGTCTGTTTGCAGCAAGGTTACTTGATTAAACAAGGTTATTAAGTCTAACATCAAACCAATTCATCAATATATAACATACAGCACCTTGTCCAACATAGATTTTCTCTAAATAACTTACCTCAGAGACAACAGTATCTTCTGACGGGTTTACTAATACAACAGTCTCAAGAACATCACTTTTGTGGTGCAGAGTCCTTTGTCCTGGAAGAAAGAAATATGTTTTTTCTTATTGATAATTTAATGATTTTCATGATCTAAAACAGATGCAGCATGGAGAGGTACACTCCTCACACAGGAGGTCATCCAGTAAAGAAAGAAACTATCAAACAGAAAGAGAATGACAGAAATAGATCTCTGAGGTTTAAGCATTAGAAAGACTGTAAACATAGTAAATAGCTTTACATCCCTTCAGAGAAATAAATTTGCTTTCTGATGGCCTTTTTAAAAGATGTAGCTGTTTGTAAACTTAAAGTTAGTTAAAGTTAAACTACATTCAGGCTACAAGTAGTTGACTAAGCTACAAACTACCAACTACACTGAAGAAACCCAAGGAGATATTTTTTTTTTTTTTTAATAACTATATAATGATATAAATTTTGTCACACTTTAGTCCAATTCTCACAATTAACTAACTATTAGCTATGACTTTTGCCTCAATAAACTCTCAAATTACTGCTTATTAATAGTTAGTAAGGTAGTTTTTAAATTTAGGTATTGGGTAGGATTAAGGGATGTAGAATAAGGTCATGCAGAATAAGGCATTAATATGCGCTTTATAAGTACTAATAAACAGTCAATATCCTAGTAATATGCATGCTAATAAGCAACTAGTTAATAGTGAGAATTGGACACTAAACTTAAGTGTTACCATTTTTATTATTTTATAAAAGCTGCTCTTTTCTGGTACAAAAACAAGGTTTGAATGAATAAACTAATGATCCCAAATAGGGTGACATCAAATTTTATCTTATTAATTTACAATAAATATAACAAATAAAATAAGAATATTCCTTAGGTATATAAATAAAAAATGCAGAGACTATAAGTAAATATGGAACATAAATCAATGATTCTTTTTGACTGTTCATTTACTGTCCGAATTAATTGATTCTTAATGAATCACACTTTAGGATGAACCAATTCACTAGAATGAATAAAAAATGAGGACAAACCAATTTAGGTTGCTTGTTACCAAAACTGTATGCCAGTATTTTGAAAAAAGGAAACGTACTCATTTAAATTATATGGGAAAACTTGTTTGGGAAAGCGCTAAATGCTAATTTGTAACTGTAATACCCAACACAGCAGCCAGAGCCTAGCCCTCCAAAGCATGTTCCGTAACAACACTGCATTTGATTTCTTCATTTGAAAGTCAATGATAGCAGCCATATGATTGATTAATGGTAATCAAAATGAATGTCCCTGAAAGGCATAGTTATCACTCAAATCAATCATCATTCATTTAGAAAAGGACTCCAAGATGTATAGTATAACATGTCCACAGCTTAAAGACAACCTTAGTGCAATGCATTTCAAGGACAGTCCTCCAAGAGTCCTGTTAATGAGACATCATGGATGTTTGGATTACAGTCAGAATTAAAGGGTTTAGGGCTTTAAGTGTATATTGCGATAAGAGGATATCCATGTAAAGCTAATAGGGAGAAATCACAAATGCAACATAAGTCTTTACATCGTCTGAAGAGTCCAGTCCAAACACATTTATCCTGTGTTTTCAGTTGTGTAGAGTGTTATAAGAGCAGGGTATATGGAGGAATTAGTGGGATAATCAAAGAGCTGCTGAACGCAGCACTACTGGGGTTTGGACCAAGCTGGCCTTAGCCCAGCATTGCTTCTATGAGCCAGATGGTGTGAGATGGAAGTACAGAAGTGAAAGTACAACATATGTGAAGGCTGGTGAGGCAGATCTCACCAGGACAAACTGAATGCAAATAATACAGGCTGCCACGGAAACGACAAACTAGTAGCTCTGACCCTGCTGCCTTCTGCAGAGTGACAAAGTACAAAGAAACAAGAGAGGTATGAAAGTCTCAGGCACCGCAATGCCTCGCCATTGGCACAATGCCTAGAGCAACATGGGTCCATTGGCTTTTTGCAATGAGAGCTGCTCCGTTTTCAAGAAACGGCTGAAGACGCATTTTTTTCGTCAACACTTGACCCATTAATATTAACACTTACTATTCTATATATCTATTTAAAAAAAATAAACACATGTACTATGCTAGACTGCTTCTATTGCTCTCCTCATTTGCAAGTGGCTTTGGATAAAAGCGTCTACTAAATGATTAAATGTAAATAAATACATTGTTTCCTTTAAATGTGTATATCGGCTGAAAGTGAATTTTGTCAACTTTTAGGAGTACATTAGCAAATTGATGATCTCAAGTGGGCCTAAAATCCACAAAACTCCTTTGCCATTTTGAATAAACAGATGGTTTTACAGAGCAGTGTGTTCAGCCAGCTTCCAGTTTCCACTACTCCCTTTGGCACTTTTCCACAGTCGCTAAAGAATGGGAAAGAATGTAGTATTAAGTCCAAGGCCAAGTTAAGGTAGCCAGTGTATCTGTTGAAGAACAAGCATCTTCATAACTGCTGATTATTAATTAATGACTTGGGTTCGACTGCAGAAACATATTAATTGCATTAGCATCATAAAGCAGTCATTTTTTAAGAAGGTCTCAGTGTAGAGATCCAGTCCTACCTCACCTGACCTGCTTGATATAAATATCCGCTCATGAACTCTAAAAATGAGAGCACTCCGTTAAAATAAGCTCAAATAGTGCTATGATAGAAGACAGACGAAGCATCCGCACTGCTCTAGATATTTTGCTCTAGATATGGTCACCCAAGAGATTGAGGCCTCTGGAAGTTTGGGAACAGAATCGCCTCATCCGAGCATCTAAAACAGTCGCTCATGCCACCATCCAGTGTGCTTTTGGGAGCAAATAACCTTGTGAACGGCACGTCTTGCAGTGGTGCACAGTAATAGCAATGCTAAATCTGTTTGTCCCAGCGGAACAAGCCATTTAATTCCCATTTCATGTACAGATGACACAGAGGTCAGCAAAATTATGACATTTCTTTTTATTCAAAACTTGACATGAACATTCATAAAGCACCACAGGTGTTTGTTTTTATCTAACTAGCTTTTAATGCTACTTTTAAGCGGGGTTATAGTAATAATCCCATAAATGTGTCATCAATCCAGTCTTAGTCTACGCCAGTAGTTGAGAAAAGTATGATGGGAGGAAATAATCAGAAATGATTATAAATTATAACGCTAATCACCATATCATTTGTGCAGATGTGCAATTTCTGCCACTGTACATGATGGAAGTGCTCTATACACTCTATAAAGTGTTAAAGTGATAGTTCACCCAAAAATGAAAATTAGCCCAAAATGTACTCACCCTCAAGCCATCCTAGGTGTGTATGACATTCTTCTTTCAGACGAATACAATCAGAGTTATATTAAAAAACATACTTGCTCTTCCACGCTTTATAATGGCAGTGAATGGCAGCCCAAAATATATTAACCCCCCGGAGCCGTGTGGATTACTTTTATAATGGATGTATGCACTTTTTTGGTCTTCAAATTTTGGGCTACCATTCACTGCCATTTATAAAGCTTGGATGAGCCAGGACATTTTCAAATATAACGCCGATTGTATTCGTCTGAAAGAAGAATGTCATATACACCTATGATGACTTGAGGATGAGTAAATCATGGGCTAATTTTCATTTTTGGGTTAACTATCCCTTTAAATCAACACTAACACAAGCTGCCCAATAGTTCTTTGGACTTTGATACTCCCGGTTGCACCTACACAAGAAGCGAGTGCCCTAGTTTCTTCTGGTAATCCTAGTCCTGTGATTTGGCAATGGCGAATGATTCTGCTGTTAAGCATATTAAAGCCTCTTTTATTGCGGATGTGTCACTGAATCTCAGACAGCCACCTGGGTAAAGGGTGTGGCGACGGCACAATGCCCCAGCACGAGCGCATGTTGTGCTTTTATGCCTTATTTGCATGGATTTCTTTTATACTGGCAAAATACAGAGTTCACAGAACACAAAATAGTAACATCTGATAACTTGTACAATAAGTCGGAAAATGGAAATAAGACATGAAGCAGCATATGAAAAGTAGCCCAATAAAATATCTAATACATATACATATACATATATATATATATATATATATATATATATATATATATATATATATATATATATATATATATATATATATATATATATATATATATATATAATAGTTAGGGATAAACAGTAAAATCAAAACCAAAATAACATTTATAATAAACACTTCAAAGAAAGTCGTGTACATATAGTTTTGCTTTTCAATGCTGTTATGAGGTTTTTTCACCAAGACATAACTTATTTTAATATTATATGATTAATGATTGATAAGAGCATTTCCATTTCATCATTAAACTTTAAAAAAACTTAATATAATGCCAGAATGCATGTCAATCAAACGTGAAATTATGCTCCTGAACAAAAGAGCAAACGGGGAGCATAATCAGAACATTATTTGTTGTCATACATCAAATTTACATTGCCGTTTAAAAGTCAATATGATATTTTAAGGTTTTTGAAAGAAGTCTCCATAAGAGACTTCTTTCAAAAACCAAGGCTGCATTTATTTGATTTAAATAAAAGTAATATTGCGAAATATTATTACAATTTAAAATAACTGTTTCTATCTTTATGTTTTAAAGTGAAATTTAATCCTGCGATGTAAAGCTGAATTTTCAGCATCATTACTCCAGTCTTCAGTGTCACATGATCCTTCAGAAATCATTCTAATATGCTGATTTGATGCTCAAGAAACATTTATTATTATTATCAACAGTTGTGATTGTTTTTGTGGAAACTGTTATAAAAAAAAAAAAAAAACTTTGATAAATAGAATTTTTATATAGAAATAGAAATAGAAATCTTTTGTAACATAAAGATCTTTACTGTCACTTTCGATGAATTTAATGCAGCCTTACTGAATAAAAAGATACATTTCATTTGACAAAAATCATAGTGACCCCAAACCCAGTAATGTAGGTTTTGTATTACTATATTCAAGCAAAACTCTTCTTTGCTAAACAACAGAATTACTGAGAAAAAAAGTTTATACTATATTTAGAAAATTCGTCTGCTTTCCAACTGTGAACAGTTTTTATCTTCATTATTCACACATTACATTAGACATAAGTATACATTAAATCTAGACTTCAGTTTGCGCATTGTGAAAAGAGCACATTAGTAAGATGCGGGCTAAGGAGGAAGCAAGTTTTAAAGAAAGAAAAGGGTACGAGAAGATTGCTGTTGCTGTACTACCGTTTCCTGGGGGGCCAGAAAACTCCAGCCTAAACCTGAGCCAACTATGAGATCATTCCACCACACAGACCCTTCATTAGCATTTGAAGCCACATCTTTGTGGTTCTGAATAAAGGCTGGATGTTTCTCCAACACTGACGAGACTCCACAACTCTGTGCCATTTCACCACAACATCCTGGTGCCACGAAGGTTTTCTTATCATTATAAACATAATATAGCCACATAAATGTGACATTTTAAGAAGCAGGGACAAAAGAACAATAAAGAAAAGCATTAGACCTAAGAAAATAGTAAGTACTTGATAAGTGCATCCTTATTGAGTAAAGATATAATATATACCCAGCACATTGGCAGGTCAAATAAAGGAAAATGTCACAGCAAGTAATGGAAAAATACACATGGTCAGATCTTAATAACAGGTTTGAACTGCAATACAGAGGCATGCTTATGAAGCAGGTAGAAAGCAGTATAAATAGCAAACACCTTCTGGTCTAAGAGAGAACATGGGTCTGTTCCATGAGTCAGCATCTCCTCTGAAATGTCAGTGTTTCCTCCGTTCTTTAGCCAGATGATTTACAGACTTGAAAATTAGCAACTGACAGGTTGAGGTTTCAACCTCTTGAATTTCTGTATATATGCTTAATAATTACATTTGATAAGATATACATAGATCTAGAGTATTCATGTTGCCATCTTTAAAATCAGAGTATATAAATAAGGTAATTTGAACATTCGCGTAAGGTATGCAAATGGATTTTTACATATGGAACTATACAAGGCCTTTAGAAGTTACATGAACAGAGCCAGATATGCTGTATTAAGCCTATCGTAAATCTTTTTGTTCTGAACATTATTCAGTCTTCTAAAGAGATCCCATTACAAAAGAATTTTTCATTAGAAATCATAATATTGTGTCCCAGCTGTACTAGTGACTGCAAATAAAGATAAATTAGCAATTTCTAAAAATGATCCAAAATTGTATCTGTGTTGAGCGCTAAAGTATTTTTTGTATCATGAGCACTAAATTATATACACTCACCTAAAGGATTATTAGGAACACCTGTTCAATTTCTTATTAATGCAATTATCTAATCAACCAATCACTTGGCAGTTGCTTCAATGCATTTAGGGGTGTGGTCCTGGTCAAGACAATCTCCTGAACTCCAAACTGAATGTCAGAATGGGAAAGAAAGGTGATTTAAGCAATTTTGAGCATGGCATGGTTGTTGGTGCCAGATGGGCCGGTCTGAGTATTTCACAATCTGCTCAGTTACTGGGATTTTCACACACAACCATTTCTAGGATTTACAAAGAATGGTGTGAAAAGGGAAAAACATCCAGTATGCGGCAGTCCTGTGGGCGAAATACCTTGTTGATGCTAGAGGTCAGAGGAGAATGGGCCAACTGATTCAAGCTGATAGAAGAGCAACTTGACTGAAATAACCACTCGTTACAACCGAGATATGCAGCAAAGCATTTGTGAAGCCACAACACGCACAACCTTGAGGCGGATGGGCTACAACAGCAGAAGACCCCACCAGGTACCACTCATCTCAGCAAAATTGGACAGTTGAAGACCGGAAAAATGTTACCTGGTCTGATGAGTCTCGATTTCTGTTGAGACATTCAGATGGTAGAGTCAGAATTTGGCGTAAACAGAATGAGAACATGGATCCATCATGCCTTGTTACCACTGTGCAGGCTGGTGGTGGTGGTGTAATGGTGTGGGGGATGTTTTCTTGGCACACTTTAGGCCCCTTAGTGCCAATTGGGCATCGTTTAAATGCCACGGCCTACCTGAGCATTGTTTCTGACCATGTCCATCCCTTTATGACCACCATGTACCCATTCTCTGATGGCTACTTCCAGCAGGATAATGTACCATGTCACAAAGCTCGAATAATTTCAAACTGGTTTCTTGAACATGACAATGAGTTCACTGTACTAAAATGGCCCCCACAGTCACCAGATCTCAACCCAATAGAGCATCTTTGGGATGTGGTGGAACGGGAGCTTCGTGCCCTGGATGTGCATCCCACAAATCTCCATCAACTGCAAGATGCTGTCCTATCAATATGGGCCTTTCAGCACCTTGCTGAATCAATGCCAATTCAATCAATCAATGTAGAATTAAGGCAGTTCTGAAGGCGAAAGGGGGTCAAACACAGTATGGTGTTCCTAATAATCCTTTAGGTGAGTGTATTTGGTCATTGTCCATTGTGGCAACATACCGGTGCTACTTTTATGTCTCTTGTATCGCTCATGGTCTCTCTTATAATATCAACACGTCAGAATAGCTAATTGGCAACATCTTGGGACTTTCAACAGTTATTACTCCTGACTACATAAAACAGTAGAAAAGAGGGACAGAAAGCTCTCAGATCTCATTTAAAAAGATCTTCAAAAACGGCCGTGTTGTTGCCACATTTTGACCAGCCATTCCTCCATCTCCGTTGTCCACTGGACACGTACAGCTGCGATCGCCATTTCAAAAGTTCCGTCACTTCTGTCTCTTTGTAGACCTGTCTCTCATTGGCTATTGTGGAAGTACTCATGTAGACATAATCATCCCGATTTAAAATCCCAAATATCAAACATATTTGATATTGTCGGGGCGGCCCCGATGTGTCTGCAAGCAGATCGGGAGGATTAAGATTTGATCTGTAAACGCTTTTATCTGTAAACAGATAATCTGATAACACCGACCGATGTCCTGGATGCAGTTTTTTTTCTCAGAATGTCGGGAGGGGTAAATCGGCCTGAAACTCCTCGGGTTTGGAACGACATGAGGGTGAGTAATTAATGACGGAATTGTTATTTTTTTAATGAACTAACCCTTTAATATTGTTGCCATTTTTTCTCGTTGCTAGGTAGGCGTTGTAATGGAATATTTTTAAAGTTTTAAAATAATCTACAAAATAATTTCAACATAAATCAGTATTTCTCGTCAGTGTTTCTTTATGTGGTCTGCAGCAATCTAATAAACCAAAGTGTGTAGTCGGACAGTCATTATCAAATAATAGATCCAAATTAAGTCCTAATGCCTGGGTTTTTATTTTAACACTTTATTATAGTGTCCCGTTCTCACTATTAACTAGTTGATTATTAGCATGCATATTACTAGGATATTGGCTGTTTATTAGTACTTATAAAGCACATATTAATGCCTTATTCTGCATGACCTTATTCTACATCCCTTAATCCTACCCAATACCTAAACTTAACAACTACAAAAACTACCTTACTAACTATTAATAAGTAGTAAATTATGAGTTTATTGAGGCAAAAGTCGTAGTTAATAGTGAATATGTGTTCCCCATACTAAAGTGTTACCATTTTAATTTTATGTTAACGGGTCCCTGTATAGTAACCTCATTTCCATGCATTAAGTAAATCCAAGATTTATTACTGAGCTCAATCTTATATTTAACTCACAGATTACACAGATTCAATCATTCCACCTTCCCAATATCCTTCCGCAGTTACATTCACACAAAGAACTGTACCAAAGAAACACCATTTAAACAGAAAATCTCTTAAGGCAATCTGTATGATTAGCAAATAATAAGGTAAAAGATCTTAAACCAGAACAAGCAACAATTATTGGCCAATTTAGGCCACAGTGATTCAGCAGCAGTGGAGGTATTCTCACTGCAGCACTAGAAAGGAAAGAGAGGGTGATCCTCCCACACTAAATTTGCAAGCTCCCAGGGAAGATGGCCATTTGTGCACTCACCCACATACCCACCGACACAAACGCCTTCAAGAGACTGAATAAAAGACTGAAATATTTCACCAAAAGGTGACTTTGGAGTAAACGGGACAGCCTGGCGTCATACCACCTCAGTAGCAGTTTGTGACATCACATCACGTCTACGCTTGTGTGCATGTCTGGTCAACCGCACTTGCATCAAGACCCGCACTTGCATCAAATTCCCTCTGTGTTGAATGCTGCTTTAATATAAACCTAATGAGCAGGTGCCATTAGCTGTTACATAAAGATCTACCAGTATAAATCAGCTAATGAGCTGACTTAGTAAAAATACTGAGAGTAAACAAGTAAATTAGAATTTAATGGTTTATTTTGACGGTAACAAAGCAAACGTTACGGTTAAATGTTTGAGGGAATACATATGGACAAAACTGCAGGCCTGTCTAAGAGATTCACTTGTAATTAAAAGTGCAACAATCCACAGACGGTCATGTCCCTTTCCGCTGAGTAATCCACCACTGAGAGGTTGTTTAAGTCTCAACTGACCGTTCCTAATTCCTGAAAGATTATCCAGTGAGTCCAAAGTTGAGTTGCTAATATTTTCTAGGTTGGACCATTTGTGTTGTCCGTGGAAACTGTAATCAGTAGGTCTAAAATTGCTGTTCCTTTTTCAGCATTTTCCAATGTCAAACGGAACAAAGCATGAGTCACTTTGGTAAAGCTGCACCACAACCCATTCACCCCTGTCTTCAATGTCTTCAATGGCCCATTTTTACTCTGTGGCAGATGGATGTGCCCTTCAGTGTCCTAACATTCAGCCTAGCACCAATAATATCATGAAAGCTTAATGATGGATCTCTCTAAGCCTAATAACCCAGAACACTACCACAAAATAGATCAATTAAATAAGATTATATATTGAAGGAACTTCCATCTCATAGTATAAAGACAGGTCCACTCTGCACCTCTACCATACTTTGCTTTAGGCTACAACCAGTACGAATGGAACAATGACTCAGCAGCTAATGCTGTTAGACCCACTGATGTCAGTGGGTGTTTCTCTATGTAAGAATCCCACCCAGACAGCTGCACCAGAAAAGAGAACCAAGGAACCACTGAATCATTTCAGAACTGTGAGATGACAAACAAATGTATTTAAAATAGTCTCCAGTCTCTCCTCAAAAGCTCACAAGGATTTAGACTATCAACTCTTCGTGGTATCAATTAGATTACTTTTAGTTCAAGCAGGTCTAATTTAGTTCACTGGTGTTGTTTTGTACTCCTATGAGAGAGATAAGTTCATCAAGAGCAGAACAGTTTATATATTATTACAGTAGATTCATAAGTCAGCTGTGCCAAATGAGAGAAAGAGTCATTTTGTGAGTTTAATTGGCCTCCACAATGACATTAAAACACAGAACGAGTCATCATTTTAGTCATTATTTTCATGAATAGTCCTTAAGTGGCCAGATGTGAAAACGTATTGCAAACAGAACAAGAGAGAAAGAGGGAATGAGAGAAAGAGTCGGAGACAGCAACGCTGAGTCACGGAGCGGCAAACATCAGTGGCTGTGTCTCAAAACCTACTGACAAGCTAGGGTCATTACAGTCACATGGAACATTGTCTAGGTAGGCAGCTTGGTGGTAGTATTGATAATTGTTTATAAATGTATTAAGATTTTATGGGATATTATGTATTCCAGTAAATTAAAAGAAGAGTGGTAGAGATGACACTTACCTAGACAGTATTTTTTGGGCATCATAAGGTGTGTGGAATGCTGTCTAGGAAGGCAGCTTACTAGATTTTGCGATAGAGCCAATACGTTGCATCATTTTTATTTTCGAACGAACGAGTCTTTTAAATCGATTCTTTTTACTGAATCAAAAACATCCAGTCAAGTTCAATCCCGAAATGATGACTTCTGAGACAGTTTGTTTCAGTGACTCAAAACATACTGTGAGAATAGTGCAGTCCGATTACAGAACGAATGACTCGAGTCGATTCCTTTAGTGAATCAAAACATACAGCGGTTCTTACGAGCCGGCTCTTTAATATGTTCATATGACTCATTAATATACCGCAAGTTATTTATTTATAACTAGTTATTATGTCATTATGAACTAATAACGGTGTTGTGTTACATTTACAGTAGGGCTAATGAGACTTCATTTACTACCTGTTTTATTGCACTCTATGGTATTTTTGGAATGAACTGAAATATTATGAAATATATAGGCTAGTAAGGAAAAATATCAGGGGGAAGAAAATCTGCAAAAACGATTATGTAAACGAATCTTTCCCAAAATGACTGTTTTGTGGAAATCTGACCCGATCTCATTAGACATCTGAATGCAGCAATAATAATTAGGCTGCATTTCTTTTGTCTAAATATTTCTTCCACAACAGTACTGAAAGAATCGTTAATGAACTGCAATCGTTCAAGTAATTTCCCCAACTCTAACATTAATATTTCAGATTACGCCTCAGAACTTTTGAGCATAATATATTCATAGACAAAGACTTGCACGTTAAGCATCTTAACACAGCCTACCTAAAATACAGTGCGTCATGCTGCAATTAAACACTTGAGGTGATCATTTTGCACAAGCACAAATATCAAAGCAACTATAAATAGCAACTGCATAATTTCACAACCTGTTAAACAGCTAATAAAACAGATCAACAAAAGTTAGTCTGTCCGCGCGAGCTCTCCACCAACCTCTGACCATCACCTTAAATTAATCCAGTTAGTCTGGATAAAGCACAGCAAGGTGTTCATAGTACACTCTGTCCCCAGACATATGTCGTAATTACAGGTAGATTTAAACGACTGTCTGGGTGTTTAATTACCTAATTCTTTCGTCGTCAAGGAACGCGGCAAAAACGCATCATCGCGCGCGCCATAAACCCCGATTAAGTCATAAATAATGTCAAGAGGAATACTAATCTGCGGTCAAATAAGGATACGCACCCTAAGACCTCACAGTCTCATCAAGCAAACTGTCACTGACTGACTGTAGCAGCGCGCATTGCAAGACTCTTTGTCCCGGCCACTGCGACACTGCGTAAAGTCACGCCAGTCACCGCATCGCATGCTAGAAGGCTGTCTCAGTAGAGTCTGCATGACAGAAAGTGATACATACCGTATGCTGAAGCGGGCCACTTTAACAGTGCGTCGTGTGTCTCGCGACTGATGGGTGTTCTGGAGCGCAGTCACTGCTGTGTGTGTGGGAGGGGCCGGGGAGTGTGTGAGGTTGGCAGATTTGGGTTCTCGAGCAGAGCAGGATGGTTGCAGCAACTCTGGCTGCAGCCACCCGCCAATTAAACTACAGATGCAGCTACTGTCTGAAGAGGGGCAGGCGGGGAGGAGGGGGAGTTACTGATACTTTCAATGCACCACAAGTAACCCTTTCATGCCTTGTCTTTATTATATATACACTATTATATATTATATACTATTATATTATATACCTCTGTCACATATTATATGCCATTATACCTGTAGACCCATTATAAACGTGATATTCAACCTCATATTAGTCACTTATTTGGTTTGAGGAAAAACAAATATGTCTCATGAACATGATTCATAATGAACATGATGTGAGTTTTTGTTTACATTTACTGGTGGTACTTACTGAATCCATCCCAATAGCTCAGTGGATTTTATTTATTTAATTTTTTTTATACTGTATTGACGTGGATGCTTTGTCATGAAGTTTAGCTGTGTATCATTTGTTCTGTTTTTTCATGCATTTGTGGGTTCAGTCTCACTGATTTTCTTTGTTTTATTTGTGGGGGGGTTTCTGGCTGCTGCATTGCACCGGCCTCACATAAGCTGTTTATAAAGCCTGGAATTGCAATATAAATGAAACTTTATTGGCTGCATCACACAGTCATGTGATGTAAATATGGTGGCATCCATGAGGCGACGCCCTGCTCCATGTAGAATAGAGGACCGTTCACACAGAACACTGAACATTCTTTCTGTCCATTGTGCTGCTTTTCCTTTGTTTTTCTATATGTAAATACACTATATTGGCAAAAGTTTTGGGATGCCTGCCTTTACATGCACATGAACATTAATGACATCCCATTCTTAACCCGTAGGGTTTAATATGGAGTTGGTTCACCCTTTGCTGCTATAACAGCTTCAACTCTTCTGGGAAGCACATTTGTGAGGTCAGGCATTGATGTTGGTCAAGAAGGCCTGGCTTGCAGTCTCTGCTCTAATTCATCCCAAAGGTGTTCTATCAGGTTGAGGTCAGGACTCCACACCAAACTCGCTCATCCATGTCTTTATGGACTTTGCTTTGTGCACTGGTGCGCAGTCATGTTGGAACAGGAAGGGGCCATCTCCAAACTGTTCCCACAAAGTTGAGAGCATGAAATTGTCCAAAATATCTTGGTATGCTGAAGCATTGAGAGTTACTTTTACTGGAACTAAGGGGCCAAGCCCAACCCCTGAAAAACAACCCACACTCCATAATCCCCCCTCCACCAAACTTTACACATGGCCCAATGCAGTCAGGCAAGTACTGTTCTCCTGGCAACCACCAAACCCAGACTAGTCCATTGGATTGAAGCATGATTCATGACTCCAGAGAACACGTCTCCACTGCTCTAGAGTCCAGTGGCGGTGTGCTTTACACCACTGCATCCGACGCTTTGCATTGCACTTGGTGATGTAAGGCTTGGATGCAGCTGCCTGTCCATGGAAACCCATTCCATGAAGCTCTCTACACCCTGTTCTTGAGCTAATCTGAAGGACACACGAAGTTTGGAGGTCTGTAGCTATTGACTCTGTAGAAAGTTGGTGACTTCTGCGCACTGTGCCCCTCAGCATGCGCTGACCCCGCTCTGTGATTTTACGTGGTCTACCACTTCGTGGCTGAGTTGCTGTTGTTCCCAATTGCTTCCACTTTGTTATAATACCACTAACAGTTGACTGTGGAATATTTAGTAGTGAGGAAGTTTCATGAATGAACTTATTGCACAGGTGGCAACCTATCACGGTACCATGCTTGAATTCACTGAGCTCCTGAGAGCGACCCATTCTTTCACAAATGTTTGTAGAAGCGTCTGCATGCCCAGGTGCTTGATTTTATACACCTGTGGCTATGGATGAAATTGGAACACCTGAAGTCAATGATTTGGAGGGGTGTCCCAATACTTTTGGCAATATAGTCTGTTTGACTGTTGCGCTTGCGTTTAGTGTTTTTTGCAGCATGACAATCAATTCTCAATTCTCTGTACTGTGACCACGTGTACTGTGTCATGTTTATGTTTATGTTTTGTTGTGTTTGCTATGTAATGCTTGCTAAATTGCATTCTTGTATTTCTGGAGAGCGTAGGGCGGCGCCTGAATAATCGGCTGCGACCCGGAGGCTTGCTCCAAACTTCATTTCGTTATACTGTACTTGTACATGTGTAATGACAAATAAACTTCAACTTCAACTTCAACAATGTTCTAAAAAATGCCGCGGTCAAGTTAAAAGAAGTTCAACTTTTTTTGTTCCATTGCCCAGCATCTCGCATTTTTAAGGCCAAAAACGAGCCTATTCACTTTAAACAAGCCCTGTTTTTCAGCCTTTCCCTTCCAACCACCTGTCATATAGAGACCACTTTCATAATCTAGTCAATTCCCAATGGATTGTATCAAGGTCTGCATGCAATTTGTCTGTTTGACCGAAAAAATATATATTTTTTTTTGAGTGCTTGACCTGAATAAGTTTGCTAAAGGCACTCCATGGCTTTATGGCATGATAAGAGAACTGAATTTTGGTGCAGTGATTTTTTTTTCTATGCCCATTCTGTTTTTTCAATTTCCTCTCTGTGGAACTCGGTATAAATATTTATATTTATGGAACCGGTATATTTTTATCTGTTTTTCTCTCTGTCAAATAAGCACAGATAATCAGCAAAGTCTCAATTTATTGAAGGTTCACTGTCTTAATCTGTTCTTCATTCATATGGGTGATTGTGAAATGAATGATTTCCTTTCCTCTGTGCATTTTATTCATTCATGAATCATGTTGTTTCCCACCTTAAAATGCACTGGGAAACTTACTGTCATAACCAATGCATCCATCTAATCATTTATTAAAAACATCCTATAGACAAAGTATGGTAAAATCAGTGTCAGGTCATTTTATGCTATGGTTTAGTGCTTTGACTCAAACAGAATCTGCAGTGTTATCAATATCCAAATCATAAATTATTAAGCAGCCTCAATTATGCATGTCTGACCTCCCCTCTACTGTTTAGGATGTCAGCACAAATTGCATGAATGAATGGCTCTAAAACAGTATATTATGTATTTGTGAAGAAGTAAAAACATTAAAATAAAAAATAAATGTTTTCTGTTGTTGTTCTTTATTGTGAAATTTAATTTATCCCTGTGATAGTAAATTCATTACTCCAGTCTTCAGTGTCACATGATCCTTCAGAAATCATTCTAATAAATTTTTTGTAACATTGTAACGTCTTTTAATCAATTCAATGCATCCTTGTGTTACGTTCTAGTTGTTTTGGTTTTGTGTATATTCTGTTCTCTGTTCTGGTTTGTTCTAGTTCGTTCTGCTAGTCTGTTTCCAAGGTTACTCATTAGTTCCTCACCTGTTCTTAGTTCTGTTGATTACCATGTCTCTATAATTTAAACCCTTAATTTCCTCTGTTCATAGTTCTGTGTCAGTTCAGTTTACGTGGTTTATATTATTAATCCTTGTGATTCTCCTGTATCTCCTGTGATCTTTCCCTTTGGATTTATTATTAATTAAAGATTGTTTGTACTTCTTCGTCATTGTGCGCTCATTACAACCACCCTATACATTACAGAACATGGAACCAAAAGATAAGAAAATGGACTTATAAGCAGATCTGGCATGCCTCACACAATACCTGGATCGCTCACTTTGTGTTCTATTGTGTTCTATTACACCAGCCTCAGTGAGCGATCCAAGGCACACCTGCCCGGTGATGGTCCTTGGGGAAATATCACTGCATTTGTGGAGTGGGTGCTGGTGAAACAATGGATCGGTGTTCACCATCTGCACGGCTGATGAGGCCATCACCAGCCCCACTCTGGACCCTGAGCCAAGCCAGCTGCCTCCCACACCCTACACGGAGCCTATGCCAGAGCTCACCGCAGACAAGGAGCCCAAGCCTGCCGCGAAGCCTATGCCAGAGCATACCATTGCACTGGAGCCCAACAGAAAGGCTGACCAGGTGCGTGACACTGAGGGTGAGTTGCATATGACCTCTGGAAAATATTATGAGGAAGTGGAAGAGGATATTCCCCAGAGTCTCCCGTCTCCACAGGTCCATCCCAGCTCAAAGTCTCCTGTGTCTCCAATGGTCCCACCCAGCCTCCACCAAAGACACCACCTCCTCTACCAAAGACAGCCAGTCCTTCGGCCCTGCCTGCGCTGGTTCTCTTCAGCTGCTCGGCTTCCCCTCTGTTGATTCTACTCTGCTGCATGAATCTGCCTCGGTTCTTACATTCTCCAACTCAGCATTGGCAAGGGGATCCCCTAGCTCTGCCTCCAGCTGCCGAGCCCGTCACACCACCGTGGCTCCTCTCTTCTCTGGCTCCACCTGGGGCTGTCGTCCTTATGGCTTCACTGGGCTCCCTCATCCCTCCAGCTCTGCCTTATGGTGCGTTCACACCAGACGCGAATGAAGCAAATAAATCACGCTATTTGCGTGTAGTTGGACGCTAGAACATTTTGAGTTTACTTGCTTCATTTGCGCGTGACATTCACTAAACAACAGACGTGAATTTGCGTCATGGGAGGGGCTTCTGCCAGGTGGCTCATCTCGTTGTGAAATGGCTGACATGGATTGTTTTAAAATACGGCGAATAAGCTCAATTTGCCGGCTTTAACTAGCTTTTAGTCTCAATAGGGTGAATTCAGAGTGATTGGGACACTTTTTCCAAGTCATGTCAATGGCAAAAAGTGTCCCAATCACCCTGAAATCACCCTATGTATAGCTCAAATGGAGTAAAGAGCATTTTTTACAACTTGCCACATTGTCCGACCTCCTCACTCACTTTCTTCCAAGCAAGATCCTTTTTATTCCTGTTTCTATAAAGTAAGAAGATGTATCGTACAGCGGGTATCCACATATGATTTTGTCCTCATGGTTGTCACTACTAGAGCAAGCTCCTGATTGGTTAACGATCAATTTGCGTCATTCGCGCAAATCGCATCATTCACGCCGTAGAATGTCTATTCGTGTCTTTGCATTGACTTAACATGTAAATCATTTGCGCTTATCGCTTCATTCGCTTCTGGTGTGAACGCACCATTAGTCAGTCATTGTTCTGCCTGTGCCAGACTTCCGGGCTGCGCTTCATCCCTTCACCCCTTCAGCTCTGTCAGGCTTCGCCTTCCCTCTTGCTCCCCCTTGGTCTTCAGTCCTGGCTCCTCTTGCCTTTGTTGCCTTCCACCATCATCGTCGCCCTGGTTTCCACTGCTGTGTTCTACTCCTGTGTCCTGCCCTTCGCCAGCCCCTCCATCCTCCCTCCCTACTAAGTTTGACTCGTTACGGCGCAAGGACACACCTTCTGGGAGGGGGAAGTTTCAGTTATTTTGTAGTTCTGTTTTGGTTTCATTTTCATTCTGTTTTCTGTTCTGCCAGTTTGTTTCCATGGTTACTCATTAGTACCTCACTTGTTCTTAGTTCTGTCTGCATATTTAAACCCTTAGGTTCCTCGGTACATGTTTATATGGCCTTTCAGTTTACGTGGTTGTTTATATTATTACTCCTTGTGATTCTCCTGGGCGTTTTCCTTCGGATTTATTATTAAAAACTGTTTGTTTAGTTTGTACTCCTTCGTCCTCATGCGCTCACTATAACTATAAAACTCAAAGTATTAATATTTGGAAATCTTTGGAAAGGTAATGTAGTAGCCTACGATATATAATCTGAAAGAATTTTCCACACTTCAATATTAACCAAAACAAGCGATTATTTCCAAGTCAAGGTTAGTAATAAAGCATTCTGTGAAAGTCCTCCAGTTTTATTTTTCATTGTACCAGTACCTGTTCACTGCACTTACTGTTTGCTGTTCATCCATAATATATGACAGCCCTAAGGACAGGAATTCCCCCCTGAAACATGATTGTGGTGACATTCATAAAAGATTACAAAATGCCTAAAACTAGACAGTCAAATTGTGTCCAAGCCAAAACTCAAATCAAAATCTGTCTAATCAGCTCGAGTGTTTGTTTTGTTCCTCATTTCAGTGCCTGTGTGGAGCCACGAACATCTCACTGGCCTTTTGTATCAGTCAAAAACAAAAGCCCACTGAAGATTGCTCAAACAACTGAGGGGGATTGTGTTTGTCCAGCGCTTACAAATATTGTACAGACCAGAACTGGATAAATTGATTTTCAGAGATGGATAATATTCAGTGAACTTATTTACCTCTCGAATTAGCCCATTCCCTCAAGGCCACAATATATGTGTGTGAATATTTATTTATTTATAAGCCTACTTCAAAAGTGCTTTTAAAATTTTCAGAGGTATAAAGTTTTGGCTCAGGGCCTTAATTATCAGTCTGTCTGAAAGTCATGTGATCGTTCACTTCCCCCTCAGCATCAGTGAAATTCATAATTATGGCTCAGTGCTTGTATTATAAATAGGTCCTGCTAGAGGCTTCAGCTATAGAGTACCAATTTCCTTTGTGTGTATCCTGGGAGGAAAAGGGAAGAGTCAAATGGGGACCATAAACTTGTACATTGAGGACCTTGTTGCACTCACGGTGACACTAATACAGAAATGACTCCTTTTTTCTCCTTTTAAACCATGAAAGTAAAGATTTTGACTATGCATGCTAACGTCAGCAACAAATGCATAACTCTCTTTAAAAGTGTTTGGGCTTATAAAGAATTGCTTTGGGGGTTTCCGACTCACAGGAGACATACAAACTAGCAAAGAAATCACTGATAATAGAGTCAGACACCATGAGAGGGAATGTCTGGGTCAGATTCTGGATATAGCGCCAGCTAGGTGCTGTTAACCAGGACATGCACAGAAGTGATAGACAAGTTTGAGGGGTCCAGGTTTAGCTGGTTAGTTCACTATGATGCCTTTGCGATGAATGGGAAAGGTAGCGGACAGCTTTCTCCAGGTATTCTAGACTTTGTGAGAGAGTCATGTGAATCATACGGAACCGAAAATATCAGAAAATTCTTCTCCAGACCATTACTTTCCTGCCTGCAGACAATCAGTCTTAACCACTGAGTCATAGAGCATAACGGTGGTTGAAACGTCTCATTTGGTCTCTATAATAGGATATTCGAGGGGATGAAGCCTGTCAGCACTAATGCAGTGATGGTCACAGTTTAATAGAAACCAATTATGGCAGAATCTGACATTAAAAAAATCAAAGTAAAAACAATTATTTTAATTTTACTGTAGGGTATTATTTCTGCTTATGTCATTTACCAGAATACATTAGATATTATAAATCCATATAGTGTCATATAAATAGGCGAACAAGAGTTTGTTTTCATCGTATTCTCGCTTTCATGTGCATATAGTAATTCTCTCCTCACAAAGCGAACTCATTAGCCCCTCACATTGGTGCTCACCTTGGCTCATGCCAAGATGCGAGTCACCATGGAAACATAATAGAAGAGGAGAGGAGGAGGTTGAGTGACTCAGTAAAAATGAAAACACTGATCATGCCGTTTCCTCGCCCTGAACCTCCCCATCAGCCGCAGTTTTAAAAGCTAAACCTCAAGAAACTGAGGCTCTGACTGATCGAGGTCATTCCTGCTGTGAGGCGGAGGGGCCTGAAGTTATACCTGCTGATGTTTTTGCTTTTATATAATCTGGGAGATTGTTGATGCCTCATTTCCTTGTTACTGCCAGACACTGAAGAGATCAGTCCTGTTGCACAGCACCTTTTGAACTCTGTAACTTTTAAAATATGAAGATGCTTGTGTTGTAAGGAAAGTATTTCTAGAAAGGCATAACAGGATTTAATAAAATTATATATATATATATATATATATATACACACACACTCACCTAAAGGATTATTAGGAACACCTGTTCAATTTCTCATGAATGCAATTATCTAATCAACCAATCACACGGCAGTTGCTTCAATGCATTTAGGGGTGTGGTCCTGCTCAAGACAATCTCCTGAACTCCAAACTGAATGTCAGAATAGGAAAGAACGGTGATTTAAGCAATTTTGAGCATGGCATGGTTGTTGGTGCCAGACGGGCCGGTCTGAGTATTTCACAATCTGCTCAGTTACTGGGATTTACATGCACAACCATTTCTAGGGTTTACAAAGAATGGTGTGAAAAGGGAAAAACATCCAGTATGCGGCAGTCCTGTGGGCGAAAATGCCTTGTTGATGCTAGAGGTCAGAGGAGAATGGGCCGACTGATTCAAGTTGATAGAAGACCAACTTTGACTGAAATAACCACTCGTTACAACCGAGGTATGCAGCAAAGCATTTGTGAAGCCACAACACGCACAACCTTGAGGCGGATGGGCTACAACAGCAGAAGACCCCACCGGATACCACTCATCTCCACTACAAATAGGAAAAAGAAGCTACAATTTGCACAAGCTCACCAAAATTGGACAGTTGAAGACTGGAAAAATGTTGCCTGGTCTGATGAGTCTCGATTTCTGTTGAGACATTCGGATGGTAGAGTCAGAATTTGGCGTAAATAGAATGAGAACATGGATCCATCATGCCTTGTTACCACTGTGCAGGCTGGTGGTGGTGGTGTAATGGTGTGAGGGATGTTTTCTTGGCACAATTTAGGCCCCTTAGTGCCAATTGGGCATCGTTTAAATGCCACGGCCTACCTGAGCATTGTTTCTGACCATGTCCATCCCTTTATGACCACCATGTACCCATTCTCTGATGACTACTTCCAGCAGGATAATGCACCATGTCACAAAGCTTGAATCATTTCAAATTGGTTTCTTGAACATGACAATGAGTTCACTGTACTAAAATGGCCCCCACAGTCACCAGATCTCAACCCAATAGAGCATCTTTCGGATGTGGTGGAACGGGAGCTTTGTGCCTTGGATATATATATATAATCTAATCATAATATAATCTAATATATATAGTCTAATCACCCTGCAAACCCTCATTTCACGCTGCTGCCATCTGGTAAGCGCTTCAGAAGCCTGATGGCCAAAACTGAGAGACTCAGGAGGAGCTTCTTCCCCCAGACCATCAGACTCCTGAACTCAGTCACTTAACATCACGTGACCATCGACATACTGACATTGCACTGCACTTTCTGTTCTCATTGTTACTGTGTAACAACCTGTTATAAACCTGTTTGCACATTATACTCTTTATACATTTGTTAACCACATATTTATAAGTCGGCAGTTTACTCACTGCACAGTTTACTCCACTTATTTTATTCCACTTCTTTATTTTTATTTTTTTTTTTTTTTTTCTACTTGACTTGATTATTTATAATTCTACAGATATATATATATATATATATATATATATATATATATATATATATATATATATATATATATATATATATATTTTATATATATATATATATATATATATATATATATATATATATATATATATATATATATATATATATATATATATATATATATTAGTACATTTTTATTCTATTTCTATTATAATTTCCTCCTTGTGTTTTTAACTGTGAATTTGCACTGTCCATGAAGCGGACCTGTTTACATTTCACTGTCGGTTGTATATTCTGTATATAACTGTGTATGTGACAAATAAAACTCTTGAATCTTGAATATATATATAGTGAGGGATTGACAGTTACATCACTTGTTTTACCTTTTTTTTCATTTGAAAATCATTCGATTTCTGTATTTTTATCAAACAGGATAAACTTTTTAAAATTAAAATAAACAAAAATATCACAGATGCTTGTGCTGTTGTTCGTTAATCAATATAGAGGTCACTTCCTGGTTGATGATGTCATTAGGGAACCTGGAGAATTTCTTAATAAATTGCCAGTTTGTCAGGTAGAAGAGTGAATGAAGTGATTTAAAATTCACTCTTATGTGAACATAATTGTGATTTTATGATTAAAAAAAGCTGGTAAGATTTTTAAATTTTTTTAACAGAAGTCTCAGAAAAGATGCATTTATTTGATCAAAAATACACTAAAACAGGAATATTGTGAACTATTATTACAGTTTAAAATAACGGCTTTCTATTTGAATATATTTTAAAATATAATTTATTCCAGTGATGCAAAGCTGAACTCTATTATCAATGATGAAAACAGTTGTCCTTCATAATATTTTTTAACATAAACTCTTACTGACCCCAAACTTTTGAATGGAAATGTATATAACTTAATTCCTGACTAATATTATTTCCAACTTTAATATTAGTGTGTTTAATATTTCATCCAATATATTAAGACATATATGATGGGGACATAAAATGTGCTGCATAATAAGAATGACATGACATATATTTAGCTGTAGTTGTAGTTCATTATTAAGAACAAAACAGAGTGAGAAAATGTGACTGCATGGAGTGTCTACAAATACATTCATAAACTGTTGCAGTTTTACCCCTTTTGACATTGTTCTGCATTACTTACAATATCCTTTAGATGGCAGCAGCTCATCATTTTTATATTTATGAAGAAGATGGGAAAGGACTGAAAACACAATTTAAAAACAACATGCAATATAGCCTTAATAATAAAATATATAGGCAATTTAACTTCAAGTGCTTATATGGCCAGGAAAAAAAAACATCAGACCTAGACAAATCATTTAATTTAGCCAATACTTTATTTTCCATTTTGTTCCCAATCAGAATATCTATTTGTGCCCTAGGACAGCCACTGAATTCCCATTAGCTTGAATGTCATTGATCAATGCTAAGGTGTATGCTGAATATGATAGGGTAGAATCAATACTGTGGTCCCATTTGAACCATCAGCCCGGGAGCCTTGTGTCTGACAGGCTTTAAGCCTCAGAAAAGCACAATCTGAGACATCAACCTTTAGTGTCTGTTAACCTTGTATCACCCCACAGACAAGTCATCACAATCTAATCTAAGCACACATCACGCCCTTCAGCAGGGTCAGAGGGCATCTCTCCACCTACCAAGCACTATTTGATCATTTTTTTGGCATTGCAGTATATTAGTGGTGCTTTTTTTTTTTTCCTAACCCTAGTAAGCATTAAGCGTTGGCACATAATTCACATACTGTGCTACAGACATGTATCTACCTCAGATAGTGTAGCTTATCGAGGAGAGGTGTGCTATTGCTATTCTAGGCTGTCAGATTTATGATTTTTACCGAGCTTGCAATAAAATGAACAAAAACCTTTTGAACACCTTAGAAAACACATTGCAAAACATTGTCACAGAAATAGTGAGTCGTGGAATCGTTCTTTCAAACGATTCGTTCAAACACTGATTCATTCAGGAATAAAATAAGTCTGTGGCTGCATTGAAATTGCATACTTCCCTACTATGTAGTATGTAACAAGAGTAGTATGTCCGAATTCACAGTACTCATAAAAGAGTTGGCAAAATGAGGCTACGGGAGAGGATTTGTGAATGACAGTGAAGCGGCATGATAGTGACAGCATGGTGAATGTAGTATGTCCAGATTACATTCATACTACACAACATACTTTTTTAGCGGCTGTGAAGTAATTACTACTTATTCCTAATAAGTACCTACTCAAGTATGCGATTTCGGACGCAGCCTGAATGAGCAAGTCGTTGAATCATTCAATCAACTGATTCATTCACTCACAGATTCATTCAGGAATGAAACACCCCTGTTGTGTGTTGCTACAGCAGGAGCGCAACAGTTCTGTTGTGGCTTCATTTCAAACCTCTAGAGCTTGTGTTCACCACAGACCTTATTCAGGTATTTAACTTAAAAACATTCAAAAACCCATTGACTTCAGGACGATGGAACCAGAAGTGCTAAAATAACTTGTTTCCTGGTTTTGGCCTACAGAAAAACATCATTCCTCTTTTTATTATTTATAGAATTTAAACTGTGATTACGTGATTGTGGTCACATGCCTATATATTCAGAAAACAAAAGCACTATTGGTCACGTTAAAATTGCTTAATTATATTGCCATTTACATGAAATTTCTCTCCATATTTGTATATAATTCACCCCTACAACAGCAGCTTAAGGTTTAAAATGGTTACTAAAGCACTTTCTCAGCAGTTAGGAAATGAATAGCATGCTATCCTTTTATCACTTTTATACCGAGGCACATTTGAGCCTTATGATTGTGCCTCAGCTCAAGTTACTACACAGATCAAGGTCTGTCCCACCCCACACACACACTGCAGTCAAGCAGTGGCTCTGCAGCTCCTCTCCTCCTGACACAGCTCTTTGATTAGCACTGTGCCAGGCAGTACAGTGGAAGCAGCGCCCGTGCAAACACACATGCTGGACTACCCATGGAAAGATTCTCAGTGCTGCATTGGCTGCATGTTGTGCATGTTATCTGTGAGCTTGCTGTAAGCAAGAACACTGCAGTGTGACCTTGGACTGACAGTATGTGTATGAATCTTAATGAAGCTTATGTATGTCTTAACCATGTAATTGTTCAATTAGCTTTGAGCTTTATTTTTTATACAATTTATCTTCATATATACTGCAGCATCTAGATGTCACCCTTTAAATCGGACTGACCTCTGACCTCGGCTGAGAACTGGGCGGAATGTCTGGTTATGAAAAGCTGTAGTTGTTGGTCCAGGTCACATTCTGACACATTGATGTCCCAGGAACGGATACCTGCAGGTACAGAGAGACATGCGACATGATCAATATGAGCACAGTACTTAAAGATTACATGTGTATGCAGTGTTCATCCACACCATTATTTGGCATCTTTCTTTCGTATATCATCCCTCTTTTTCACTACAAATCATTGTATTGCATTATATTATATTATATTATATATAAGTTTGTGTGAGAGTGAGTTATTATTTACTACTATTATTATTATATTACTTACTATTTCTATATTACTTGATATATTATAACAATGAGTAAAAAGTTGTTCAAAATTAACATATATTTTAATTTAATTATATTTACAACATTAATAATGTACTTGCAATATTAATAATTCAAATATTTAAATTAATTTATTTTCTGTTTCTTAATTTTTTTATTTATTAATCAATTACAGTTCAATAAACCTTCTGATTATAATTCAATTTTTCAACCCTGGAAAAATATTATGAAAATTATTATTCAGTATGGCCTCAGACATCTGCCGTATAGTTCTTCACATGAGATTCAGTGTGTTATGCTCAGAATATTCATTGAGTATTACATAAGATCACAAAAGTTCAGATGTCTCTTAAGCGCCAACTGAGCTGAACTTCAAAGCCTAAATTGGAGAATTAGGGAATGATGAAATCTCGATGCCTCTTAACTTTCCTCGGCTGTGTCCTTCCTCCCCTCTTCTTCACACAGATGAAGATCTGTTTTCCTCAGATTCTGTTTTGCTTTGTAGATGAAGGATAAATGTTGCAAACACTGCAGTGTTTGTCCTCAGAAATGCTGTGTCATTGGGATTTAAAGCAGGTAATGACCGCAGAGATGAACGGATACTTCCATTCTCTCAGATTCTATAGAAACACGACACATTCCTTACAGTATTGATTTTATTCTCATCGATATGCTAATTGCTGATTAAATGTCTTCCAGGAAGAATGGGCGGTTTCTAGATGTCCAAACGCAAGAGTGTATGGAATCTATCAAGTCTACCATAGTGAACATTACGTTCTAATTTGGTTGTTTCTCAGGTTTGTGCAGCTGGTAGCTCCTGATTTGTTACTTTGTATAACTTATGGACTTTTGAGTAGTTTTACACTCTTCATGTTCATTGGAAGACATGCTAGTAGTTAATTCGGCAAACCAATGACAAAAAAAAAAAAAAAAAAAAAGTTGCCAGATATATATTTTAGAGTACTAAAGCAAAGGTGCTACGATAAAAAATAACCAGCAATCAGTAGACGAGAGTTCTGCCATATGATAAAACACTTAACCTTTGTACTTTTAAATGAAGCCTAATGTATTTTCTGGTCAACTATAGTTACATGATATGTCCTCTGTGAAAAACCCACTAAAGTGAAAATGTTTATTTGCTGCTTTTATATCAAAGTACTAGTAATAAGTTCATTGCACTTTTCAGACACTTTGAATTTAACTACAGATAAATAAATCTCGGAAACCCTGAAAAAAAAAAAAAATATTTGAATTTACATTGAAATTGCTGTGACAAGCTTAAAGGTTGGAAAGAAAGACATTTCAAGAATTCTACAAAAATACAGTTTCAAAATTCTTTATCTATATCATACAATAAGTTAAGGGCTAAAGAGCTGCAATTTTCAAACTGTTAATTATAAATAAACGTACATGTTAATAAAGATGCTTCCTTTGAATAATAGGCTGTGCACCTTTTCATTGACTAGTGGAAATACAACATTAGGGACACTCCTACTGTCATATTAATCACACAGCCCTGTAGTTGAGTTTAAACACCTGCCCAAAAATGTAGTGGTAAATAAACAACATTTTAAACAGTAATAATAGCATGAGACCTTACAGACCTTAAAAACTGCAGCTTCATCAATTTCATCTAAAACTGCACAATTCATGGCGCAGTGCTCAGTGCAGTCACGCGAGGTCGCCGCAGTGTGCTTGCTGTAACTAGTATGCTATAATGGTCTCATCGGATATTATATTTCTCAAAAGAAGTAATTTACATAAGACATGCGACGTGTAGACGTTCCTTAATTATGCTCCATTAAGCAAATTATATCTATGGGAATCATTTTGAAATTGGCAGCGTCGTTTGGATTGAAGAACGTCCATGATAAAATGAACACGCCCACCGCAGCATAAGTATGCAGTCTATATAGCTGTAAACTTGTGTTAAATTAAGTTAAATGAAGTATGTAAGACATGAACTATGATTTTTGATAATATCCCATAATTACTTATTTTAAATATGAGGGTAAATACTTGTTATCTGGCAGTATCTAGAATTTTTTTATTTTTATTTATATATATATATATATATATATATATATATATATATATATATATATATATATATATATATATATATATATATATAAAAATCTGGAAAAATTATTAGCCATATTTAGTGGCAGAGGAGGCATGATTTCAATAACAAAGGCTCACCGCGCTCTATGTGCTGTCTGGCGGTGTGAAGCTGATGCTCTGTCGCGATCTCTCCGATCACTATGAGCATGTAAAAGTTTCCCTGGCTGGAGGTCGGGCCGCGGCGGCGGAGCTGGCCGGGATGCTGAAACCGCTCTTCGGTGCCCGACTGCTCGTGGTCCTCGTCCTCCTCCACCGCTGCTAGCGCACCCCGGGGCGGGATCTCCATGGAAACAACCCCTGGAACCGACGCCAGGCCCGCAGTTATCTCCATGACAACTGCTGCCACCTGCCCTGTCTGCAAAGTTAAGACAGGGAGGGCTGCTGAAACTAGGCGAAACTAAGCCCTGTTTACCTGCGTGTGATTGGCCAAAAGACCATGCAGTTGTGTGATGTCACGCTCGACGCCAAAAAAAAAAAAAAAAATAGCGTCGCGATGCAAATCCGACGCATCTTTATTAACGAGAATGTTTAACTATTCATATGTAAATCAACTGTTGTTTAATAAGGTTGAATTACTCCTGGTGTTAAAATGGACAGTGGTTTTTATATATATATGATTTAATTCAACATATACATATATACATACATATATATATATATATAGGCTACACACATACAATCAAACCAAAATTTATTCAGACACAACATTTTCTCACATTTTCACAGTTTATTCGCTAATGCTAATAAAATATGACAAGATCTCAGAGTTATACTGTGTCAGAACAAATTCATCTTGATAATGTCAGATAACTTTGATAGAAAGGTGTGTAATTACAGTCAGCTGTTAAATGTAAGTACACTAGATAATCCCAATTTTGCTCAACCAATGACCAAGCAATGCTTCATTTTGTTCAGTCTGTGGTGTAAAAGATTGCATTAGCAATTAAAGAAGAAAACACAGCAAAACATGGTCAGGTCAAAGTGTCTGAATAAATTTGGTCCCAAATTTGTATCAATTGTGTATGAAGAATTTTTGGGTATAATATGTCACAGTTTACTTAATTTTGCTATCCTCATAAATGAACTATAGTGTCCTGCACCCACTAGTAAAAATTATATCTGGTGTCTGAATCATTATACATTTTCATTGTTGAATGTAGTTAAAAGTAACAGTAACAATAACAGTATCTTTCAGCTAGAGACATAGAATAAAGTAATCAAATGTAAAATAACACAGGATGGTCTTTACTATATAAATTAAACAGATTGATCCTTATTAAAGTTACAAAAGTTATTCAGTTAAATAAATACATTTTAAAAAAATCTTTGTTCTTTGATTAACATTAAAACATTAACAATAATTTCAGGCTGCTGTCACTTTAAGACCTGATGCACTGCATGCGTTGTCTACCTACTGTTTATGTTCACTTAAGCCATAACCGATTATGTTTACTATACTCCCCAACTGGCATTTTTTTTTAACATAATTTTGTGTGAATTTGTCTGTTCCTTTATTATTAAGTCAAAAGGCAATAATGTGTGAAATGACACTAATAGATTGATTTAGCTGCATCTAATCTAATAATCCTTTGAGAGCTGCAAGGCATGTAAAATAATTATAAAAACAAATAATAATAAAAAAGTCACTTTCCTGGCTAACCAAAACCAAACATTACAAATACATGTTTTGGGACCATTCCCAGAACGTTCTGGGAACCAAAAATTGTTAGCTGGGATTAAAAGACAAAAACTAATTAAAGTACATCAGAGAAAAGTGAGTGGTGTAAGGAACGGCCTCTACATATATTTTTCATTCATCCTTAAGGCTGCATAAATCAGACATTTCCTAAATGTTTGTGTAAGGCAACCGATGATTTAAAGCATAGAGAAAAAAGGAGGGAGATGCGATGAAAATAAATAAATTAGAGCTTGGGCTTTACTCTGAAGGTGAGTTTGCATGCAGAAGCACCTGTTCTGCTTTTGGTTTTGGGATGGATTTTCCAGTGAGTCAGCAGTCTGTCAGTTTAATAGAAATGAGCCCATACTGCACTCTGCTGGACTTAAAAGTGCAGTACTCACATTTCTGAGTATTTTTGTAAGTAGGCCCTAATTGTTGTTCGTCATTTAAAAGGCACTTACAAATGAACAGACAGACTGCATACACAACATATCAGATACAATAAACGTATAAATGCTTTGTTTGGACAAAGTAGTGAGTGAACAGTGTTGCAACCTCAATGACTCCCTATAATTGTTGTCTGATTTCTCAGCTCCTCGGCACCTCTGGGATTTAAAGTACAGACACTTTGACTGACAAGTCCAAAATTTTGCTGTTTGGCCACTACTGCCCTAACTTAGATGCTGAGCTATAAAGAGCTGAAATGGATTTGGCAGTTTCTCACATAGGCTAAGCTGAGGAGCAAATACCTCACAAATCCAGAGGACAAGTAGGATGACATTGCAGTACTACTCTCTGATCCATCAGGTAATGATGGTATGATGGTAGTGCAAGCTGCCATATTGGATAGTAACTAGAAAGTCTCACCTAGAATGCAAGCAGAAGGAAATGATCAAGATAAGTCACCTGGAGGTTGTTCTTAAAGGCCCCCTGAAATCAAAATTGAAGTTTGTTAGCTTTTAGTATTTAGTATAGCTTTTAGTTTTTAGTATGTTAGCCTTAAGGTTAGGAATAAGCTGGTGTGCTCCAAAACAATGACAAAATTCGCATTTAGGAGATAAGCATTCAAAATGTATAGTCTCTCACTTCCGTTAAAATGGATCACAGATTTCGATGACATCATCGCAGACTTCATCTTCTCATCACATCTTCTGTCCTATCAAATGCTCTCTAGAATCTGGAGCGTACCCTACACTATAAATTGACGCTGAAGCTGAAAACGGTCAGCTGTTCACACATTTACTATTTTCTACATGGTGAATGGCACATAGCGCACTATATATGCGATAGGAAATGATTCAGACAGGGTAAATATGCTTTCAGTTGAGGCGAACGAAGTCTGGTTTCACGTTAGTTTCACGCGCACCGCCGCAGCACACACAGTCTACACCAGAGGCGTTGACTAGAGCGCAGCGCGGATCATATGCGCGAGTCGGCGCAGACAACAAAACATATCGGGCCCATTTAAATTCTGCAGAGAATGCTGTATATCAAAGCGATATGGAGGAGATTATGATGATAAACGGTTAGAGATTAGGAGGAAACTGTGGCTTTACCAAACAGAAAGGCTCTAGTCAAACTGTGGTTTTTAACTAATGCTATTGGCTGTTTCAAAAAAGGGGAGGAGCTGCTAACCGCTAGAGCAGTTTCAGAGGAAATTACGTCAACATATTAATGCTGTGCGTTTCAAGGCACTTCAGCGGGCCTTTAAAGGGATAGTTCACCCCAAAAAAAATGAAAATTATCCCATAATTTACTCACCCTCAAGCCATCCTAGGAGTATATGACATTACAATTTAATCAGAGTTATATTATTTATAATATGTCAGAGTTATAAATTTGAAGCCCAAAAAAGTGCATCCATCCATTATAAAAGTAATCCTTACAGCTCCGGGGGGTTAATAAAGGCCTTCTAAAGAGAATCAGTGGGTTTGTGTAAGAAAAATAACCATATTTAAAACTTTATAAAGTAAAATATCTAGCTTCCGATGGACCTCCTTCAGTATTCAACTTACACAGAAAGTGTAACGCCTCTCTCAATGCGGACTCTCTCCACATCAGTCCGCTGATATCGTCACGCCAGTTATGTTTTTTTTGTAAGTTGAATACGGAAGCTAGAAATTTTTTATAATTTTTAGATTACTTTATAACGTGTTAATATGGATATTTTTCTTACAAACCCAATTCCAAAAAAGTTGGGACACTGTACAAATTGTGAATAAAAACAGAATGCAATGATGAATGAAGTTTCAAATTTCAATATTTTATTCAGAATACAACATAGATGACATATCAAATGTTTAAACTGAGAAAATGTATCATTTTAAGGGAAAAATAAGTTGATTTTAAATTTCATGGCATCAGCACATCTCAAAAGTTGGGACAAGGCCATCTGGACTGCAGGCTGGCCATTTCAGTACCCGGATCCTTCTTCTACGCAGCCATGATGTTGTGATTGATGCAGTATGTGGTCTGGCATTGTCATGTTGGAAAATGCAAGGTCTTCTCTGAAAAAGACGACGTCTGGATGGGAGCATATGTTGTTCTAGAACTTGGATATACCTTTCAGCATTGATGGTGCCTTTCCAGATGTGTAAGCTGCCCATGCCACACGCACTCATCAACCCCATACCATCAGAGATGCAGGCTTCTGAACGGAGCGCTGAGAACAACTTGGGTTGTCCTTGTCCTCTTTAGTCCAGATGACATTTGATTGGTCTGACCACAGAACAGTTTTCCACTTTGCCACAGTCCATTTTAAATGAGCCTTGGCCCAGAGAAAACGCCTGCGCTTCTGGATCATGTTTAGATATGGCTTCTTTTTTGACCTATAGAGTTTTAGCCAGGAACGGCGAATGGCACGGCGGATTGTGTTCACCGACAATGTTTTCTGGAAGTATTCCTGAGCCCATGTTGTGATTTCCATTACAGTAGCATTCCTGTATGTGATGCAGTGCCGTCTAAGGGCCCGAAGATCACGGGCATCCAGTATGGTTTTCCGGCCTTGACCCTTACACACAGAGATTGTTCCAGATTCTCTGAATCTTTGGATGATATTATGCATAGTAGAGGATGATATCTTCAAACTCTTTGCAATTTTTCTCTGCGAAACTCCTTTCTGATGTTGCTCCACTATTTTTGGCCGCAGCATTGGGGGAATTGGTGATCCTCTGCCCATCTTGACTTCTGAGAGACACTGCCACTCTGAGAGGCTCTTTTTATACCCAATCATGTTGCCAATTGACCTAATAAGTTGCAAATTGGTCCTCCAGCTGTTCCTTATATGTACATTTAACTTTTCCGGCCTCTTATTGCTACCTGTCCCAACTTTTTTGGAATGTGTAGCTCTCATGAAATCCAAAATGAGCCAATATTTGGCATGACATTTCAAAATGTCTCAATTTCAACATTTGATATGTTATCTATATTCTATTGTGAATAAAATATAAGTTTATGAGATTTGTAAATTATTGCATTCCTTTTTTTATTCACAATTTGTACAGTGTCCCAACTTTTTGGGAATCAGGTTTGTACACAAACCCATCGATTCACTTCAGAAGGCCTTTAGTAACACCCAAGAGCTGTGTGAATTACTTTTATAATGGATGGATGCACTTTTTTGGGCTTCAACTTTTGGGCTGCCATTATAACGCTTGGATTTGTCAGGGTCTGGGGGTGATGAAATGAGCGAGGACTCAGGTGCAGGACTCATAATCACTAAAAAGGCTCGGAATGCAAGCAGACAGAAATTAGCAATGCAAGTCATCTGAAGGTTGTGCTTGAAGTCCAAACCTGAATCTCAACATCAGTGAAATGAAAAAGTGCAAAGGTTGCTAAGAATTCCTAAACAATATGGTAACAATGTGTCACCCAAACACAGTGGCACATGCAGCTGAATCCTTTATTATTATTATTTTAAGTAATAATTTAAAATATATTTGATTTAATATATTTTATTTTATTGTATGAAAAATTACAATAATAAATAATAATTTAAAATATATTTTTAATTATATTATTTATGTATTTTTAAATGTATATTATATCTATTAATATACTTTACATGTATTTAATGTTATGTTAAGCTTTACTAAAATTTCTCAGAGCTATCAAACTGTATTTGATCTCAGACCAAATTTGTTCTTTGCAGAACCTTATTAGTACTGAGCAAATAACTGAGCTCTGCCAATGTCAGTTTCATACAAGAAGCATCATCTCCTAGCAGTTACTGTCCTGATTAAGTGGCCATTCAATCATCAACCTTACAATCACCAAGTGATTACAGATATGAACATTTTCAATCCTCCACAATGACAGCAGCAGAAATCTATTCAGGGTCAAAGTAATTCAGCACCGCTGTCTTTCAGCTTTATATTAAGCCTGGTCTGATTTTTCTTTTATGTCTCTAGGGGGCAACATCACACCCTTTTTTCGTTCCAAAAATGATGAAATATTGATCTGCAAAAAGGGTTTTGGGGAGCAGCATACATTGGTGACATCAGTGACAAAGCCGAGCAATAAGTCTTAAGGCACACATAAGCACCTTAAAGAAGGTGAGGACGGATATGGCCTGCGTTGGGCATAACAACTTATCAAATAACCATCAAGACCAAAATGTCTGTCTGAAATATTTCCTGACAGCTGAGCCAAAGCACAACGCTTCAGATTTACAGCTCCTGTCTGTGAAGCCACTAATTCATGTTATGCTAATTGTCATCGTCGTATTATCTGTACGGGGCACTTTTTACATCATTTGACCAGTCAGAGGGAATATTGAACTCAAAAGTCGAACATTTTTAACTTTTGTATCAACTTATGTTCCTCTGTTTGCTACGAACTACATTATTGATTCCGTTTGAAGGCTGTGATCACAACAATCTGATTCTGACGTGTATGGCTAACCTCGTTTGCAGAGACAGCTATGCTAGCAAAGTAAAGTGATTTCTGAACATATGCCACTTGCTAAACCTTGCTTAGCTTTTGTTTGGAGCAAGCAGCCATTAACTGTTTCCAAAGAGGGAAAGAAGGGGTCAATACAGCACTTACAGGCAAAGAATAGATAGCCTAAGTATTTCAGGGCTCTACAGATTGAATGACACTGAAGTGCCACTTTATTGGACATTATCCACTGTTATTATTGGTAACATTTTACAATAAGGTTTCACTTGCTAACATTAGTTAATGTATTAACTAACATGAACTAACCGTGAGTACATATGTTACTGTATTTATTCATCTTTGTTAACGTTAGTTAATAAAAATCCAGCTGTTCAGTTTGTTCATGTTAGTTGTGCATTAACTAATCTTACCAAATGCAACTTTCGATTTTAATAATGTATTAGTAAATGTTGGAAATTAACATTAACAAAGATTATGATAATGCTGTAGAAGTGTAGTTCATTATTAATTCATGTTAACTAATGTTGTTAACTAATGAAACCATTATTTTTAACTAGGCCTATATATTTTTTCTTACGTCACACATTTTTATGTTTCTCCTGTGGACCTGCAGTAGCATTTTGTATCGTTTTATAGTTAAATAAAGGCTAATATTATATAAATATGATAATAAATACAGTAGAAAAGGTGAAGAATTGATGTGTTTACGCAATGCGATTCACAGTTTTGCCCAGTTTATTAAGTGGTTGACCGTGACTAATGAAGGATGGTCTTATTTATTTATTTTTCATTTTCTGAATCTGAATATGGAAACTAAACTTATAAAACGTCATTAATGTCAATGAAGAGGCGATATTAGTCTTATTCTGGATTCTATTTTAACAGTGAAAAACGGTCAACTAATTGTGCAGAGTGTATGGATCACATTCAATTTATTTATTTAACCTAGGTTTTTATTTTTTAAGCTTTGCATTCTTGTAGAAACTTCCCCAATCATTTAAATCATCCTTAATAATCAGTAGTTGCGTAGGCCATCTTAACGTTTTATGGCAAAAAGTGGTCTTTAAAATAATTGTATTGTCTTTTTATCAAAAACAATCCCATTTTTTCATATTATGCAAATATAGAAGTAACTGATACACAGACAACTTTACAAAACAAGTTTGCACTTTAATGCACAAAACAGCAGATAAACATTAAATATGACAGTATCACATGTTTACGTCACAAATATATGAAGAACAATTTCTTTACAACTTTGCGTCAGTGTCTTCAGTCTCTTCACTTAAAAAAATATTAATATAAATAAAATTTTAATCATTTATGATATATAATGCATATGGATTCCATCAATCTCTTTACAATCCATTCCGACGTGTGAGTGTTTCCATCACAAGCACTTCAACAAGAAAAAGTTGCAGAGAGCTCCGCGCGGACAATCGCACATCTTTCCGATTCGAGCGCCTTTTCTGATCGCGCACTGCTCCCCCAAATCACACTAGCAAGAGAAAACAGGAGAGATCGTGTTACCTTTGCCATTACAGCATTTGAGCTAGTGCGTAAAAGCGCACTTGTTAAAGCTTATGTTTGGATACACGTAATGGATCATAAAATAATAGGAACGTTTATCTAACAAAAACTACTTATACTGATAAACACATGGATTCGATGTTTAAATGATCAGACATAAAAACAGCCAAGACACTCATATATCCATGCAACACAGAGTTGCGCAATGGCCATGTCGCAAGCAACACGCACTTATACGCAATGTTAAAATGTAGCACATAATATAAAAATACCATGGGAACTTGACCAAATTTCTTCTCCCAAGGTGGAATTCGTTTCGTCTGCAGCTTTTCCAGAACTTCTTGCAGAGCCCCGAGCTGGTTTGACAAAATATGTTTCTATTCAGTCTCTTTAGTCAAACATCCCAATATAACATTTCACACAAAAATCCAGCAAAAACAGTTAAAAGTTGTGGCACTTTTGTCTAAATACACTATGTTGTCTAAGTTAAGCTTTCTATTGTGCAATAAAAATATGAATTACTCACAAGCTGTTTTTCACTTGTCAGGTTTGGGTCTTTTGGGTAAAAGTCTCTGATGGCTCTCGTGTCCAGTTCCACCTCTATCTCCGGCTCAGAGTCGTTCGCTCTGGCTCCGGTCAACAAGCAGAGCAGCAGCGCGCACACAGCCATGCGCGTCCTCAGACTGGAGCTCTCCATGGTCCTGAATGGAGGGAACTTTGGCACTTGAGCGCGCAACGCCGTTATACGTCTCAGTTGAAAGTTTTGGTGCAAATAAAGCATCTGGGCAGCCTTGCACCCTTTTATGTGCTCCACGGTGCATGCATTTATGTGATCGGTTGTCGCCCCGCCTTTAACATTGATTTCGTTCGCACGTAAGCGCGATCATTCATTGCGTAAATGCGCTAGAGACAAGTCATCAAATGCGTTAATGTTGCCCCCGGAATGTTGTGTTTTCAACTTGACTAAGGACACATCCATCTATGTGTTTTGAGTTGTGAGGAGCAGATGAAAATACTGCAGGCGCATTTGATTGTATAAGCGCAGCTTTTGAACATTTTGGGGCATTCATAACTGTTGCTGATTGCATAATCTATCTATCTATCTATCTATCTATCTATCTATCTATCTATCTATCTATCTATCTATCTATCTATCTATCTATCTATCTATCTATCTATCTATCTATCTATCTATCTATCTATCTATCTATCTATCTATCTATCTATCTATGCTTGACTCCAAATATGCTTTAAACAAACATTAGGGAGGCTCCTAATATTTCAGTAATTATACCAGACATATCTTCACCTTACATTGTATTTTAATGACTATTATATTTGAAACACATGCATGGGAAATTGTGTGCTTGCATAAATTAAATGTGTGATATTTGATTTATTCAGCATTTCAATACCTAAACATCTCAGAAATGTCTAAAACATTCTAATATTTTAAGAGTGATAATGTGGAGGAAGTCTAAGAAAAGCTGAATAATTCTCCCATTTATGTTTAATTGCTAGGGGCCAAGAGCCATCTGCACTCTGAAAGTGACACCCAACTACTTAAGCACGTCTAGACTCGTCTAAGCCTCAGTGGAATGTGAATAGAGATTTTTTTATTCTCGTTTATATGGAAAAAAAATGTTTTGCAATGGAAGGCTTTTTTCTTGGGTAAATGTAATAGGCTAATATTTTTGTCCGTCTGTGACGTCTCATGTAGAGGAAATTATTTTGAGGTTGGCTATTTGTCTATCCGCAGATCAAATAATTTCTGCCTGACAACATTCACATTAATTTGGAGAATACGTCTCATAGTTAGGGTGTTGCATTCATTTGTGGAAATAAAATACGTTTCCTGTGGATATATGCCTGGGATTAACTCGCACAAGAGTTCTATCCAAAGGTGATGGTTTTTAATTTCCCAATAGGACGCTTTAACAATGGGTGTGAGGCATATGACTCACTCTCCTTAGTCCGCATTCATATCAAAACATAATCAATCAATGGCAAACACACCAAGTGGTTTTTTTTTTCTTTTTTTTTCTGCCCCTTCTGGGTCCATACAAAGCTTTTAAAAAACACAGACTGGGGTGTGCTAACAGGGAAACATTCACTTCCATGTTTTATTTTGTTGCAAAATTCTCCTTCTTCTAAATGACAATGTATGCCACAAAATATTAAAATGGAAATAAACTAGCTGGAAAGATCTGGCCCATAACCCCTGTTGATGAGTTCATAAATCAAACAGTGTGGTGAGCAAACTCGTTCTTCTTTCCAAACAGGACTGGGTCGGAAATAGAGGTTATGGGTGAATGAAAGACATGTTCCTGAACCCCCATTAAAAATATATTCACCAGACAAGCTCATATTGAAGAATCAGAGATTTGCGTGCATGTGCATGGTTTAAATATCACATAATATCACAACATACTCGGCTGGTCATTTAACTAGCTTTAACTAGCAACCAGATCATCCAAATATTTTGTATTTAGTGTATTTCAGCAGAAAAACATGAAATGTTGAAGGTTTATGACCACTAGCTATTACTAGCTATTCAGGTGGTAAAATCAAACAAATCAAAAATCTGCCAGTGACTTTTGCCTAAGGCCTTGGAAACAGGGTGTTTTCACAGCAAGTGCAATACACAAACCTTCAGCTATTTTTAGCACTGCAGTGAGTGTTGAGTTAAGGGGTTTAAAATCTTACCCTTGTTCCACTGCCATATTCGGTCTTCGCTATGGGGCATGATTTGATTCCCATTTGTCTCCTTGGGATCCGCTTATGCCTGCCCACGTCTGCATGTCTTCCAAAAACCCCATTTGCCTCCTCAACCTCCCAAACTTCATCCCCAGTCCCATAACCCCTGCAGTGTTTGACACACCATGCTTTTCCCCATGATTAGCCTATTAGTCTCTCTCTAATTTATCTAAATAAATTAAATGTCTAAATTCATTGTTACACTTTATTAACAATAAATGAACTATGGTCAACAGGTTAAAGGTGACGCACATTGTGATAGCCAAGTAACCCTAAACTTCACCATACTACCTTCCCTAAAAATCAGAGGGACTAGTTGGTTAGAATTCTACACTTTAAAAAAAAAAATTGTGAAATTTGAAATGAAAATGGAAATTGAAATTTCCTCACTGCTAAATATTCCACGGTCAACTGTTAGTGGTATTATAACAAAGTGGAAGCAATTGGGAACAACAGCAACTCAACCACGAAGTGGTAGACCACGTAAAATCACAGAGCGAGGTCAGCGCATGCTGAGGCGCACAGTGCGCAGAAGTCACCAACTTTCTGCAGAGTCAATAGCTACAGACCTCCAAACTTTGTGTGTCCTTCAGATTAGCTCAAGAACAGGGTGTAGAGAGCTTCATGGAATGGGTTTCCATGGCCGAGCAGCTGCATCCAAGCCTTACATCACCAAGTGCAATGCAAAGCGTCGGATGCAGTGGTGTAAAGCACACCGCCACTGGACTCTAGATCAGTGGAGACGTGTTCTCTGGAGTGACCAATCACGCTTCTCTGTCTGGCAATCCGATTGACAAGTCTGGTTTTGGTGGTTGCCAGAAGAACGTACTTGCCTGACTGCATTGTGCCAAGTGTAAAGTTTGGTGGAGGGGGGATTATGGTGTGGGGTTGTTTTTCAAGTGTTGGGCTTGGCCCCTTAGTTCCAGTGAAAGGAACTCTTAATGCTTCAGCATACCAAGACATTTTGGACAATTTCATGCTCCCAACTTTGTGGGAACAGTTTGGGGATGGCTGTTCCAACATGACTGCACACCAGTGCACAAAGCAAGGTCCATAAAGACATGGATGAGCGAGTTTAGTGTGGAGGAACTTGACTGGCCTGCACAGAGTCCTGACCTCAACCCGACAGAACACCTTTGGGATGAATTACAGCAGAAACTGCGAGCCAGGCCTTCTCGTCCAACATCAGTGCCTGACCTCACAAATGCGCTTCTAGAAGAATGGTCAAAAATTCCCATAAACACACTCCTAAACCTTGTGGAAAGCCTTCTCAGAAGAGTTGAAGCTGTTATAGCTGTAAAGGGTGGGCCAACTCCATATTAAACCCTACGGATGTCATTAAAGTTTATGTGCATATAAAGGCAGGCATCCCAAAACTTTTGGCAATATAGTGTAGTTAACTCATATCTGTTTCACAGTGTACATCAGTTAATTTAATGACGTGTTAACGACAGTTGGGCACAATCCTGAATGTACCAAACAATTTATCCTGAACTTTATTAAAACTATAAAAATGGCATCTTACAATCAATGTGTTTTTTCATCAAAGATTTTCCTTCGAATGCTGGAAGGAAATACAGTCCGTGAAAGTTTCTATGACTGTAAATAGCGTGTAAATATTTAAAGAGGGAATTGTTTATGATTGGTCGTTTTGTTTGTTGCAGCTAAACAACTGGCTTCCTACTTGGCTAAATTAGGGTTACAGGTTTGTTTTGAATCAGCCCGGTCATAAAGAAGTTCAACAAAGTTTAAGTTAAATATTTCACAAGCTATTAATTTGTTATTGCATTATATCCACTGTTGCAGAAAGGGAAATCGGGGCTATTTCTTAATCATGTAGGATTATCATAAATTGACTGAATGTGAACAAATTGGTCATTATTGTGTCCGTTTTAAATACAGACTTCAGGCATTCCACTTCCACTGTCTCGTTTATCAATGTGACAGTCAAAATTAAGCCCTGTGGAGACAAAAATCAGCCAATTGATTTGCCCATTGATCAGAAGGCAACACTACAAAACAACTGCCTCAGAAATGAGCAAGACAAGGTACTTATCAGGTGGAGCACACCCTGATAGTGTTAAACATCTAATTACATCCTGCTTGAAAGAATCAAATTAACCTCTCAGAGGTCATCAACCTCAGATGGGTCTTTTCCAAGCTTGAACTTTCAGCTTCCTGTCTCAAAATGCTTAGGATGTGACTTTCTAATACCCAGTGAAAGAAAACAGAGGATTTTAAAAGTAAAAGAGTTTGGCATATTTCAGACCAATGGCAAAATTGAGAATGTGATATTGCTTTTATTCAACAGTTCAATAACAATACATTAAAAATGACCTAGATAGCAAACTGAATTAACGTAGAATTGAGTTTCTCATGGCATCAAACAATGTTAATCTCTGACATTAATCCAGCATCTTTTTGCTCATCGAAGTCATGTTGAACCAACATCAGACACCCATTCTAAACTAACAGAAACCGGATCCAATTGGTTTCCTTACCTATGTTGAAAAAATGTTGATTTCAATTGACTGAAACAAATGTTGTAGAATCAATACATTTTCAACATGAAGTAGATCTAATTGGTTATCTGCGTTAAAACGATGATGATTTCGGGTAATGACATCTTAAAATCAACAGTGTTTATATATTAAACTATATTGCCAAAAGTTTTGGGACGTCTGCCTTTACATGCAGATGAACTTTAATGACATCCCATTCTTAATCCGTAGGGTTAAGGCACTGATGTTGGACGAGAAGGCCTGGCTCACAGTCTCCACTCTAATTCATCCCAAAGGTGTTCTATCGGGTTGAGGTCAGGACTCTGTGCAGGCCAGTCAAGTTCCTCCTCACCAAACTCACTCATCCATGTCTTTATGGACCTTGCTTTGTGGTCTTGTGCGCAGTCATTTTGGAACAGGAAGGGGCCATCCCTAAACTGTTCTCACAAAGTTGGGAGCATGAAATTGTCCAAAATGTCTTGGTATGCTGAAACATTAAGAGTTCCTTTCACTGGAACTAAAGGGCCAAGACCAACCCCTGAAAAACAACCCCACACCATAATCCCCCTCTACCAAACTTTACACTTGGCACAATGCAGTCAAAGCAAGTACCGTACCAGCATGCGCTGACTCCGCTCTGTGATTTTACGTGGCCTACCACTTCGTGGCTGAGTTGCTGTTGTTCTCAATTGCTTCCACTTTGTAATAATTCCACTAACAGTTGACTGTAGAATATTTAGTAGTGAGGAAGTTTTCACGAATGGACTTTTTGCACAGGTGGCACCACGCTTGAATTCACTGAGCTCTTGAGAGCGACCCATTCTTTCACAAATGTTTGTAGAAGCAGTCTGCATGCCTAGGTGCTTGATTTATACACCTGTGCCCATGGAAGTGATTGAAACGCTTGAATTCAATGATTTGGAGGGGTGACCCAATACTTTTGGCAATATAGTGTATATCTGAAGTGTTACACAATTATCTCATTACCACAAATGTTAATTGCATTGCTAGATTTCAGATGTTAACAGACAGGACAAATGACACAAGGCAACACTCATAAGATTCTTGAATTCCCTTGCTAGCTAGCAGCAGTTGTGTGTATTTACTGGTCACCACAGAACTGTTTCTCATGTCTCAAGCCTGAGGAGACAGGACGGCAGAACAAGCCTTACAGGCCCCTGAATTTAAAGGCCATGTCACTTACAGCTGTTCCCTACATCTGCCCAATTCCTCATCCTGACAGGCAGATCAGCCTCAATGCAAGCGGCCGATAGCAAATTTGATTTTATAGGTGCCTTAGGAGTTAACCTGTCATCTTGTTTTGCGTTAATTTTCATGTCAGTAGAATGTTGCAAACATCACTTGAGCAGCCCCGGTGAAGTTTTTCTCATAAGCTGCTTTGTCAGACATTAATAAAAGATGTTCATTTACTTTGCCAGGAATTTGTGTTTGGAGGATTGCCATGATTAAAGAGGCGAATAATGAGAAATAACGCTTATAGGAGATCATAGAGAAACTCTTCAAAGGCCACATTTTAATGATCTCTGAGCTTTCTGGGCTGGTCTTGGGTGCCATGTGACATCATCAGCTCTGCAAAGCTGGCAAAATACTGCAGATATTGTAAGTATTAAACTTCATGGCGCAAATTCTCTTTAAAACATTAGCCTTTGACTTGTGCAGTGAAATGCGGAAATCTGTTTATTTCCATTTAAGCTTACTTTAATGTGTATGTTGTGTGTATCCAGGCAAGAAAGTGTTTAATTACGAGGGCCCAAGTAACTATGCAAGGATATGAGTTTGTGTGTGTGAAAACGAGAGCACATATCCATTCTTTGATGATAAATCCCTGTAGAGGTCTCTCTTTTCCTGTGTGGGAGAGACCAGGCCTCATTATCTCTTGATTCATCCTCTACTCCCATATCACCAGTGAATGTCATCATGTGCTCGGGATGTACACGTTCACATGGGCTGTACAGCTGCTTCTTGGTATAGTGTATTCCATGTGGGTGTGTGAAAAAAAAAAAAAAATCAATACTGAATTTAAATGCTAATGGAGGGAAATATGCTTTAATACAGAACAATGATGGCAATGATGCAGAGAAAACCGCTTCATTGTGGATGAAATTTGAGAATATTTTCCTGTTCTTTGCTCTTACAAAGACAAGGAATTGCCAAAGGTTTCTTGTTCAAATGATTTGTATTAATATTTCTTTAAGTGCATTAACCCTATGTTTTTTTTTAACCAACTTCAAACAATTTAAGCATTTCCTTTGTGTATACAGTCAAAAAAACAACAACAACAACAACAAAAAAACTCATTGGACAACCTCAATTTAACTGAGGGCAGGATTTCCATCTAATAATTATGTGTAGAACCAATTCATAAAAAACTATTTGGTCCAATGTTTTGAGTTGGTTCAAATACAGTTTTAATGAAATTGATACATTTAAGTATTTACTTTTTTATGCTTGTCAAACTTAAATTAAAACATTTAATTGGACAATCATTTATAAGCAGTTTCATTCTTCATTATACACAATATACACTCACCTAAAGGATTATTAGGAACACCATACTAATACTGTGTTTGACCCCCTTTTGCCTTGAGAACTGCCTTAATTCTACGTGGCATTGATTCAACAAGGTGCTGAAAGCATTCTTTAGAAATGTTGGCCCATATTGATAGGATAGCATCTTGCAGTTGATGCTCTATTGGGTTGAGATCTGGTGACTGTGGGGGCCATTTTAGTACAGTGAACTCATTGTCATGTTCAAGAAACCAATTTGAAATGATTCGAGCTTTGTGACATGGTGCATTATCCTGCTGGAAGTAGCCATCAGAGAATGGGTACATGGTGGTCATAAAGGGATGGACATGGTCAGAAACAATGCTCAGGTAGGCCGTGGCATTTAAACAATGCCCAATTGGCACTAAGAGGCCTAAAGTGTGCCAAGAAAACATCCCCCACACCATTACACCACCACCACCAGCCTGCACAGTGGTAACAAGGCATGATGGATCCATGTTCTCATTCTGTTTACGCCAAATTCTGACTCTACCATCTGAATGTCTCAACAGAAATCGAGACTCATCAGACCAGGTAACATTTTTCCGGTCTTCAACTGTCCAATTTTGCTGAGATGAGTGGTACCTGGTGGGGTCTTCTGCTGTTGTAGCCCATCCGCCTCAAGGTTGTGCGTGTTGTGGCTTCACAAATGCTTTGCTGCATATCTCGGTTGTAACGAGTGGTTATTTCAGTCAAGTTGCTCTTCTATCAGCTTGAATCAGTTGGCCCATTCTCCTCTGACCTCTAGCATCAACAAGGTATTTCGCCCACAGGACTGCCGCATACTGGATGTTTTTCCCTTTTCACACCATTCTTAGTAAACCCTAGAAATGGTTGTGCGTGAAAATCCCAGTAACTGAGCCATGCCACGCTCAAAATTGCTTAAATCACCTTTCTTTCCCATTCTGACATTCAGTTTGGAGTTCAGGAGATTGTCTTGACCAGGACCACACCCCTAAATGCATTGAAGCAACTGCCATGTGATTGGTTGATTAGATAATTGCATTAATGAGAAATTGAACAGGTGTTCCTAATAATCCTTTAGGTGAGTGTATATAATGCACAAATAAGAAAAGACTGGTGTCACTCCTGACATTATAGCATCAATTACCCACAGCCTAAACACAGGTGCCACTTTTCAGCATAATGGTAAACACAAAATTCAAATCACATTACAGAAACTCCTCTAAATTTCTAATATAACTGAACATTAAACACTAACATTAACTAACAACATCTTTCCCTTTACTGAAAAACATAAACTAACACTTTAATCCCTAAATTTACTCTCTTGATGCAGTCCCTTGCAAAGTATGCTGGGAACTACAGATACACTGCCCAGTTAGTTATGTCAACAAAAATGATTCATGTAGTTTTAACACAAATTAATTAAGCAAACTTCAGTTTTAAATATATTAGGTTGATTGAACACAATTAAATTAAGTTGTGACACAATGTTAAAAAAATTTGTTACTCATTTTAAATAATTAAACAGATTTTTTAATTATTTATTTATTTATGTTTACATTTAAGTATATTTACACCTAATTTACCTGAATTACAGTACACCAATAATTTAAGTTTGATGTAAATATTTGGTGTTACAAGGAGAAATCAAACCTTTCAAATGTATGTGATATCAGAAAATAGATAAATAAATAAATAAAATAATGAATATATAAATAATTAAATCAAATAAACCTACAACCCTATAGGACAAATGGTTTGGAAGATATAAAATAAAATTACATATTTATGTCATGGTTACCTCTGTGTATGCTTGACATCTTTCTTAAACACTAGAATCATGATGAATGATCAAAATGTTCATGCAGTAAACATTTCTTTGAAGTGCATTAAATGCATTTGTAGGTCATAGCTTTTACTGCAGATACCTTTTGGATTCACTTCATATTAACGTCATCATAAACAATAAAAGGTTGTAGCCCGAGAAGAGAAGTGGTATTGTCACTGTACACATCTGTGTGGTGTGGGTCCTCTTGGGTAATTAAACATATATCATTCAGTATTAAACTGATCTTATAGATGTGCAATGGTCTCAGTTCAATCAACAATGAGCTAGTCTTAAGGGCTTGAAGGGTTTCATTGCTATATAGGCTGATCTGAAATATGATGTTGCTAGCAGACGAGATGAATCTGGTGTAGTGTAAGCAATACATCACCAGTTTTGACCTGCAAAGGATTAAACTAATATTCATGGTAAACACTGAGATGTTGATTTATATGTAAATATACAGTAGCTGTAAGAAATATTTTGTGTTGTTTGGCTAAGGTGGTTAGTTTTGAATGTATTTTCAAGGATGAGAGCTTGCCTGATCAGTAGCATTAAAATATATGTAATATAAATTCCTCATTTCAATGTCTGATTTAGCTACATGAAAAGTCACATTTAATGGCTAAGGGCAGCAGTTAAATGAAGCAATCCTGCAATTAACATATGTCACATAATGACTTTAATAGATACTCATCCCATTAACAGAACAGTGTTTAAATCATGACATATTGTGTGGCTCTATGGCTTTCAGAAAGCAGCTTTGTGAAATATGACTTCAGTAGAGGAAGGGCCAGCATGTCTTCTCCTCCCACTCATCTTCATTTAGCTCTGAAAGAGACTTTTCTCCTCAATTACTGCTAGGATTTCACCATCCACAAGGGCATAAATCATTCGCACAGTCTCGTAATAACAACATATGTCTTCATGACTGTGCTAATGACAGCATAAATTGTTTTAATCAAGCCTAGTTGTACAAGTAAGAAAAAAATCCTTGAGTCACTTGTAAGAGTAAAAATCTAAAGATCTAAAACGAAACAACCTGTGACGTTCTCATGATTATCATAAATCAAAATGCAATTTAAGATGCATGTGTGCTTTCCTTTAAAACACTTTAATGCAGAGGTCTTCAACCCTGCTCCTGGGGACCCACTGTCCTGCAAAGTTTATTTCCAACCTGCTTCAGCACACCTGCCTGTGTATTTTCAACAAGTGATCCTGAAGAGCTTGATTAGCTTCACCTGTCTTTAATCAGGGTTGGAGCTGAACTCTGGAGGACAGTGGGTCCCCAGGAGCAGGGTTGAAGACCTCTGGTGTAATGCATTACTAAGTAATAAGCATTACTGTCATTTAGAGTACATTTACAGTACTCTTCATTTTTATGTAATTTTACTACAGTTACTTCTGATGTAATTGCATTAAATACTGTATGGAATATACAATTCTATATAAAACAATAGTGGATTTAACATCAAAATTAAATGTATTCAATTAATTTGTAATGATAAAATGTATGTTTTTAATGTAACCTCCCTTTAAATACTCCGGGCTGCGTTTCCAGATAACGAAGGATCTTCGCACTTAAGAGCGTTTTCTACGAGCGATATTATGATCTACTTAGGCTTACGATGCTTTTGGGAAACGCAGCCCAGGTCTGTATAATTTATACAATTTTTTATTACTTATTTGAAAGAATTAAAAGAGCAGTTTCATGCCTATCCTTGTATAGTTCAACTGGTCGAGGTTGATATGGGATTTAGAAGTAATTAATGCAATACTTGGAGAGAGTAATTAGTACAGCAATCTACTGTAATTACACTGCTGAAGATGTAATTAGCTAATACTTAACTTAGTACTTTTTTTAGAGTAACCCAACACTGATTATAGCTGATAAACTAGAGCAGAATTTATTCATTCAGGTCTCAGTAACCCTTTCTGGTAATTCACAAAACAAAAGGTCCAAAAACATTTAAAATAAGACCTAAATCTATGCATGTTATTTTATTGTATAACAAGTGTAAGGCATTGTGAAATGGAATATATCTGACAATAATTTTTAATTGAACAAGTCATAACATTTTTAGATTAAAATTAATTTGTTTTCATTTCATAAGGCCTATGCAATATCTGTTTATTATAGAACCAGCTATGGGAAACAGGGAAATAACCAGAGATTTCCATTTATGGAGAGCTTATATTACAAGAATAATGAATGTAGGAGGATGCAGAGCTGCACGATGAAATGTAAACATGTTTCAGTCCTCCTGGCTCCACTTCCCCCCTCCCCTATTTGAGGGATGCCTCAAATGTCATTTGCATGAGTTTGATTTGCACTAATATGTCTGTGTGTGATGTTTTTGTCTGATATAAACAGTCATGTATGCTGTCAAAAATGACTAGGAACACAATCTTGATGTCCAAAATGATACCACATAGGATTTAAACTTAATAAAACTGCAGACATTGAGACTCTAAGAATCTTTAATATTCATTGAAGGGCTCTTAGCGAATGTCTGATAACCGCACTCATTAGGTTCTCCTTAATGAACACATTTGTCACTGGTGGAGTGCCTCAGGTGCTGCTGTGGTCTTAAAAAAAAAAAGGTGGAGCAGGATAACTGTCCTGAACTTTAAGGCCAAAGTATACTTCACTTGTACGTAAGGGTCAGCATGACACGAATTTTGTCATCAGAAGAGTATGTGCGTACTGTTCGCAAACCGCCAGATTTATGTAACGTCTCGATTACGTATGTAACCCTTTGTTCCCTGAAGGAGGGAACGGAGACGTATGTCGGAACTGACCGACGAATTGGGGATCATTTTCAGAGACCAATCTGCTTCGAGTGTATAGAAATGAGCCAATAACGTTGGCATGTGGTCCACGCACCTCCCCACAGCGCGGGTATAAATACGGAAGTGGAATACTGCATCCTCGCTTTTCCAACTGAGGAGCCGAAGTGACTCGGCCCTTCAGCGGAAGCACAGCACCTGGCGACGGGACGTACGTCTCCGTTCCCTCCTTCCCTACGTAACCGAGATGTTCCCTTTCAGTCAGTCACGTTCGACGTACATCGGAACTCACCGACGAATTGGGGATCCTACCAACACGCCAGGGATGCTGGCCCTCCACAGCTGTTTTCCTGCAAGACCAACACAGAGTGACTACTGGATAACCCTGGGAAAGCGTGCCCATCTCGGAAGATGGAACGCTGCAGAGCCACGTCCTTCAACGGAAAGAGAGGTGGCAGAATACACATAGGGACTAGCCTATCAGGGTAGTGCTACCTATGGCGTTCTCTGGGGTGGATCCAACCTGATCCCAAGGGGAAAAGAACATCCCAGAGACGACAGAGTGGGCTCTGTCAAGGGAAAGACACGGGGCTAGCCGAGTAGAATACACATATGGGGTTGTCGTTAGGGAACCGCTACATATGGACACCCAGCCTAAACACTCTTCGCAGAAACAGCTGATACAACAAACCATTCGGCTCCGAAGTTAAAAGCGAGGATGCGGTATTCCACTTCCGGTGCGTGGACCGCATGCCAGCGTTATTGGCTCGTTTCTACACACTCGAAGCAGATTGGTCTCTGAAGATGATCCCCAATTCGTCGGTCAGTTCTGACGTACGTCGAACGTGACCGACTGAAAGGGAACCAACTTGGACATGTGCATTTAATAGTTTTTTTTTACAGTATTTACATGGGTTATAACTTGTGGTGAGAGATTGCTCAAAACTGTATAAGCATTATATAGTGTGTACGCGTACAAATCAAAAGAAGTATACTTTGCAAGGTTGTGTGTTCAACTGTGCGCATATGCCAGTGTACACATAAAAAAAGAAGTATACTTTCGGCTTTAATGCCACTGCAGTGTGAAAAACCTCTCCAAAAATGTAACAACGCGTCGATTCTACGGGGACCACAAGCGCTGTGATTGGTCTGCCAGAACCCCTCCCTCAGGGATACACATGCTCCCTCTGCATGTGTAACTGCACATCAATGTGGACAAGGACGCAGAAGTATAAATGAAAATCGACGCGTAGCCCACGGTGTAGAGGCTACGCCGCAGGTCTGACGCAGATGTATAAATCAGCCTTTATTGTAATGTAAATACTATAACACAAATAAGATCATCATTTCCCCAGCCTTACAAATATGCTTGCACTGCATTCCCACCATAGCACCCTTATTACATACTAAATAATAAAAAATAGTAAATACACAAAAATAACATTTTCTTTAACAAAAATCTTAATATAATTTTGCACCGTTTTAAAATACAAACTGTATAGAAGCTTATTTCTGCCACTGAATAAAAAATAAAAATGGTAATTGCGATTTTATATCTCACATTTCTTTATATCTGGAAACATCATGCCATAAACTTGCAATTGTATAAAGTCAGAATTTCAACTCTCAATTGTGAGGGGAAAAAGCCAGAAATGCGAGAAAAAAAGTCAGAATTTAGAGAAAAAAAAAGTCTAAATTGCGAGGGAAAAAAAGTAGTAGTACACGGAGAGAGCAAGGGTTTAAGACCTATATTGGAGCCAGCCACCAGGGGGCGACTTTTCAGGACTTTTGCCGCACACTTGGGCTGTGTCCGAAATCACCCCTATACGCTTAAATAGAGCATTATTTGAGGGGACAGCCATTTGTAGTGGTGTCCGAAACCATAATGGACATTATCGAGTGTACTCATTCAATCCCACAATGCACCGCAATAATGAGTGTAAAACCGATGTACGATCAACGGCTAGAGAATACCCATAATGCACTGTGACGGTCATCCTGAATGAATTCCCACTTCTGACCAGAAGATGCTGCCTGCAGCTGAATCATCCATCCATCGATTTTCCAAACCGCTACAGCGTAATATCATACAGGTATAAATCCCCTTTTAATTGATTATTAAATTGTTAAGGTTTATACATGCTAGTTTCAATGACAGAGTTCAAAAAAAAAAAAAAAAAATGTTCATGTCTACCGGAGCTGCCAGTTTGCTAAGTGACAAATTATTATTAAACAGCAAGCGCTCAAGTGCTGGAATTCACTCACTCGTTTTCATTCACTCCCTCAAGTGGACTATATTAGTGCAGAAGTTAATGAGTGTATAGGGGGCAATTTTGAACAAAGCCTTGGAAAAAAAAAAGTCAGAATTGTGAGATCGCAATTATCTTTTAATTATTATTTTTATTTTTTATTCCATGGTGGAAACAAGCTTACACAGAAAATTTGACTTTTTTTTCTTGAATTAAGGATATCCAGGAACATGTGGTTTAAAGTAAACAATCCATTCAACCACTAGCCTCTGTCCTCAGTTTCTTCAGGATGTCCTCCTGGCTGACATCTGCAGTCACCTTGATGACCTTTTCTCTGGATTTGGAGCCCTATGATGCAATTGAAAAAAAAAAAAAAACATTAGTATACAATATCCGCAATATAATTAATAATGTATCATTTGACATATTGTGCAAACCATTTAAATACACTATAGTCGGCGTTCATGGGTGCTGACCTTATCTAATGATACTTCACTCTTCTTCAGCCCCAGGATTTTGGATAAATAGCGCAGCAGCTCGGCGTTGGCCTCTCCGTCTGTCGGAGGTGCGGCAATGGCGACACCCACCGCCTCCTCGGACACATCTGGCACAAAAACAACGGTTGTGGTGCATGGAGTCCTCATTGATAAGCGCTGATTCTTTATTCATATATGTGTGATACTCAACCGGTGATTGCGTTTTGTTTGGCCCCGGGTTTAGCATGTATTGCTATTGCAATTGCCCCATCTTTAACTTTAGTAACCGGGCCGGGAGGTGTCTCCGGTGGGTTGCTTTTGCTCTAAAGGGAATACGGTTTACCTTTTTACAAGATTCATCTCATTAACTAACAGTCAGAACATTATTTTACTACATAAAGACAAAATTAAAGTCACTTTACTCATATTAAGGCTAAGAGCTAATCACACTTTGACTTACTGCTATTATTAAACAGAGCATGATTCATATGCATACAAAATACATTCATATTCATGAAGAATCTATTGTAATATGTAATGAGCCTTACCGTCTTGTCCTTCTTAGGCATCGTGTTGTATTGCGAGTAAATTGAGCTGTAAAGTGTGAGTTTCCGCGTCAAAAGCGCCCGACTGCACGATGCTGATGGGTGTACGAGTGGGAAAAAAGATATTCTAACAAAACTGAGGATTTTGGAATGCATAAGCTAAAAGATATAAGCATTATTCAAGTTTCTTGAGTGCCCAGCATGAGTTTCTTGTGATAACAGCAGTTTATGCGCATGACAACAAATGCAAATACTTTAGAGCGTCAAATATGCGCGCTAAATGCGCAGAACAGAGACCGCGTTTGAATCAGGCTTCAAATAATTTATTTATCATTCTGAAGTTGTTGGGTTTTTTTGTTTTGTTTTGTTTTGTTTTTTGCTGCTGCATTGTTTGATCAGATTCCCTTTTTAGTCTGCTGGCATAAATTACATGTACCAGAAATTATATATATATATATATATATATATATATATATATATATATATATATATATATATATATATATATATATATATATATATATATATACACACACACACACACACACACACACACACACACACACACACACACACACACACACACACACACACATTATAATCTTATACAAATATAATAACAAATAATAATTAATATTATTTGTAGTGGTTTTAGTTGTATTGTTAGATGTAGTAGTAGTAGTAGTAGTAATAATAATAATAATAATATGAAATTATTATATTTACATATATTATTATAATTAATATAAAAATATTATTAAATAAATAACTGCTATTAGTAGTAGTGATTTTAGTATTTGTAACTAGTAATAATAATACAAGTATTATTAAATAAAGATCTATAAGTACTGTTGATTTTATTAGCATTTTGATAATATCAACAGTATTATTGCATATTTATTATTACATAGGTGTTATTGTTATTATTACATATTATTAAATAACGATGGTTAGTAGTAGTGCTGATTTTAATAATAATAATAATAATTATTATTATTATTATTATTATTATTATTATTATTATTATTATAATTATTAATAATTATATATATATATATATTCATTTATATATTTAATAATAATAATGCCATAGTTGTTGTTTAGTAGTAGTATTTTTGTTTATTGTCTATTTTGCTCTCTTATTATTTACAAAGTATTCCTTTCCAGAATAGAGATCCCTCCTCCAAGATGCAGTTAAGTTCCTCCTATTTTCATCCAGCTGAAAACTGGCTGTTCACATTGAGACTGGCTCAAACACTTTCTCACAGCTGCCAAAGAGACTCATCTTTGTCTCCAGGTACTAGACAAACACACCATTTGGATTTCTTAGTTTGGATTTCTGGAAACTCTAGTTAATTGCCTTCACCAAAGCATAAAGGGAAGTTTCAACATGGAGAACAGCTTAAGCCAAGAAGCAGAGGAAAATCTCTATCTGTGGTAAGAACAGTTTTAACTGTTTTTAACATATGGAAATTCAGTTTTAAATGCGTAAAGTTTGAGCCTTGACTTGAGTCTTTCCGTTCACTTTAGCCCTGAGTGTTCACTAATTCAACTAAAAGGAAATACAAAATATATTCTCGCATCAAGCACTTGGGCACAGCTTTGAGTTGAGCTGACAATTGACAACTGTGTCAGATGTTTCTCACAGCTGAGCTGCTTTTCGTGACTAGACTTGTCTTTACACAGACACACTTGCTTTGATCCCAAGGTCTCATTTCAGTGTATATTCACAAAATCCTGTGTGGGAATTATATATGAATGTAGTTGCCCAAAGGCAAGCTGTCAAGAAAACACTTGCACTTCTAACTTTGGTTAATCCATACTTGACATGAAACGTATGCTTTATAGAAACCCATGTAAGCACATAGTACAAAAAGTTTTTCTATAGTTTTCAGAGAACACCGTCTCTCAGACGTAAATGGAGAAAGCGCTACGGAGGCCTGGACGGCAACAAACTGCTGGAGCCAAATAAAGAGGACGAGACAAGAGGTACAAAAACATCATTTAGATGCAATTTTGTGAGGCTGTGAACTTGGTGATTTCTACTAACAGTGACCCCTGTGTGACCACTTCAGCTCTGGGAAAGTGTTGCCATTGATATTACCACTCTGCGACACTGATCTCACATCAGCTCAATACAGGACAACTCCAAGATCAGTGTGAGAGAGCTGCTCAAACTAGGCCAAATGAATGGGACAGTTCTGCAGACGTTCTCATTTAACCAGGCTTGTGGTCAACATCTGGGCCATAAAAATGTGCAAAGGCAGTGGGTGTGTTCTGGGGAAAGTGATGTGGCAGCTATAGTATATATACACTGCCCAGCCAACAAAAAAAAAAAAAGTTGTTGTTTGGATTTAAATGGGCAAAGGCTTAAGAGTCTATGATTGGATCATTATTGCAGTGATTATTATGTTTCTAGCATGTTATATGTTTGGCAACAGTTCTTCTAACTCTTATTGATGGAGTGTGTAGCTTTTCATTTCTTAAACACATGTAGGAAGACACATCATGGCTATATTCCAGGATGACAATGTCAAGATTCATCAGGCTCAAACTGTGAAAGAATGGTTGTGAGGGAGCATGAAGAATCGTTTTCACACATGAATTGGCACCTCTTGACCTTAAATTCATTGAAAGTCTTTAGGATGTCCCGGAGGAGACTTTACAGAGTGCTGGACTCTTGCATTGTCAAATACAAGATCTTGACCAAAAACTGACGCACCTCTTGATGGAAATAAATGTGATGTTTTTTCTATCAAGAGGTGCATACATTTTTGGTCAAGCTGCTTTTTTGATTTTTCTCTCAATCATCACTCAATTGTCCTCGGAAAGCTAATTACTTGACATTAATTAATTGATTTTGTATGTGCACTGAAACTTAGCTTGTTCTGTACTTAAAGGGATAGTTCACCCAAAAATTACCCCATGATTTACTCACCCTCAAGCCATCCTAGTTGTATATGACATCATCATTTCAGATGAATACAATCGGAGTTATATTAAATAATGTCCTGGCTCTTCCAAGCTTTAAAATGGCAGTGAATGGAGGATGAGATTTTGAAGCCCAAAAAAGTGCATCCATCCATCGTAAAAGATATCTCTAGGGGGGTTAATAAAGGCCTTCTGAAGCAAAGCGATGCATTTGTGTGAGAAAAATATCCAGATTTTAAACTTTATAAACTAAAAATCTCGCTTCTAGCAGACAGCCTATGCAAGTCGACTTACTCCAAAAGAGTAACTCGTGACGCAATGAGTAGGGTAAGCTTTGATGTCGTTCGCAGTTCAAACTAATAGTGCTCAAACTCAAGCTCCTCTGCTCTCAAATATCGAAATCCTCTGACAGTTTTCTTTGAAAGTCTCATTTTAGACTTCTAATTCTATCCTCAGCGCTTCCGCGTTCAGTACGTCATGCGTCAGGTCAAACGTTACTCTTTCGCCGATGCATTCAAAACGATGCGTACGGCCGTCTGTCGGAAGCTAGTTATTTTATATGCATCGCTTTGCTTCAGAAGGCCTTTATTAACCCCCGGAGCCATGTGGAGTACTTTTACAATGGATGGATGCACTTTTTTGGGCTTCAAAATCTCATCCCCCATTCACTGCCATTATAAAGCTTGGAAGAGCCAGGCCATTTTGTAATATATCTCAGAATGTTTTCATCTGAAAGAAGAAAGTCTTATACACCTAGCATTGCTTGAGGGTGAGCAAATCATGGGTCATTTTCATTTTGGGGTGAACTATCCGTTTAAATCACACAAGCTATTCATACAGCCATTTTGCAAACAGTTGATTTTTAAAAAAAAATCAATTTCTATAGCATTTTCATAATACACAATGTTTCCTTACAGAAAATCATGTAGCAAAGGCTTGTGGCAAGGAGTAAAGCACATTCACATTGTTTTGTAAACCATTTTTATGTTATGTTGGTTTCCTTCAAAGGAAACACAATTAAGTTACTTTCTAGTTTCACCCTTAAGGGGTGGAAGCACAGTCTGCATAACTTTGTCTTGCATGCACCACCCTAGCCGGGCACAAAATCAACTTCCTGAGGTGAGAATGGCTTTAAGAGCCCTCAAAATGCAGTTGTTGCAAGAATCTTTTACATCATTTTTTAAAATTGCTTTAGCCATGCATCCTGTAGGTTTGTGTTTATTAAAGGCATAGTTCACCCCCCAAAAATTTTAATAATTTACCATCGTGTGGTGGAACACTAAAGAAGATACTTTGAACTTTGTTTTAGGGTTTTTTTTTTTTTTTTTTTGTCTATGCAATGAAGAGAATGGGGTCTAAAACAACACTGTATCCCATTGACTTTTATTTTATAGATGAAAACAATTGTCAAAATATCTTTTTTTATGCACAAGAAAGAAAGTCATACAGGTTTGGAACAACATAAAAGTAAATGATTTTCATTTTTGGGTGAACTATCCCTTTAAGATTTATTGTTCTTTTGGATGGAAGATTGAGCGTAAAAATAGAGAGATTACACCCGTCCCCTATCCACAGCACCATGGTTTCATATGTTTTAGCTTTCAAAGAGAGTTATTGTGTGGGATTTGCTGAGGTTTTTGACCAAGAGGACAACACAACACAAACAATGTCTTAAACTCACAAGAAACTTGGTGTCCTAGATTCTAAAATAGCCTCGTATACATTCTTTGCTGAGGCAATGCTTAGTGGTTTTCAACTTTGAAAATCCTTTTTAAATCTCACACTCACAAATAAGCACTAATCTTAATCTTTAAACCTCTCTCAAGATTCAGCAAAGGAGGATTTTTCTCATCCTGGGTTCTTATTCTTTTACCCCCCACTCATTCAGAGAACGGAGAGATGACAGATGCCCTCACAAACAGGAACGCAGACCCTGTGAAGTTTACAGCTTCTAAGGTACGTGCCGAGTCCTGTATTGCTCTTATAACCACACCCACACATAAACTATAAAACAACCTGGAGGCGGAAACTATGACCAGCATTATTAAAAAGACTGAGGTCAGGGACATTTCAATACAACTGTGCTAATGTGCTGCTTTACTGCTTTCTAAAATGAGACTCATTTAGCTGACATTTGCAAAAGAGATGTTTTGATTTAAAGGAATATTCCAGATTCAAAGTTGAGCTTAAATGTCATAATGTTGATTACAAAAAGTTATTCATCAAATTATACATCTCTTCATCTTTAAAAAAAGTGGTGAGGTTCTTACAATATAAAGTTAATGGGGCCAATTTGGGGGGTTTTAAAAGCAGAAATGTTTAGCTGCTCACAATATTATAAAAGCACTTACATTAAAGGCACAATATGTTATTTCTGCCGCTAGAGGTCGCTTATTCAAAATAAAGGCGTAGCTTGATGACGCCTTGATTTCGCAGAATCATAGGAGTTGTCGTCTTTACCTCTACAGCCGGTGGACAAGAATCCGACGGGACTGAAATCACATTCATGGATGAGCTAATGTATTAAAAATTTATTAATGTTACTGTAGTATGAAGCATGGTGGGGCTAAATGCCGTTGGAGCGATTGCTAATGAGACAAGCAGCTCGAGAGCAGTGGAGCTTTTATTATGCCGCAGATGAGCGCTTCCACCTCTTCCGGTCATGTGTATGTGGGGTAATGCAGCACTGTTTTATCATATTAGATACATTTGAGTGTGTTGAAAGTTATGTTATAATGCTACTCTTTGCATTCGCTCGGCGGCTACTATGACACTTGTTGCACGCTGCAGTAAGCTAGATCGATATTAGGCATGGTAAAACATGGTACTCGTGGTAAATCAAGAAAATGAGATTTAAACAATAAGACTAACTGTTGAGCTATATCACAATGATTTGTTTTCTGTTGATGAATGTATCCAAACAGTTGCTCACCTGTCTATTAAAACATAAAATGTATTTGGTGTTTCCATGGTTTTTACAAAATGACACCGGAAATTGAGGGTAACGTACTGATGTCATTGATAGGTGACACATGAACATGGTCCGTGTCCTGTCTAAAATTGCTTATTTTTTATGGATTTAAACATTATTTGGGATAATGTAATTACACAAGTCAACAATACATATAACACTGTTCTAGTGGTTTTGGATATTTTAACCCAAAAATCTTACATAATGTGGCTTTAATTCTTATTTTTAAACTTTAAAGCTATTACTGTAAATAATTTTACAGTAGTTTTAGGGTTTAACAACTGCAAACTGAATGTAATTTTTGGACCACTTAATTGTGTATTAATTGAAAATGTATTATAGTTTAAATTTATATATGAAATGCGATTAGCTGGACTTGAGCTAAAATGAGCTGGATTAGACGCTTTTTGACCCACTTAACTAGGACCTAAGTACATCTTGTAATTTCATAGTTTCTAACTGTACTGTTGAATGTCAAGACATGTAATTTGAAATGTGTGTCATATATTATGTTTATAATTACAAATTTGTGATGAACATTTATAAATATGTAACACTGAAAAACACTACAGTTAAAATTATAATCAAGTTTTTACATGTGCCTTATGTAAGTCAGCACAACAAAAGGTTATTAAATATAATGATTGACTTTAAAGTAAAACTTTTAATTTGACATTATTACAAAGTGCACTTTTAAGTTCACTTTAAGTGGACTCTCTTAAAGCTAACTTAAACTGCCTACACTACAAGTGCACATTCAATTCAATGAAGTGCACGTCTTTTTCACAAGGGTATTGTTTACATTGTGTGACTGTGATATTGAAACAGTGAGTATTTTAATGTTTAAAAACTGACCTCATTCACTTCCATTCTAAGTGTTATGGAAGCTGTTAACCACATGGTCTCTGCTGCTTAGCATAGCATGTCTGTACAAAGACAAAAGGTTAGCATGTACCTCACCTGTAATAAAATTCTAGCCCTGTAGACGTTGTTACCGCTTGAGGCTAACATTTGTTAGCTAGCATGCTGACATGAGAGAGTAATAAGTCTCAATACGTTTCCCCCGCAGTCTTAAACACCTGCAATTAGTTAGACTTCAAAGACATGTCTGGCACCAGCATTATGTTGCATGTGTTTCATCAGGCTTCAAAAAGTGTAAAACACTTAGATAAGCTAATTCATCATTACGTCTAAGCTAGTTCTCGCTCAAGCAAAAAAAAGGCACACAAATGCAGACTGTTTGTTTGATTCTATATAGAATGAATATATAATAGTCTATATATAGATAATTTTTTTCCATGCAGCCAAGCTCTCACTGCGTGTTTTTATGTTACTAGGAAACTAAATCTGCTGGGAACATTCCACAACCTGTGCCAAGAAATACCTTTCCATCCCAGAGGCCAGTCAATTACGTCTCTCCAGGCTCTACAGGTGAAAGAGCAAAATAAAACAATACGTGCTGTTATCTCCAGTGGCACACATTTCTGCCTCCTGTTAATTCTCTGTTGCTTTTATGTAGCTTTGTACACTTGCTTCCTTTTGTTGTAATTATTACAGCTCTCATGAAGCAGCAGTGTATTAATATTCTTCAAACATTCTGGTTATTGTTTGTTCTACACTTCTAGCCTACTAAATGTCTGCAATTAATTGGGCCCGCACTGCTTGGCGTACAGACTCAAATCAAACGTCAGCATCGGGGGATTTTTAAAAAAAATTTAAAGTTACTTTAAAAACCAAAAAAAATTAAGGTTAAAGTGTGAAAATCTCTCAATGATTTTAATTGACATTGAAATAATTTGTGGCATTCTAAAACAATGGTGCCATTGTTATATTTGCATGCTGAATTGCGTGATTGGTCTTCTTTTATAGATCTATTTGCATAATAAATTGTGATTGATTTCATCTGCCTTACATATTTTTAAACCTTAATTGCTGCATTTTCACTGCAAAGTAACTGGCTTACACATATTTATTCTTAATCATGTCTTTTGACTGTTGTAAAAGATTTCAAGATTTCAAATAAATGTGGTTCTTTTGTGTGTGTGTGTGTGTGTGTGTGTGTGTGTGTGTGTGTGTGTGTGTGTGTGTGTGTGTGTGTGTGTGTGTGTGTAATATATTTAGTTGTTGTGGCAAGCAGTACCAGGCCGAGGGCAGTCGGAGAACAGCATGGGCCGTTCTCTCACGGCCCTTTGCCTCGTATTGCTTGCCACAGTTGTCTAGCAAGCACTGTCTTTTTCCTTAAGGATACATTTTTCCACTCTAATGAAATTCCCATTCTTTTCCCTAGGCATGCCATCTTTTATAAGCAACGGAGGCACAAAACGGACAGTACCACAGCAGGACAAACTTCAAGCTAGCCAAGCATGGCAACACTTAGGCCGACCAGAGACCCATCAAGGTCATTTCAAGAAAAAAGTGTGAGTTTCAAATACGCAAAGCAGCATTTGCTTATCATGCGTCACAAGCTACTAGCCATATGTATATTGACTACACAACACATTGTTTTCCAAAAGGGCTGCTGACGTGCTCTTTGATAGTTTCGCCTCTGGAGGAAGAGTCAACTGCAATCAGTTTTTTGAGGTACTTGAGAAGCATCATTTAATATTGGCTAATATGCAATAGTGCAGGATGTCATATCTGCCTGTACTTTGGCAGGCCCTGTGGAGCTCAGGAATCATCCGAACAGACCCGCGGATTAAAGACTGCTACAGCGTGATGCGGAAGCTACAGGAAGCCGATGGAACCGTTGACAGGAGCACTTTTCACAGGCCAGACAGGATCTTTATAGTCAAATCATGCCATACAACATTCTAAACACCCCTAATCTTTTGTGCTGCTAATATGCTTCATTTCTGAACATCTTGCAGGTGCGTGACAGGCTTTGTGTCTTTCATCCTGAAGGCATTGCAGGGAAGATTTGTCATTCCAGATTTCTATACTTTCACAGAGGAAACACAAAAGCTGTTTATTAAATGCAAACAACTGTCCTCTCTTAAGGTACGTCAAATCCATTTCCGCTGCTGTTGTTCTTATATAACAGTCTGGTGTGCAAAAACGCCTTAAAGTAGCACAGGTTATTTTTTAATTGATTGTTTCATGAAAAATATCACAACGTGACTCATATCCTGTGTATTTACGAACAGGAGAAAGAAGACGCAAGCGAGAGCAGCACAAAATGGGGCATTTCAGTTTGTACTGTGGATGGGCAGAGGTATCACACAGAAGTCCAATTCAACTGATTTGAATATATATTGCCACTGTGTAGGCTGTAGTAAGCACACAATCACAAAGGATAACAAAAGGAGTCTAATTGTAAATTCCACTAGGAACATATAGGAGAATCAGGGAAGAAGCTCAGGAAATAACCAGGCTTAACGTAAACACAACCACATTTAACATTGACAATACCAGACAAAGGAACTAAGGAAACTAAACACAGGACTTAAATAGAAGGGAGAGTAATCAACTGAGCAGAAACAGGTGCGTAGAACTAATTAACTTCCAAGAAAACTAACTAGGGAACACAGACAAACCAGAAGAGAGAAAATAGAACCAAAGCACAAAGAAACCAAATCAGAACATGCGTTACGGACACACATATATATCCCCCCAACAATATCACAGTTTCCACTAAATATTAAGCAGCACAACTGTTTTCAACATTGATCATAATAAGAAATGTTTTTGAGCACCAAAATGAGCATATTAGAATGATTTCTGAAGGATCATGTGACATTGAAGACTGGAGTAATGATGCTGAAAATGCAGTTTTGCATCACAGAAATAAATTACATTTTAAATTATATTCAAACAAGAGAACAGTTATTTAAATATATATATATATATATATATATATATATATATATATATATATATATATATATATATATATATATATATACACACACACACACACACACACACACACATATATATATGTATGTGTAAATATATATATATATATATATATACACACACACACACACACACACACACACACACACACACACACACACACACACATATACACACACACATATATATACACACACATATATATGTATGTATATATATATATATATATATATATATATATATATATATATATACATACATACATACATACACATACATATACACACACACACACATATATGTGTGTGTATGTGTATTAGTATTTGTAACTAATTAAAATTTTTCTGTAAACGTCATTATCTTGGTTAAATTTATCTTAACCAAAACTACAATTAAGAATTGAAGGTTCAGCTATAGTTCATTATATTATCTATATTATATAAACAAATATATGTAATTACAACTATAATTCTTTTTTAATACTCAAATTTAATGTTATTTACAAATTATGAGTTCAGTTTGCTTGTTGAAGTTTAAATGAGATGCTGTTGTTTTTGGACTCTAGACTATCCTTAGGAGACTGGGCTGAACCTTGCATTCTGGGAGAGATATCCTGGCCTCTCATATACGGCCTCGCGGTGGACCAGCAAGGATCCGACTACGTGCACAGATTTGTAGGAATGGAGGAATATTCCAAATATGAGTCTCCATTTACCCTGACCAAGCAAGGTAAGTTGACTCAGTTCATTCCTTGATTTATGTCCAGGTCTGAATTCGAGAACAGTTTGATGTTCAGTTCAAAGATTTTTAGGTTTCACTACAGAAAACTTGTTTGCAGGTGTGCCTCATAGTCCGCTGGTTGAGACAGGAGCCATTATCTGCACTTCTTTATTACAGGTAACAACGTTGCTTGTTTATAATAGTACAAAATGTACTTTTATTGACTAGCTGTTTTTGTCCTAAAACAGCTGGCAACCAGACCAGTCACTGATGAAGAAGAAAAGTACGAGTCTGTAAGCTTAACTTTTACATCAACCAGCTACATTTGATTAAAAAAAAAAGGGCATAATGCAATCTTAAAGCAAAACATTCTTACGCAGGTTTTGAACATCATCAGAAGACTGTGCAACAAAGAGCATGCAAACCTAAACTGCACCAGGTATTTCTATGAGAAATTGATTTTTTTGTGTTTATTTGATGGTGTTACTTTCAACTGTCAGCATTGCCATTGCAGTTATCAAAACCTGCGAAAAGACATCATCCGTCTCCACGCTCTTTCATTTTACTTACAAGAGAAGAAAGTAAGTCCAGGATAATTCCTCATACGATCAATTTTGTTTCTACATCACAAAGCGTCTTTTAAACTCATCTGTTTTTAATAACTAAACCATTCCAGTGCTTTCCAGAAGGTGTCGGGATCAATTCTACACTGGATTTACTGTTACAGGTATTGAGATTGGCATATTATATTCTTGAAAAGGAAGACTACATGATTAAATTTTAATTTGACACATATCTTAGTGTTTATCGACAGAAGTCACCTGCGAGTCCGGCGCAGCATTGGCCGCAACCCTAGCTAATGGAGGACTGTGCCCCCTGTCAGGTGACCAAGTGTTGTCCCCCCATGCTGTCCGCAGTACCCTTTCCATGATGCAGGTGGCTGGAATGAAAGATTATTCCAGAACATTTCATTTCAGGGTGAGTTTTTGATTAGGCTGGTATATTATGAGTCATATTTGTGTGATATATTGCAGGTTTAGCACCAGTTCCGTTTCATTTCCACCAGTCTACAGTTTAAATTCGCTACCACATCTCTATGAGGATAGTTTAAGTAATTCAATTTGCTTCCACTTTCATCTAATTAAACTAATTAAAATGGCCCCTACCCTGCCACATGAATTAGCAATAATGGTAATAATCGTCAGTAATGAACAGCAGTGGAAGTATCTATGATTAAACAATGTCTGTAAGAATTATGTATTCCCCTACTGCCCTCTAATGGAGACAGTCCAAATCGCTTTATATTGTCCCTTTAATTCCTGGATAATAAAGTAGATGTGCCAATTTTAAATGTGCATATTTCACAATTGTAAACTGTTGAGGATTTAAAGCCAAATTTATGTTGGATAATATATTTGTGTTCAATATAATTCTGCAATACAGACGTCAGTGCCTGCCAAGTCCAGCCAGTCTGGTGTTGTGCTGATCGTGGTTCCTGGAGTTCTGGGACTCATGTGTTGGTCACCTGGGCTGGATTGCAATGGAAATTCCTGGAGGGGTGTCCATTTCTGTGAGGTAAGGTACTGGATCAATATACAAAAATGTTATGTGGTAAGCTCACTTAAAGGGATAGTTCACCCAAAAATGAAAATGTATATGACATTGATCTTTCAGATGAATACAATCAGAGTTATATTTAAAAATATCCTGGCTAATCCAAGCTTTATAATGGCAGTGAATGGCAGCCCAAAATTTGAAGCCCAAAAAAAGTGCATCCAAATTTATCAAAGTGCATCCATCCCTTATAAAAGTAATCCATACAACCACATTCTGAAGCAAATCGATGCGTTTATGTAAGAAAAGCATCCATATTTAAAACTTTATAAAGTAAAATATCTAGCTTCTGCCAGACCGCCTTCCGTATTCAATTTACAAAGAAAGTGTAATGCCTCTCGCAGTCCGACGTCATACGTCATGCCAGTTATGTATTTTCGTAAATTGAAAACGGAATTTTACATATTCAGGTCTTTAGCAACCCGGATCTATATCTAACACAGATGGATCTCTACCTGTCTTGATAATATAAAACTCTTCTGATATTAGAGTAACAATTACAGAAGAATAAAATCAAGCATATTTTGTTACCTTTTGGAGCTGGCTTATTTAGATTTTGCAGATGTTTTATACTATCATCACCGTCCTCATCAGAGCTCATTTTCCAGTACATTCAGCATCGCGATCTCGAACATATTTTCAAAACTATAATTTTCAACGTCTTCAAAATCAATATTTTGATCGCTGGCAGCTTCTTCACCACATTCACCATCAAGTGACAGTGACACTAATAAAAGGTTAATTGCACTTATTCAGTCATCAAAGGTTCAATTATTGTTGTGCAGAAAAAAATATACTTCACTGTTACACACCTCGGGTCGTTAGCGACCCTATACAATTTTTACAAAAATGTATTATTTTTTTTCTTGTTATATTGTTTATAATGAATCGATAGAGGAATACTAAGAAGGTTGATGTATAACTTTAAAAGAATAAATGAGGAGGAGGGTAGTGTATGACATCCCGGTCACTAAAGACCCAAGGTATGCGTTTAAGGGTTAAAAAGGTATATTATTACTGATACTGGATCAATATAAAGCAGTCAGACCCAACGAAAACAACATTTTGTGGCTTTTAGTCCGTTTCTTTTATGTTTATCTAAATGCTAGTGTACTCCTAAATTCTAATGAAATAAACTTTTAGCGGATATATGCATTTACAATTTTGTTTTCTCTGACCAAAATTTTTGATGACTCATCCTGCACTATAAATGTATGTCCAATTAGATTATCTTTTGTATAATAATGCCTCTCCCCTAATACCACTGCTTCTGACTAGCCTTCTGACAATCTAATCTTATTGTCTATTGAAAAAAAAGGACGCTGGTCTTGGGAAAATGGTGACTATTTTTTTTGTCTGTTTTGTCAAAGGAGCTGGTTTCAACCTTCCAGCTGCACAGTTTTGATATCAGGACTCCCTTCAGACAGGTGCTGTGTTACAGACAGTGGAAGGTGGAGTCAGAGGTCTGGTTAATTATTTGTATTTATTCTTTTTATATTTAACTTACAGAATGTTATTTATTTAAATAATTTATGTAAATTCTCAACACTGTTGGGGGATATGGAGGTAAATAAATATATTGCTTTCTTGAAATACAGGGATACCAAATCATGAATGTACTTTTAGCTGTTTACAGAGGGGACATGGTGTCTCTGCGCAGGTAAACATCACACATCACAAATATTTGGAGTAGCAGTATATACTATATTGCCAAAAGTTTTGGGACGCCTGCCTTTACATGCACATGAACTTTAATGACATCCCATTCTTAATCTGTAGGGTTTAATATGGAGTTGGCCCACCCTTTACACTTATAACAGCTTCAACTCTTCTGGGAAGGCTTTCTACAAGGTTTAGGAGTGTGTTTATGGGAATTTTTGACCATTCTTCTAGAAGCGCATTTGTGAGGTCAGGCACTGATGTTGGATGAGAAGGCCTGGCTCGCAGTCTCCGCTCTAATTCATCCCAAAGTTGTTCTATCGGGTTGAGGTCAGGACTCTGTGCAGGCCAGTCAAGTTCTTCCACACCAAACCTGCTCATCCATGTCTTTATGGACCTTGCTTTGTGTCATGTTGGAACAGGAAGGGGCCATCCCCTAACTGTTCCCACAAAGTTGGAAGCATGAAGTTGTCTGAAATGTCTTGGTATGCTGAAGCATTAAGAGTTCCTTTCACTGGATCTATGGGGCCAAGCCCAACACCTGGAAAAACAACCCCACACCATAACACTGGATGCAGCTGCTCGGCCATGGATACCCATTCCATGAAGCTCTCTACGCACTGTTCTTGAGCTAATCTGAAGGCCACACGAAGTTTGGAGGTCTGTAGCTATTGACAGAAAGTTGGCGACATCTTCACACTGTGCACCTCAGCATGCGCTGACCCCGCACTGTGATTTTACATGGCCTAACACTTTGTGGCTGAGTTGCTGTTGTTCCCAATTGCTTCCACTTTGTAATAATTCCACTAACAGTTGACCGTGGAATATTTAGTAGTGAGGAAATTTTGTGAAAGGTTGCCACCTGTGCAGTAAGTCCAATCACAGTACCATGCTTGAATTCACTGAGCTCCTGAGAGCAACCCATTCTTTCACAAATGTTTGTAGAAGCAGTCTGCATGCCTAGGTGCTTGATTTATACACCTGTGCCCATGGAAGTGATTGGAACACCTGAATTCAGTGATTTGTCCCAATACTTTTGGCAATATAATATATAAACTCAGCAAAAAAAGAAACGTCCCTTTTTCAGGACTGTGTATTTCAACAATAATGTTGTAAAAATCCAAATAACTTTACAGATCTTCATTGTAAAGGGTTTAAACAATGTTTTCCATGCATGTTCAATTAACCATAATCAATTAATTAACATGCACCTGTGGAATGGTCGTTAAGACCTTAACAGCTTACAGAGAGTAGGCATTTAAGGTCACAGTTCTAAAAACGCAGGACACTAAAGAGACTTGTCTACCGACTGTGAAAAACACCTAACGAAAGATGCCCAGGGTCCCTGCTCATCTGCGTGAACGTGCATTAGGCATGCTGCAGGGAGGCATGAGGACTGCTGATGTGGTTAGGGCAATAAATTGCCATGTCCGCACTGTGAGACGCCTAAGACAGCGCTACAGGGAGACAGGAAGGGCAGCTGATCATCCTCGCAGTGGAAAACCACGTGTAACAACACCTGCATGACCGGTACAGGATGGCCACAACTGCCCGACTCACACCAGGAACACGCAATCCCTCCATCAGTGCTCAGACTGTCCGCAATAGGCTGAGAGAGGCTGGACTGAGAGCTTGTAGGCCTGTTGTAAGGCAGGTCCTTACCAGACATCACCAGCAACAATGCCGCCTATGGGCACAAACCCACCTTCTCTGGACCAGACAGGAGTGGCAAAAAGTGCTCTTCACTGATGAGTCACGGTTTTGTCTCACCAGGGGTGATGGATGGATTCGTGTTTATCGTCGACGGAAGGAGCGTTACACCGAGGCCTGTAACCTGGAGCTGGATCGATTTGGAGGTGGGGGTCCATCATGGTCTGGGGTGGTATATCACATCACATCACCATCGGACTGAGCTTGTTGTCATTGCAGGCAATCTCAATGCCTTGCGGTACAGGGAAGACATCCTCCTCCCTCATGTGGTACCCTTTATGCATGCTCATCCGGACATGATTCTCCAGCAGGACAATTTTTAGTTTTTTTTTTTTAGTGTTCATACAAATATTGACACACATTAAGTTTACTGAAAGTAAAAACAGTTGAAAATCAGAGGATGTTTCTTTTTTTTGGTGAGTTTACTACTTATTACACGTGTTGTGTATATTATTTATATATAGCAAAAACTTTATATTTGAATTAAGTTTGTTAATGGTGAACTATACTGAAAACAAGAATTCATTCTTCTTTCATAGGTACCTTCTGTCAGGAGCAGATGTGAATGCTGTGGATTATGATGGACGGTCAGCATTGCACGTTGCAGCCTCCGAGGGCCACCTGGATGTCATCAAGTTCCTGGTGGAGAACGCAGGTGCAAACTGCACATTCAAGGACAGGTAACTTTGTGAAAGTCATGTAGGATATGACTTATCACACGTCACAGCATTTACCAGCCAACAGGACTAATCTATGCTGCGTTGATGTTCACAGGTGGGGTAATACTGCATTACAGGAGGCCATGAGATGCAATCAAGACCCTGCCATCCAGTTTTTGAAGAAATACACAGATTATGAAGAGAGTTTATGATTAAATGCATATAACTCATTGAGTGTATTAATTTAGAATTGTATATTTACATTTCAGATACACATACGGATACGGATTATATTTAGAATGAAGAGGAGGTTCTAAAGAGGATGGAAAAGTCTGTGTATTTTGCTGGCAACAGTCCCAGACAAGCACTCACTGCTTATTAGGAATTATTGAAAGAGACTGAAACCTTGTTTTCCCAATAAATGCAGCAGCAGCATGTGTTTACGGATTCAACACTCAAACATTATGTATGCATCTGCACAAATTCCAGTGTCATGTTTTTGCTGTAGCTGTTGGGTAAACAACTGTGATCTCAAGAATATTTTCCTAAATGTCAGGTTGGGGCAAGTTGTCACATGTCTTATCAATGTTGTTGAAAATATTTCTGCTGTGTTTGTTTGGTCACTTTAATGCCTCCTTGCAGAATAAAAGTAATTTCTTTATTTTGTCCTTTTTCTTTTGCTTACTCCAAACTTTTAAATGGTAGTGCATCAGTTTCCACAGATTTATGAAGCAAAAACGGTTTAAACATGGATAACAAGAAATCAATATATTAGAATTATTTCTGAAGGCTCATGTGAAACTGAAGTAATGGCTGTTTAAAACATTTTGCCAAATATGTTCCTATACAGAAATTGACTCAAATTCTGGGCTAAAAAGTATGAAAACTCTTCCCTACAGCTAGTTATTTATGGACCCTTTCAGAATAAGTCTTTATGTAGGCTAACACTGCCCTACATCTTCAAAACATGTCCTCTGTATCACCTTCCAGTGAAATTCTTGCAGTGTATACATGCCAGTAACCGATAAGTGACCTCTAGGACCGTCATAGCTGCAGTATCTCAGTACAGCCCCACCAATCAAATCTGGGCAATGTCCCAAGGTGCAAAATAACAGTATACATTGCGACGGACGGAAGAGGGTGGAGAGCAATGTGGACTCACGGCCAGAGATAATACACAGACTCAACCATCCCGACACGTTTGTTCATGTGAAACATTTGGAGACGAACGCGGATAAGAATGTCAGTGGCCGGATTGAAGAAACAGTTTCACAAAGCAAGTCAGGTAATACGAAGCTTTTGTGCGACGATGTAAACAAGATTTATTTCCGTGATAGAGTCATTTCTTTAAAGTGATAGCCTACAGCCCTGACAACATGGACTGTGTTAACGGCGCTTTAAATCGCGGCTTTAAAGAGTTTTAATACTTTTGTGACATAATGCGTTTGTAGACTGCGTGAATAGTGTACTAGCAATGCCCGATTCGTGAATCAATTATTCTTCTGAGTCGGTTCTTTTTTAATGAATCAGTGTTCCACTGGAAAAAAGTATCACTCACTTCACAAGCGAGTCGAACTGAATCGGTCCGGTGATTAATTGAAACGAGAACAGCAATGTTACATATAAACGTTTACAACTTGACATAAAAACAGAGGTGCAATTTATTAAAACATTTTCGATAAGTTAATCATTCTTTAGTATTATTTAGGTTATAAGTTACTTTTTGTCATTTGAACTGGATGGCAGCAACTATCTGACCTGAGATATATTTTAAAGTACAATGAACACCCTTTAAATTATATCGTAATTATAAAACGTATCTCGTTTTAACGATGTGCCGTGTCTTGAACCATGCGATGACGTAATTACCTCACGGTTTAAAGAATCGCCGAATCAGTTTGTTTGAACCGATTCTTTGAAACGATGCGTTTGATGGAACCGATTCGCAGACATTAAAGGACAGTTCACCCAAAAAGTAAAATTCTGTCATCATTTACTCACCCTCAAGTTGTTCCAAACCTGTACCTGACTAAATTATGACAGAATTTAAATTTTTGGGTGAACTATTCCTTTAATAGGACTTTCCCTCACTTCATTGCAATCTAGAGCAACTGTAGCCAACCATGTGTGGCATGATGGCCCAGTTAATGATGAATTGTCTTAGTGTTCAAAACCACCAAGCATGATGAAACATGCAATAGTAAAATATAAAGGGCATTGTATATGTAAAATGACACTAGAACTGTGCTTCTCCCACCTTATTTAATCAAACGTCCTTCCTTGTGTTGCTGAATTAGTGAGGTTTGAGGACTGAGTGTGCTAATATGAAAACTAGTAAGAAACATGCACACGGGTGTTGTCTGTTTCTTGGATCCAAAGTCCACTTACTATCTGCTAGCTAGCCTATTATTTTTTATTCATATCAAGTTTATTGTGTATAATAAAAATCTACCGGAATTTATAATAAAGCCTGATCTTTCACTCCTGGAGGTTTTGTTTACAGTATTAGGGACAGTTTCTAGGTCCTCAAGCCACCAAAGTATGTTTTCCAAGGTCACATTCTTTCAAATTCATTCATGGTGATCTGAATCCTCTTAGTGTTTTGGACTCATTGGCCAAACGACTGACCTTCATAAACAGCTTGGCTTATGAACCACAGGAAACAGATGCTCAGTCATCACAATGTGTTTAAAATGGCAAGGATTTGCGGATTTCCTGGTTTTGTTTTGAAATGTTATAGATGTTGGATTGTGTTGTGATTGAATCAGCCACTCTTTATCATATCATTGTGTAAAGATTGCAGTTATAAGCCAACTCATTCTGTAGTTACCTTATTCCTTAATACCATATCTTATATGTTATGAAGGCTATTATGTGTTGAAATAGTCACCACTTATGATAAAGACACCACAGAAAGAGTAGTGACTTTTAACAAACAATAGTCTTCATAACATATAAGTTATATGTTATTAAAGCTATTATGTGTCAAATGTTCATCTGATTAATTTCCTAACTGTGTATTAGGTCCGATCACATATCTTAACTCACTGCATAAAACATTTTTGTTAACCCCACTCACCAAATAAGTGATATTAGATTTTTTCCCCTCTTTGATTATCCTTACAGTTGCTAAAGGAAAAGATCAATGGAGTTGAAGGAACAAAACTGGATGAGGAATTCCTCAACATGGAAAGGGTATAAATATCCATCCCTACAAAATATAGAAAATAGTTTATTTGAAATATTAAAGATCTGGATGCATCAAAACACTTTATTTTTCTTTGTCTATTTTATTGATTGCTTTACTGTAGAAAACTGATATTACCCACAAAATGATTATTGAACTTGTTCCAAAAACTATAGGATATCTTCAGCCAAATCCAGGTATTTATATATTTAACAATAAAGGTTATTTTTTTAAGGTTTATTTTTTTTTATTGTCGCTGATTCCACTTTTTTTGTTCTTCAAGCATACAGAGCAAAGCTCAGCATGCTCAACACAGTGTCCAGAATGCGTGGGCAGGTGAAGGCTGTGGGCTATCCACAGACAGAGGGCATTCTGGGAGATTGCATGTTGCATTATGGCAATGAGCTTGGAGCTGAGTCTGGTTTTGGTATGTTTGAGACAACGAATGAAGCACAATGATGTTTTTTACTGCTTTAAAATGTCAAAATACCAGTTCTGAGTTTTGCTACAACTGTAGGTTATGCTCTGCTTGAAATGGGAGAGGCATTGAAACAAGTAGCGCAGACAAGAGACTCCATGGATGTGCGAGTGAAACGAACCTTCATTGATCCTCTGCAGTCTCTGCAGCACAGAGAACTGAAGGAAATTGGGGTCAGTCCTGAATATATATATATATATATATATATATATATATATATAATTTGATGATAAATTTGTATAGCTTGTTTCATTTTACTAATGTTCAGATTATCTGTCCTTTTGCAAATGCATTTAATCCACAGTATGAAGGCATTAGTGTAATGTTGTGATTGTGGCACTTCAAATGTATTCCGGGCATTTGAAGTGAAAATAGTATGTATTTTTTTGTTGTGAATGAAGACATAACCATAGCTTTCCTTCTTTTTCTGGTTGTCAGTATCATCTGAGAAAACTTGAAGGCCGCCGTCTAGATTTTGATTACAAGAAGAGACGTAAAGGAAAGATTTCAGACTCTGAAATTAAGAAAGCATTCGAGAAGTTTGAAGAATCCAAAGATCTGGCTGAGAGAAGCATGTTTAATCTCTTGGAGAGAGATGTAAGTTAGCATACATATATATAGCCAACTATAAATATATATATAAATATATAAATACAGCCATGGCTAAAAGTATTGGCAGAGACATACATTTTGTGTTTTTGTTTGTTGCTTCGGTTGTTGTGGTGTTGATTCACATTCTAGATTATTGTGCAGAGTGATCAGATGCATTTTAAATGATTGCGAAAAGCTTCATTGGCAAAAACAAGAAAGAAAGAAGAACTTTATCACAAATACCCACTGTTTTTGGTCCTGCCACAAAATGACCATCTAACATTATTTGGAGTTGCGTTTCCCAGAAACTTTTTTCCCCCAGACCTGTTGCTGTCTGGCATCCAGTTCCCACTGGATTTCGTCCTCTGCATATAAGCTTAATAAAGCCTGAATCTCATCGTCTGTACTTCGGTTGTATTTTTTTAAATCCATTGTTGATTCGAATAGCAAACAGCTCTTACTGCACGCACCGCAACAGACTTTTAAAAATGGTAGTTGAACTAAAATGCTCCGTCGTGTCAACCAATCAAAATGCTGCTTGAACCAATCAGCATGTTCAGTGACCAAGTCCCATCCCCGAAAGTTCCTGAACTTTGAAAAAGTACTACCTTGCGAGCAGGGACTTTCTGAGGGGGAAATTTTAACCCAGAACTTCATTTAGAGCCTGGTCCCTGCGGTCGAAACACAACGAGCACCACCCCAAAGTCCCTAGTTCCTGGGGAAAGTTCCTGCGGTGGAAATGTGGCTATCATTTCACTAATCATATCCTCAGCACGTGGGAAAGTGTGAATGAGTATAAGCCAGTATCATTCTGATTGGATTGATTGCTATAAAATGAGGAATCATTGAGAGATCATTGTGTTATTGTGTTAGCAATGGTTATCTCCAAAGAAAGACATGCAGCCATCATCGCTTTGCATCAAAATGGCCTCGCATGCAAGTTTTTGAAATTATTGCTGCAAAGACTATTGCACGTTAAAGAACCATTTACTGAATCATCAAGAACTTCAAGGAGAGAGGTTCAACTGCAGTGAAGAAGGCTTCAGGATGTCCCAGAGTGCCCAGAAAGCACCAGGTCTCCTCCTGAGGAGTCAGGTATTGAATAATTTTCACCATCAGTGCAGAGCTTGCTCAATATTGGCGGCAGGTGGGTGGGTGTGAGTTAATCTGCACACAGTGAGGCAAAGACATTTGGACAGTGGCCTTTTGTCAAGAAGGGCAGCAAAGAAGCCACTTCTCTCCAAGAAAATCATCAAGGACAGACTGAAATGCTGCTAGAAGTACAAGGATTGGACAGAAAAACAAGTTATTTTCTCTGATGAAGCCCCATTCTTATTGTTTGGGACATCTGAAAAATCAATTGTCCAGAGAAGAAAAGGTGAACTATACCTTGAGTCCTGTGTCGTGCCAACAGTGAAGCATCCTGAGACCATCCAAAGAAGTGGGCTCTCACAATTCTACCCAAAAATAAACACCAAGAGCAACTTCTCCAATTATCAAGGAGCATTTTGGTGATGCATTTTCCAGAATATTGGAGCACCATGTCACAAGGCAAGAGTTATAATGAAGTGGCTCAGAGATCATTACAATTAAATTTTGGATCTGTGGCCAGGCAACTATGATCTTAGAGAATCTGTGGTCAATCCTCAAAAGGCGAGTGGACAAGCAGAAGTCCACAAATTGTGATCAGCTCCCAAGTACCAACAAGGCACGAATGGATTGCTCTCAATCAGGATTTGGCCTAGAAACTGATATCCAGCATGCCAGAGTGAATTGCAGAGGTTATGAAGAAGAAGGGTCAAAACAAACAAATAAAATAAAATATTGACTTTGAATATACTGAATGTTTTTGGCAATAAAAGCCATTAAAACTTATGACATGTTTACAGTATCATTGCTAGCCAGTATACTATAAATACGGAAGCAGCAAGGTTTGCAAAACAAAAAATGTATGTCACTGCCAATAATTTTTTTTTTTTTTTTTTTTTTTTTTTTTACAGACCTAAATTGATCGTTTGACATTTTGTTTTAGGTACAACGGATGCAACACCTCTCAGGTCTTTTAGGAGCAGTAATAGACTACCACCGCCAGTCATGCCAGATTCTAGAAAATCTCAGGAGCAATTTGCAGAGCAGGTTCGATTCGAGGTTCATGATTAGTCCATTGACGTCAGATTCCCTGTACTAACCTTGGTTTCATTTAATGTGCCCTCTTATTTTTTTCCCTGCATACAGGATAACAGACGCAAGCAATCAACCCAAAAGGGAATTTGCATCTAAATCAGTTGCGAGCACAGTGTGCTACACAGATCTTTATGGATTTTCCACATGCTCATCAGGTCAGTCATCAAGTGTGATAATCTGTTATTTGATTATATTAAACATGAAATGTTTCTGAATTCTCTGTGAACTGACGTACCACAGATACTGAGATCACTGAAGCTTTGAGTGAAAAATGTAAGTCATTTTAAATGTGATGCACAAACTCTCACTCTTTTTATAGGTAGTTGGAAGTACCCCAGCAAGCTTTACTACTAATGTCTTTCCATCTTACTTTAACAGATGCCCCGGTTGTGGTTCATGCTCCTGACAAAGTCACCATTAAATCTCCAACAACAGACATGCCAACCAGCAACAGTGAGTAAGATATTTTGCCTCCAAGAAAATGACTAAAACATCTCCCTGTATGTATATATACAGCTCATTCAAAAGTTAAGTCAGTAAGTTTAAAAAAAAAAAGAAATTAATAATTTTTATTCAGCAGGGATGCATTAAATTGATCAAATGTGACAGTAAAAAAACATTTATAATATATAACAAAATATTTCTATTTTAAATAGATGCTGTACTTTTGAACTTTTTTTTCATCAAAGAATCCTAAAAAAACATTGATAATAAGAAATGTTTCTTGAGTATCAAAATCAGCATATCAGAATGATTTCTGAAGGATCATGTGACACTGAATACTGGGGTAATGATGCTGAAAATTCAGCTTTGATCACAGGAATAAATTACATTTTAAAATATATTTAATTAGAAATCAGTTTACATTTAAATTGTTATATTTTACAGTATTACTGTTTTTAATGTATTTTTGATTAAATAAATGCTGTCTTTGTGAGCAGAAGAGACATATTTAAAAAAAAAAAAAAAAAGGTATATGTATAGTTAGGACAGGTCAGAATAACAGTCTATCCAAAAATAAATTTTAATTCAGTTTACAAAATGCTTCTTTATTTTTAGAGGTTTAAATATCAATTTGCAATGTGGTCTTAGACTTCAATTTGCTATATAAATATAATTATAATATAATATAATATTAGTAACATGTATAATAGTATATTAATATAATAGTAACATTTAAATAAAGAAGGAAAACTTGCATAGTTGTATTAAACATTAGAATGTGTAAACTGTAAAGTGACCTTAACCTTTGGAAGCTTATTTTCTTCAGTTTACAAAATGCTTCTTTATTTTACAGTTTTTAGAGGTATAAATAATATATGAAATAGTAACACTTAAATAAAGGAGGAAAACTTGCATATTTGTATTAAACGTGTACAGTTTTAAATTTTTTGCTGTAATATGACCTTAACCTTGGGACAGAAGCTGTATAAATGAAGCTTATTTTCTTTGTGTGCTAGATGATAGCACTCCCCCCTTGGATCAGCCTTGCTGTCGCGCACTTTACAATTTCCAAACAGAAAACCAGGGCGAGCTGGGCTTTAAGGAGGGTGACATCATCATTCTGACCAGCCAGATTGATGAGAACTGGTATGAGGGTATGATCCGAGGGGAGTCTGGCTTATTTCCCATGAACTACGTCAAAGTCCTTGTACCTCTGCCACAATGACGGCGGGAAAGCACTGCAGCTGGACAACATGAACTTTTCCAGCTTTTGGAGATTCAGAAACTTATAATTATTTGATAAAGGTTAATATGTCAAGCACTTCTGAGCCCTGTATATTTATCTGTATGATCACTATGCAAAGTCATTTACCCTGCCTTATTTGATTATTTTTTATAATGAATCTTAAGGTGTTAAATAAATACGCTGCTATATTAAAGTCTTAAGTATCATTTATGTTATAGCCTATGTGCACTATGAATGTTGATGTACGCTCACCTAAAGGATAATTAGGAACACCTGTTCAATTTCTCATTAAAGCAATTATCTAATCAACCAATCACATGGCAGTTGCTTCAATGCATTTAGGGGTGTGGTCCTGCTCAAGACAATCTCCTGAACTCCAAACTGAATGTCAGAATGGGAAAGAAAGGTGATTTAAGCAATTTTGAGCATGGCATGGTTGTTGGTGCCAGATGGGCCGGTCTGAGTATTTCACAATCTGCTCCATTACTGGGATTTTCACACACAACCATTTCTAGGGTTTACAAAGAATGGTGTGAAAAGGGAAAAACATCCAGTATGCGGCAGTCCTGTGGGCGAAAATGCCTTGTTGATGCTAGAGGTCAGAGGAGAATGGGCCGACTGATTCAAGCTGATAGAAGAGCAACTTTGACTGAAATAACCACTCGTTACAACCGAGATATGCAGCAAAGCACTTGTGAAGCTACAACACGCACAACCTTGAGGCGGATGGGCTACAACAGCAGAAGACCCCACCGGGTACCACTCATCTCCACTACAAATAGGAAAAAGAGGCTACAATTTGCACGAGCTCACCAAAATTGGACAGTTGAAGACTGGAAAAATGTTGCCTGGTCTGATGAGTCTCGATTTCTGTTGAGACATTCAGATGGTAGAGTCAGAATTTGGCGTAAACAGAATGAGAACATGGATCCATCATGCCTTGTTACATGCATTCTTCAAAATATCTTCTTTTGTGCTCAGCAGAACAAATAAATTCATACAGGTTTGGAACAACTTGAGGAAGAGTAAATGCTGACAGAATTATCATTTTTGGGTGAACTCTTCGTTTAAATAAAGATAGAAATAAATCCCAATGTGGACTGAACTGCATTAAGATCTGCTAGCCTAACCAATGTTCTCATTATGAATGTTGATCATATTGTAAAATAACGTGTTTGCTTGTTATTTAAGAGCACTACAAATATTTGAACGCATACTCCTCCTCAGGCGTGTTTAATAATGCAAACTTTGCCACAGAGACGCAGTGACATCTAGTTGCCCTCCCCACACTGGCGTTGCTGTAATTCCGAATGTTTGTCTGTTTTGAGCCCAGCGGCGCGCCGTAGTGGCGGTTCCTTACTGGAGCCACGGATGTTCAAACTCTGTTGATATGACAAAGTTTTACTTTCAAATAAAAGGATACATTTACTTAACCACCGTGGATGTATTGTGAAGTGTTTACCAGCATAGCGTTCAAATTTTCCACACTTTTTATAGTCTAAACCGAGGGTAAGTAGCTAGCTGTTGCTAATCAGCTGATGAATGCAGAAACTATTAGCACAACAACACGAACAGTAACAAATTAGTGCAAATTGGAGAGTAGAAGACATTTAACGAGCGTTACGGGTTTATTCCATATTGTTTTTGTCAGAATTAGCTGTTAAAATCACTTTTATGTAACTAAATTTGATTCTTTAAAGTTAAAGAGGATTGTCATGAACTAACTTAGCTGCATTGCTTGTTGGCTAACTTTAAGCAGGATATTTTAAGCGTTATGGCACAGTTATGGCACAATTCAGATTCTAAATAATAAGTCAGACAAAGAATAGCACCATAAATTAATGTTCAGATTATTTGCTGTCTGTACCAAAAAAAATCGTCTTTTAGTGTGTTTGTCAATCATAAAAGTAACAAAATTGCCATAACAGCACTTTAAAGTGCAGCACAATGTGATTTCATTATTATTTAACTATTTTTCATGTACTGTTTTTTTGTTGTTGTTGAAGTGACCCATCTATTATTTGTGTCAAACTCGGTAGTGCGCGCCTGACAGCTGTCCATCTTTTGTCTCCTGACAGCCGTTGCTATGGAGGACGTCACGCGGCTGGTGTCGTCAGGTGACTGTCTGAAGATCTGGGACTCGAGCTCCATGACGGTGGTGGAGCAGTTCAACCCTCACAGTGCCACACATCCAGTGGCTCAAGTGTGCTGGAGCAGCAGCAGTATCCTCTATCATTGTGAATTAAGCATCACTCACATGTGAAGTGAAGTGTGCAATTTCACTGACTAGTTTCATCTAACAGAATTGCCTGGTTAGAGGTGTAAAGAGTACCTGAAAACCATACTTAAGTAAAAGTACAGATACCTTTCAGCAAAAATGACTGTTACAAGTCACCAATTCCAATACAACTTGAGTAAAAGTTTTAGGCCAGGTTTCACAGACAGGGCTTAGATTAAGCCAGGACATTCGGGCATTTAAGTAGCTTCTATAAACATGCCTTAGAAAAACATTACTGATGTGTTTCTTGAGACAAAACAATGGAACTGACTTAATTTAAAATCTATCAGAGCAAGTTGCTTTCAGTTAAAACAGCTCAAACATGGGTTTTAGTCTGGGACTATCTTAAGCCTTGTCTGTGAAACCGGGGTTAGAGTATCTAATTTTAACATTACTTACGTATTTTTTCATACTGAATGTAGGCCCAAAGATGCCAATATTTAACCAGTAGTAAACAAATATCCTCCAAAAAGGTTGCTTCAATATAATAGATAAATAAAATAATGTTAAGTAAAATGAAAGTCAAAGCCTACTTGCACCGAATGTGCTGTTTGGCCTCATCTCATATCTTAAAAACATGTGATCCAGCAACAATCTGCCAATGCACTCGCATTCATGTAAAATGAGCTTGTTGACAAGTTAAAAAAATGTAGTGAATAAAAGTTGATAATATTTTTGATACTCAGTAAAACTAGAAAGTAGCCAAAATGATACTTAAGTAAAGTGACAAATTACACTATACTTTACACCTCTGCCAGTATGCTTTTGTTTGGTCCAAGGGTAGGGGGAAACGTTTGAAGAGTAATTTTTATTTTTTATATATATATATATATACACCTAAAGGATTATTAGGAACACCATACTAATACTGTGTTTGACCAGTACTAATACCCTTTCGCCTTCAGAACTGCCTTAATTCTACGTGGCATTGATTCAACAAGGTGCTGAAAGCATTCTTTAGAAATGTTGGCCCATATTGATAGGATAACATCTTGCAGTTGATGGAGAATTGTGGGATGCACATCCAGGGCACGAAGCTCCCATTCCACCACATCCCAAAGATGCTCTATTGGGTTGAGATCTGGTAACTGTGGGGGCCATTTTAGTACAGTGAACTCATTGTCATGTTCAAGAAACCAATTTGAAATGATTCGAGCTTTGTGACATTGTGCATTATCCTGCTGGAAGTAGCCATCAGAGAATGGGTACATGGTGGTCATAAAGGGATGGACATGGTCAGAAACAATGCTCAGGTAGGCAGTGGCATTTAAATGATGCCCAAATGGCACTAAGGGGCCTAAAGTGTGCCAAGAAAACATCCCCCACACCATTACACCACCACCACCAGCCTGCACAGTGGTAACAAGGCATGATGGATCCATGTTCTCATTCTGTTTACGCCAAATTCTGACTCTACCATCTGAATGTCAACAGAAATCGAGACTCATCAGACCAGGCAACATTTTTCCAGTCTTCAACTGTCCAATTTTGGTGAGCTCGTGCAAATTGTAGCCTCTTTTTCCTATTTGTAGTGGAGATGAGTGGTACCTGGTGGGGTCTTCTGCTGTTGTATCCCATCCGCCTCAAGGTTGTGCGTGTTGTGGCTTCACAAATGCTTTGCTGCATACCTCGGTTGTAACGAGTGGTTATTTCAGTCAAAGTTGCTCTTCTATCAGCTTGAATCAGTCGGCCCATTCTCCTCTGACCTCTAGCATCAACAAGGCATTTTCGCCCACAGGACTGCCATATACTGGATGTTTTTCCCTTTTCACACCATTCTTTGTAAACCCTAGAAATGGTTGTGCGTGAAAATCCCAGTAACTGAGCAGATTGTGAAATACTCAGACCGGCCATGCCACGCTCAAAATTGCTTACATCACCTTTCTTTCCCATTGTGACATTCAGTTTGGAGTTCAGGAGATTGTCTTGACCAGGACCACACCCCTAAATGCATTGAAGCAACTGCCATGTGATTGGTTGATTAGATAATTGCATTAATGATAAATTGAACAGGTGTTCCTAATAATCCTTTAGGTGAGTGTGTGTGTGTGTGTGTGTGTGTGTGTGTGTGTGTGTGTGTGTGTGTGTGTGTGTGTGTGTGTGTGTGTGTGTGTGTGTGTGTGTATATATATATATAATACAATTATATTAAAGTCACTATAAAATCAACAATTCTTATTTTTTTTTATTGTACATTGCACCATTTATTATAAATGATTTATCCGTGCACATCATCACAGCAGTAGCAAACAACAGTGATTCAACCAGCCAGTCAATTCCCCATGGACAAAATCAAGTCCCGCTCTACATTTTTTCTTGTTTGAAAAGCCGTTCACTCATATATACGTCACAACAGGGGAGAAAAGACTCACAACTTTTTTTTTTTATGTTGACAAATGAATATTAAAATAAAATTGTTAAAAGAAATATATAATAAAATATATAATAATTTAATTAGAATCATTTAAATAAAGTAGATCAGAACAAATAAATAATAATGCATACAGTACTACTAGAATTTATTTTATTGGTGTAGTATATTGTATACCAATACATTAAAATAAATAGGAACATTTTTGTTGCCTTTTAAATTTTAGGATGGGGATGCATGAGGATGATCATATTGTGGCATCTAAAAGATTAAAAACCTTGGAGAAACATGGTGCATTTTATTAATAACAGAGCATTCAGTTTTCTCATAATTTCATAGATGAAAGGGCTTTGCCTTGACAGCGCTCAGATCAGTACCTGGTCAGTGCCAGCAGTATAGGGGACAAGCTAGTGGTTTCCAGTCTCAAGTCGTCACCAGTTCCAGTGATGGAGCTGGGTGAAGGGGTGAGCTGACAAACTTGATATCTTACTGGATCTCAATATAGCTTGGTTGTGTGTGTCTCATAATGGCCTTTTGTTTATAGAAAAAACAAACCCGCGTCAGTCTGAACTCCACGTCACAGTTTCTGGTCAGTGGAGGACTGGATAACAGCGTTAATGTCTGGGACCTAAAGACAAAAAGGTTACACCGAACACTTAAGGTAATGCATTGTTACAAACCGTTTGTTGCAAATCTAGCATATTTCAGGCATGACTGCGAGATTCAAAAGACACTTAGGGGAAGGTTTAAATCATCTACTAGACAGACATCTACATCTAAATCCATTTCCTTTGTCTCTTTCTCAATAGGACCACAAGGAGGAAGTGACATGTGTGTCTTTTAATGGAGGCGATAGCTACATAGCATCAGGCTCCACTAGTGGAGATATCATCCTTCACAGTATCACAACCAACCTGTCCAGCAAACCCTTCGGCCATGGGCCAAATGTGGTGAGTTTTATTTGATGAAATATTATAAAATGTTATGCATTTAAAAAATAATTCAGCTCCAGGTTTGCTCTGCTTGTTTGTTGGGCTGCACAGTTTATCCCTAAATTGTGTGATTTTATATATCAATATAAAAAAATAATGATAATTTTGCTGTATAATTTAGTAGTAATATCACTAAACAAAATATTAAACAAAATAAGAAATATTACTCTTACTATTGTACTATAAACATTTTTTAAAAATATTATAATGATAATTTTATTTTACAGAACAATTGTAAAGTTACAATACTAATATTTATGGCTGTCTTGATTTTTTTCATTTTCAAAAGTTAAACACTCACACCAAGCCATGTCTGTTTTCAATTTTATTTAAATGAATCATGCAGCCCTATTATAAAATACATCATGTGATCTCTCTTCAGCCAATCCATGATCTGAGGTACTCGCTGGTGAAGAGGTCTCTGCTGGGCACTGTATCTGACAGTGGCTCTGTGGCACTCTGGGACGCTAACACTCAAAAGGAGCTGCACTTGTTCGAGGGGGCGCACAAAGCCCCGTGTTCAGGATTGGCCTTCTCCCCAGCCAACGATTTGCTCTTCATCACTGTGGGGCTTGATAAGAAGATCGTCTGCTATGACACCTCCAGCAAAATGTAAGAAAAAACCAGCATGTCCAAAATCATCACAATTAGTATGCATTTTGTACATTGGAGCTTGATTTTGTTATGTGTGTGTGTACCCCCACAGGGTGTTTCGTAATAAGCAGGTGGAGTCTCCACTCACAGCCATTGATTTCACCCCAGATGGGGCTGGACTGGTTGTGGGCTCAACACAGGGCAGGATCTACCTGTACGATTTGAGAAACCTCAGCGCGCCGATCAAAATCACCACGGCTCACAAGACGTCAGTGACCTGCATTCGCTTCCAGAACTCCACCTCCAAGTTAAAGGTACAGCTGTCTCCGTTATGTGTACATAAACACATTTCTACAGAACCACCCGTTAAATGTTAAACGTGAGGTAGTGTTTGTTTTTGTTAAACTGACTTATCTCCATATCAACAGAAATGAATGCGTAAGGGGGGGACAAAAATAACATATTTTATTTATTTATTCATTTATTTCTGATGGTATAGCTTTAAAGGTTCTGTTCTAGGAGTAATTAATTATTTAAATTGTTCAGATTGAGAATATACAGCTCTGGAAAAATTAAGAGACCACTTAACATTGATTTCTTAATGTTATGTGTCTTTAATTTTTTCCAGAGTTGTATTTAACTCATGTAAATAATTGATGAAAGTGTGAAACATGCAGTTCATTTTATATGAAATTAGAAATGGTTTTTAATTAATTACATTTTAATGAATTTATAAGTATTTCTTAAATTGTATTTATTTATTTACTTTTCACATTTTTGTAACATCTGATATCATTAATAATGTAGTAGTAACATGCTTTTTATATGAAATAATAAATTGTATTATTTATTTTATGAATTAGTTTGAACTAATATAATTAAATTGTAATTAATGTATTATGATTTGTTTCATGTAATTTATTTCACATTTTTGTAACATCTAATATAGTTTTAAATAATCTGTTCTAGGAACAATTAATTATTCATATTGTTCAGAGTAAGAATATACTTTAATTGATTTCTGTAGTTTCAATGATTTTTGTGTCATTTATGCAGTTTTAGTGATTTATGTATTTATGGAAGTATGTAACATTTGTATGCATTTTATTTCATTAGTGTTAATTCATGTAATTACATTTTAAATAATGTATTTAATTAACTATTTCTTAAATTGTATTTACTTTTTACTTTTTTCCTTAAAACAGGCTGGCCTTGTATGCAGAATATGTTTTAATTCATTGATTAGAATATTTAACATGCAGTTTGTTTTTATGAATTTAGAATTTTTATTTAATTTGTTTGAATTTAATTAAATGTTTATTTAGTTATTCAAATTATGATTAAGGTATGTAACATGCTGTGTGTTTTATAAGAAAGTAGACATTTTAATTTATTTGTTTATTTATTTATTTATTTACAAAATTACACACTTCCTCTGAAAATCAAATATTGCCTCTATATTCAACAATGTTTGTTTACTTCTGAATACTTCTGACTATAATGCATATTAAAACCGGCCCTGTTTCCACAGTCCACTAAAACATCTAGCAAGTCTTCTCAAGCAAATAAGCGGATTTCAGTAAAACTGAGCGGTCAACAGACGGGACCGTCCACTCCAACATCTGCAGTCCCACCCAGTGTACCTGGCTCTGAATTTCCTGGAGATGGCCAAGCCCAAGTCACAGGTCAACCTCCCTCTTTATGTCTATAGAAGGTTTTATTCCTTATTCAGTCATATTTTGTTTGCTCAGTTAGCATTGAAGCCTTGTTTAAAGCTTTTGTAATGGTTTTGAAGGTACTGAATGTGTCGTCTCTTATAGGCACTGCAGGTGATGTGTTCTCCAGAGAGGCCGAGGGTCAGCACAGTCAAGATCAGCTGCCCAATGTGGAGAAATTTAGCAGCATAGGCCGGAACAGCCTAAACCTGGATATTTTCTCTCCACTTAATGATGGTAAAATCGCTGATGTTGCTTCTTTTGCATTTTTCATGTGTTGTCCTTGTCTTCTCATCTCATGGCTCCATAATGTGCTCATCCATCCTCTCTTTAGGTTTCAAAACACATGGTTTTGGTGATACTCCAACTTCAAGAAATGGTGAGTGTTTTCAACTTTTTGTTTATGTTCAATCATATATGACAGGGTTTGAGAGATTATGAATATTGCGTAAACTCAATGTTTGTTCGGTGTCTAGGAAGCAGTATAGATGTGTTCTCGAGGGAAGGAGAAGGACAGCACAGCACAGACCGGTTCAGAGTCGGCAGAAACAGCTTGGACATCTTTTCACCTGTACGAGATGGTGAGGGAACTTTTCCAACCGGTCTTTCACAGCTTTGGCCTCTATTCAATATATGTACACTACCATTCAAAAGTTTAGCATTGTTAAGATTTGTTAATGTTTAAAAAGTCACTTATGCTCACAAAGACTGCATTTATTAAATAATACATACAGTGAAACTGTAAATCTAAAAATGTATATATTACTACAATTTCATATATTCCTGTGATGCAAAGCTGAATTTTCAGCATCATTACCCCAGTCTTCAGTGTCACATGATCCTTCAGAAATCATTCTAATATGCTGATTTGATGCTCAAGAAACATTTCCTGTCATCAGTGTTGAAAACAGTGCTGCTTAATATTTTTGTGAAGACTGTGATGCATTTTTTTCTTCGGTTAGAACAGCATTTATTTGAAATAGGATCGTTATAACACTTTTGATCAATTTAATGTGTCCTTGATGAATACAAGCTTACATGACCCCAAACTTTTCATTGATGGTGTATGTGTGTGTACATGTTTACTAATTAAACCATATCTCTCCAGAGTACAAAGGGCACAGACTGAGCGATGTATCAAGTGGAAAGAAAGGCAAGTTTGTACAAATGACATTTGAATATACTGTAATGAGCAAAACAACATTTTATTTACCTTTACCAACATAAGCACTTCCTGTATTACTAGACTTTGAATGCCTACCTCATTTCCCTGGTGGGTCGTCCCAGAGGAAGACCCCACTGGGCACTCCAGGCAGTCGCTGCTATAGCCCATCTGTGGTTCAGACTCCTCCACCAATCAAAGAGGAGGAGCCCATCACTACCCCACCACAACAGACTGATGTACAGAATGGCACTAAGGTCCAACTCATTTTGATCATCATCCGACACATTTTTTGTATTCATGAATTCAACTTATTTTCCTCTGCATTGTTGACAGGTGGAGAAGAATAACAGCCTCCGCCAGGAGTATGATGTCATAAACACGCCACCTGCTGCTCAGAGCACACGCGTTCAGTCCGCGCAGCCATTCAACACACCTGAGGCCAGTCAGAAGAGAGATCTACCCACCCAGCTCACCTATGATTCGCCTGTCAGCGGAGCTCCTCCTGCAGCTGCACCCGCTACGTTTGAATGGGCCACAATTAGATTAAAAGTAATTTCAATGGGACACAATGTGTGACAGATGTTTTGATCTAAAGCTCCAGGGGCAGGAGTCGAATCTGGAGCAGAGAGCCGTGGAGCTCCACTCACCTCCGTTCAGATGGACTTTGTCCGTAACATGATCCATGAGGCACTGGAGGACTTCAGGTGAGTCACCATATATTTGTCATTAGAGTCATTACTTTCACACTGTGCTTTATCCCCGGGTAAAGGAGCGTTTCACATTTACAATTTAGAAGTGGGGTTAGCACCGTATTTTTACCCAGGGTTAGGAAACCCTGCTCTGGAACAGGCTTTTGCGGTGTTAACCCTGCATTGCAGCCATTGCGGAACATTGCACATTGTATATGAACAGTAAATTCTGCGTTTGCGAGGAAAAAGGTCAAATCTGACAGAAAACATGACACTTTGAGTGAAGAAGAGACTTCTTTCTTACCTTTGTATGAACTCGATAGTTAATCCAGGGTTTAGGAATGTACAATGTGAAACGTCAGTTTATGAATACCCAGGATTAATTGTTTACTATGAGCAGTGTGAAAAGCCCTAGACTGGGTAAACTCAATATAAATGTTTCTATTTTTATATAATTTAAAATGTAATTTATTCCTGTAATGTAAAGCTGAATTTTCAGCATCATTACTGAAGTTTTCAGTCACATGATCCTTCATAAATCATTCTAATATGATGATTTTGGTGCTCAAGATACTTTTATTATTATTTGAACAATTTGCTGCTTAATATTTTTGTGCAAAAAATTTTTTTTTTTCTTTCTTTGACAAGTAGAAAGAACAGCTTTTATTTCAGAGATTTTTTTATAACATTATAAATGTTTTTATTGTGATTTCTTTTTAATGAATTTCATGTCCTTGCTGAATAAAAGTATTCATTTCTTTAAAGTCTTACTAAGTGTCTTTAAAAAAATTCAGTATCTAAAAAAATCTTATTATAGTTAACTTAAACTAAAACCAGGAAAAAAAATGTTACTTGAAAAATAATAAACGTTAACTGAAAATAAATTAAATAAATATTTACAAAAAGTAAAATGAAAACAATGTAAAAATGTATTCGTGTGTGTGTGTATATATAGACTGATTAGACTAACTCTTATTGTTTTTGTTGTTTCCTCTAGAGACACCTGTCATAGAGACATCATCAATCTACAGGTGGAGATGGTTCGCCAGTTCTATATTCAGCTGGTACGTTTCTTTTACCCACCAAATCCATGATTATGTAGCTACAAAAAAATAAATGAAAAGGTAAAAATTAATATTACACCCCTTTAATCGTGCCACTTATCTTTTACAGAATGAAATCCACGGTCTGATTGAGAAGTACTCCGTGAACGACTCACTCGTGGAAGAGATAGAAAGACTGAAGGAGGAAAACAAACGACTGCGAGCCAATTATTAAAGACATCCATGGACCCGAGTCTCCCACAGTGGCGGTCCGGAATACTCACCGGAATCAGAGGACGGATAGTAGCTGAAGTTTCTACTAGTGCCTTTACTCTGCAGACCACCGCTCAGTCTGCTTTTCCATTTGTCATATTGGCACACAATTTTGTATTTGTTTCAGGTTATAAAGCGTGTTTTTGTAAGATTTATATGCCTTAAAATCAAATCGCAAGGAAGAGAACACACTTTGTTTTTTCCTCCAAGGTGTTTGTTTAGTATATCCTGACTAGATTACAGGAAAAATTACATGTATTGGCTTGAATGTGGTAGAGTGAAGCAACATCTCATGAATTGTGCTCCTTTGTAATTGTTGTCCATATTATTTTTGCAAATCACATGCCAAAAATGAAAGGACGATTTTGCGTGAGAGTAGAAATGTAGGTGTTTTGCAGCTTCAAGAGATGTGTATGGAGATTGTGTGGAGCTAGTGCTTCTATACATGACATTTCTTTTGAATCGGTTTCATACAATCTTGGCAGTGCATTTGGCAACAAAAAGCAAAAACTCAAAACCATTGTCCTGTACACTGTGCTCCTAATCTGCATTTGTAAGGTGTCTTCTTCTATGGACTGACCTAAATAAATTATTTCTGCATTTATGTGTAGCTGTGTTTTCTGTTTCACTACAAGCAAATCTTGTAGCACTACACCTTTATGTTTATAATTCTACAGATATATATATATATATATATATATATATATATATATATATATATATAGTACTTTTTTATCCTATTTCTATTATAATTTCCTCCTTGTGTTTTTAACTGAATTTGCACTGTCCATGGAGCGGACCTGTTTACATCTCACTGCCGGTTGTATATTCTGTATATAACTGTGTATGTGACAAATAAAACTCTTGAATCTTGAACTTGAACAAGCATGACTGTCAAGGCGAAAGGTTTGTTTTTGCCTTGGGGACTTCTATTTTGATACACTTAAAATGTCTGTGGTAAGTATAATTATTTTATTTATTTTTTTACATAAAAATCATGTGCTGTTTACGTTTAATAATAGCAATAACATACTTTTTTTTTTTTTTGTATCAATATTGCATTTAAACGTTTGAGGACTTTTATTTTGACGATGTTTTCGACGACCGCAGACGTAACACTCCAGCTGATTGTTTTCAAAGCGTCCAAAGAGCAATATGACACATTAGCAAGTAGATTATAAACAACTCTTTTGTCTTATTTTAGTTTTTCCGTGTTACAACTTAAAGCTTGTCATTATTCCGTCTTGAAATTGTATCGCAGTCTTGTTTTGAAAAACTTTGAATGAGAGGCAACAGGTCAGCTGTGTTTATATGCAGGCTGCGTTTGGCTGAAATCAGAATAAAATGGCCAACCCACTCCGAGCAGAGGTAGTGCAACTGTACAAGACAGTGAGTACACTGCCCCCTTCTGCTTTTAATGCTATTTATATGTCTCTGTGTGTGTGTGTGTGTGTGTGTGTACATGTTTTTCCATCCCAGTGGGGACTTCAACCTGAATGCGCACAAAATCACTGGGACTGGGACCATGAGGAAACAAGCTTATAAATAATACAGAAATGTTTTTTTTTTTTTTTATGTAAAAATGCAGAGCTTCCTGTGATGGGTAGGGTTAGTGTAAGGGGACTGAATATACAGTTTGTTCAGTATAAAAACCATTACGTCTATGGAGAGTCCCCACAAAGATAGTAAACCAGATGTGAGTGTGTGTATATAATGTATAAAGAATAGCACTTATCACTCTATTCGTTTTCTGTTTGTCTATATAAAAAAATTAAATAGTTCTGTCCTATGTATTCTGTGCTAGATTAACTGAGACTTGTTATAGCACTTGCATATTGTTGCCCTTGACTGTTTTTAGTTGCTTCTATTGCTCTCATTTGTAAGTCGTTTTGGATAATGACCCATACTTGGAATTTGTGCTCTGCATTTAACCCATCCAAGTGCACACACACAGTAGTGAACACACACCCAATACGCCCGCTACTCAGCATGAACACACACCCAGAGTAGGGTGTGGGGAGCAGTTGGGGGTTCAGTGCCTTGCTTGTCTACCCAATACTATTAAATCAAGTCACAGTCTTCCTTTATATTAAGAAAATAATCATTAAATTATGGGAGAAAAATCTGACTCCAGGCAGTAGAAAGTCATAATCCTGTTTTATGACTCTTCTGCTTGAAGTTGCTGTTTCTTGGACGGGAGTATCCGAAAGGAGCCGACTATTTCAGAGACAGACTGAGGGCTGCGTTTGTCAAGAATAAAGATGTGCGAGACCCTGAGAAGATCAAAGAGCTCATCAGCCGAGGAGAATTTGTGGTGAAAGAGCTCGAAGCGCTGTATTACCTCCGGAAGTACAGAGCTTTGAAGAAGAGATATTACGAAACAGAGTGAATCAAATCTCATTACGTAAACAGAATAATAGCGATAGTTTGACTATAATATGTATAATTTATTCGCCTAATTACATTACAAAAATTGTCACTATTACAATAAAAACAGGCAAAAATGTATAGAAATTGATTTTATTTGAAAACATCTATTGCTAGCAGTGTCGTTTTGTTGCCACTAGTGTGATATTCATATCTGATATGTTTTAGAAGGATCTTTCGAAATAACAGTTGCTTGGCAGTGCCTTATGCTGGTTCAAACATCAGACAAATATTACGCATTTAAAAAGCGTTAAATAACACTCAAAATAAGACTGTTTAAAACACAAACAGGGAGTCACATGACCAGCTGTGAGGTAGATACTGAGACCTGAAGTTGTGCATGCTCAAGAAAAACCACCACACTCTGATATATCCGCTCTGCAGATGGGACAGGTGGCGTTTTCCTGTTAAGAAAAGAAGAAAATGTTTAGCAAAACGTGACTTTGAAATGAATAATAGGATTGTGTTACAGCGAGCCAGACCTTTAGCCAGCGGTCGATGCATTTCACGTGATAATCGTGGAGACATGGAAGCATCCTGAGCCGTTCCCCTGCCTTGTACTCGCTGAAACAGATCTGGCAGCTGCAAAGAGAGCATGATTCAAATATTGCATTATGGGAAATCTCTTTTGTGGCGTCCTGCTCTGTGACTTACTCGGTCTTTCCTGCGCTGTGTGTGGGATCGTAGGTTTTTATGGGCAGCCGTTCGATCTCTGCCTTTGTCAGAGCGTTCTTGGATACTACAGAACCTTGTTGCTCCTCGAACGCTAAGAGAGCCTTATAAAGCAATGAATAATATCAGATGAGGAAGCACGCAATAATTGTAGTTAAGCATGCGGTTTCTGTGAATTAGCATAATTCATACCTCATAATTATTTCCCTGGCTGTCATCAAACAAGTCTGTGTGTAGGCGAGCCTGTCTGCGGCGGGAATTATTATTAGTTCTGCTGGTTTGCCGACGTCCTTGTCTGCCTGTCCAAAGATTAAATAAATGTAAAATTTATTTATTTATATATATATATATATATATATATATATATATATATATATTTTTTTTTTTTTTGGTTAAACTCTTCTTTTAATTCAAATGAAATCATGAGGGCAGAATCAAATGATTATGTGGATCATCTATGGTGACTTACGGGGTTGCTCTCCAAAGATGGCCTGCTGTAGCTCTGAAAGCTCAGAGGGTCCGTGCGAGAATGATGCAGAGTTCATCAACGAGGCCCAAGGAGAGATCCAGCCCAAGCCAACATACGGATCAACCTGCATGAAACCTGCATCACTTTTTGTTTGCTTATGATCACAGCACCATCATTCAATGCTCGGAAGAAAAACGGCAATACAAATAAAGTAAAAAAACAAAAAAAACAACAACAACTGACTATATGGTTGTGGTTGTTTCTACTTGGCAATCTGCTCTGAAGCCTCTGCTGCTCCATTCGCTCCTCCATATCAAACTGTTCCTGCATACACAAGAATAACAGTGTTAGTCACTTCCCTATTGTTTCTCGATAAGGACCAGGAGAGCGAGTCTCACCTGAAGGCTTCTGGCATATGCCTCATCCTCAGCCATCTGAACAGAGCGGACCATGCTCTCGACTGCTACATCATCAGCGTCGTCCTCTATGATGACAATGTCTTCTGGTATTGGACATACAGGTGAACTTGCTGGTCCTTGCATTCTCTTTGCTATAAACAAACAGAAAGACTCATTATAGAAAGGTGAAAGAGCAATATCCAACCATGTGGATCCTGGTCATCTGTACCCGTTTCCAATAGTAAAGCTTCATCCTCTGTGGTGAGTAAAGGGGTGTGTGCTGTTGTACTTTTAGAGGCTTTAGATCTGGGCTTGCTATAGATGCACTTTTTGGACTTCTGTTCCCTTCCATTGCTTTTGTTTAGAGTCTTTTGCTTAGAGGTGCGACCCGTCACTTGCAGCTCGTTTAAATATGCCGGATCGCTAGTTTGATCCAGTGCACACGTAGAAGACCCAGCTGAGGATGAAGGCTTGCAAGATGCAGAAACATGAGAAGAGGAGGAGGTTGCAGGACGGGGAGACTCCAACCATGTAAAATCAGAGGGTAAAAGAGACGAGGCCGTTACAAATCCATTTTCTCCCGGCGTAATGCCGGAGTAACCGTGTAGTGCACTTGCATTTGAGTCCTCCAGTTTGCGCCGCTTCATTGTTCTTTGGGAGCCTGGAGTGGTGCTGAGGTATCCTGGGATGCGTTCATGTTTTTCCCATTTATTTCCATCCGAACAGGATGGTGTTGCCTACAATTAAGAACAATGTTTTAATCGAGCATAAAAACATTTATGAATACTAATTTATGAAGAATTTCAAAAATGTTATACTAGAATTCTGAAATTAAATACTTCTCTAAATTGCATACTGCTAACTAATATTTTAAACATAGTATATGATACAGCAGTATTATGTACATTACGTGCATAATAACGCATACAAGTCATTACATTGTTTACATGTGTAATTAAGCAGAGTAATAATATAATAAATTATAAAATAACAAAAATAAAAGTAGATATACATGTGTGTGTGTAAAATCATTTATTTTGCATTTTATATAATATTTATAAATGGCTGTTTTTCATTTTTAACTAATTTATTGGATAAATAAATGGTTATTTTGTATTTTTATTGCACATTTTTGTAATTTTATAAATGTATTGTTGTTTTATGATTTTAAAACATTTGTAAAATGACTTCAGATTTCTTGGTAGTGCTGGGAAAGAAAGGTCAAGCATGCTGCATCGTTAGATACAGTATCTTCTGCTGCACGTTAGCAAATATAGTAGGGCATCCCAGAATTGTATGCATACAGAAAATCCGTATACTGCAAAAATACTAGAGAAATACATTAGTATAGTAGCATGGCCCTTTTCTCTTACCACGCTTTTGTTGTCATCTTTTTGGGAATGTCGTTTTCTTCTTTGAGTCAGTGGGCTGTAAAGTGAAGTTATTTACTTGTCTTTGCTCTCATTAATATGAATTGATGTCTTGTCTATTAAATGCCAAACTTACAAATAATTTAGACCAATATGATATTTACAAATGAAATGGTACCTAGGGGTCTCTGGAACAAAAGTAGAGGAGAATTCATGAGAGAGCCCAGGGTCTTCAAACAGGTAGTCGCTGTCATTCAACAAGGCATTGTTCAGGGAGTCCGGAGTGTCTGACTCCATCCGGGGACTGAACAGAAGACTGCCGGCCTCGGAGTCTGAACCTTCCTGCATGTCATTCATCACCTCTGAATATAGCTTAATAATGTTTGTACTTTGGCTATAGCTGACAGACTGTGTGCTGTTGATTCTAGGAAGAGGGGAAACAAGACAGGAATACGCATTTTAAACGCATTAATACTGCGAGGCTTTGTAAGTACGCTCTTCTTTTATGTAAACATTTTATACTTAATCTCTTACTGACATACAAAAACACAGTTCTTTACTAGTGAACTGGTTATTCGTGATATCCACTGACAGAAATCCGAAACCAACAGCACTGAGGGCTTTAACTGATCTGTGAGGCGGTTGGTCGGATTCGGCGTTTAACCAACAAAGCTGGTAACCGTTTAGCAAGCAATTACATTATTATCATTAATAAGGCCACAGTTTACGAAAACTCCACGGGTTTATTATAGAATTGAAATACGTTAACATCACTCACCATCTTTACAAATCACACCATTACGAAATGCAAAAATCTTCGCTTAGATACCGCATCGGCGAAAAGCGAAGTCACAATGGAAAACACCGCCATAGAACTTTCGGTGTTTTTTTTCCGGGCACGTCACTTCCGGTACACGGATAGTTGGGTTTGTATTTAAAGAACCCTTTTTTTCTTACGCTCATGCAAATTAAAAATCCTTATTTTATTCAAGTGTCAAATGCGTTTAGCTTATTTCTTAAATATATTTAAAATGTTCATTGATATAAACCACTTCACATAAATGTCATTCATGATTAGTTTATTATATATATATACACACACATATTTAAAATGTACTGTATTTTTTAAGAAAGTGGATAAAAAATACTGAATATTGATGACTCGTACTGCACTACACAATTTTGTCCAATCAAATGCTCTCTAGAATAAGAATATCCCACCCCATAATGCCATCTGTAATCAACAGCAGCAAGATGTATAAAAAAATAGAGACTGCCTCAACATGAAAGAACATTTGTGGGGTCTTTAATCTTCACACAAGGCAAAAAAAAACAAAAACAGAAGCATCTATTTGGATCATTTTAATTAAAATACAACAGGAGTACAATTATTTATTAAAATGAACAAATTGATTAAAAACAAACAAACAAACAGACCAATTATAAACTCATATTCAATAAAAGAAACCCTCCTTTTAGAACATAAGGTTAAAGTCATCCACACCACATTTCTATTGGTGACATTAGAACAGAAAGATGTTTTCAGAACAGCATGGATTGGAGGGACTTTCGAACAGTGGCCATCTCCTGTTGTTGCTGTAATGATAAAATATAAACATTGATCATAAATGGTAAATACATATTCATTAGCCCATGATTTACTCACCCTCAAGCCATGCTAGGTGTATATGACGTTCTTCTTTCAGACGAATCCAATCGGAGATATATTGAAAAAAAAGTCCTGGCTCTTTCAAGCTTTATAATGGCAGCAAAAAAATTTGAAGCTCAAAAAAGTGCATCCATCCATTATAAAAGTAATCCATATGGATCCAGGAGATTAATAAAGGCCTGAAGCAAAGCAATGTGTTTGTGTAAGAAAAATATCCATATTTAACACGGTATAAAGTAAAATATCTAACTTCCTGCGGACTGCCTTCCGTATTCATCTTACGGATAAAGCATAACTGGTGCAACGTATGACATCGGACAGAGCGCAAGTGTTTTTGAACTGCGAGAGGCGTTACACTTTCTTCATAAGTTGAATACGGAAGACGGTCCGCCAGAAGCTAGATATTTTACTTTACAGTTTTAAATATGAACATTTTTCTTACACAAATGCATCACTTCACTTCAGAAGGCCTTTTTTGACCCCCCGGAGCAGAGTGGATTACTTCTACAATTGTATTCGTCTGAAAGAAGAATGTCATATTCACCTAGGATGGCTTGAGGATGAGTAAATCATGGGCTAATTTTCATTTTTGGGTGAACTATCCTTTAAATTGTTCATAAATCCATTCTTACATTGAACTGAATTTACAATTTATGTAAAAAAAAAAAAAAAAAAAAAGGTTTTATGAACAATTTACAAAAATTCCTTGTTTTTCATAAATTAGCTCCAATACAAAATCATGCCTGATTAAGTTACTTTGGTAACGTAGCATACATTACATGTTACATTGAAAGGCTATTTAAAGTAGACTTGTTTAATATCCAGAGCCTAAACTCAGTTGTGTGAAATCTTTTTGTGAAGCACTCACAGTGTCCATCATTATCTTCTTCTGCAGCAGAGCCATCTCTTTTCTAAGCTCCATCTGGGTGCCCTGCAGGAAGGCTTCATGGCTTTTCTCCATCTCCTCCATGTTCTGCACAGTAATGAAAGACCTCACTCGGTCAGCCAAATCATGAAAAAAAGGTCTTGGATGATTTTCAAATAATTAAAGTGATGATGGCATCAGTAACCTTGACAAACTGCTCATACAGGTCTTTGATGGTTTTCATTTTTTGGTTTTGCACAACCCTCGCCTGCTGGAAGAGCTTCTGCTGCTGGCGAAACAAATTCTGTGAAAACAGAAATTAGGAAGTTCAAAGGCAAAGTGAGAGACGTTTACATCAAATATCTCTAAATAGCTGCTAGATATCCCAAAAAACGGTATTATATTTTTCACGAGACCCTTAATCCTACAATTAACATTTCATTTCCCTTAGTGTGATGCTGTGCCCCAAAATGACACGTTGAAACTTTTAAAACTTCTCGACTTCATCTTTATGTGACGAATGTCTGACTCCTACATTTAGTTTCTCTTCCTGCTCCTCAGATTTCTGAACATCAGTCTCCCACTGCTGAAGCACGGAGAGCACCTGCTGAGAATAATCTTGTGTCAGCTTCTGCCTGCAGAAAGAATCAGCATGAACATCAGTGGATGTGAATAAAGAACAATGCGTCGTGTTCTATACAGTGTTTTCATTCACCTCTGATTCTGCTGGGTTTTCCACATTTGCTCCAGTTTCTGAGTGCTGCCCTTTAAGGAGTTTTTGGTGAGAACCTCCAAGCGTTTCCTTTTGGTCTGCATGGCCTTGCTGATGTCCGCTAAAGGGCCGTTCAGTCATGTTTTTGAGTATTAAACAGTATTTCAAAACAGACTATATGCAGTTGCTGACTTCACTTACCACCGAATCGTTCCAGCATATTTTGAACCTCATTCCTGAGATAAAGGACAGTAAATGTTTTTTGATCCAGAGAAAGACTTCATAACTTTGGCTAGGTTGACTTTGGCTGACTTACCCCACACCACCAGCATGTAGTTCATCATCATCAAACGTCTCTGCAGATCTTTTCTTGGTCAGCTTGTCAATGATTGGAGTTTCTAATGTATCAGAACAACATGAAAACACGCTTCACAACTACATCATTTGCTCTCTCTCTATACACATATATTATTATATAGATAGTTCATTTCAATATCACTAATTACCATGTTGTATATATATACAGCTCTGGGAAAAATTAAGACATTTTCTCACATTATCACATTTATTTGCTATAGTTTAGAAAATGGTAATAAAATATGATAAAATCTCAGAGTTAAACTGTAAAATTCATCTTGATAATGTCAGATAACTTTGATAGAAAGGTCTGTAATGGATTACAATCAACCAATCAGCAGTCAGCTGTTAAATGTAAGTACACTAGATAATCCCAATTTTGCTCAACCAATGACCAAGCAATGCTTAATTTTGTTCAGTCTGTGGTGTAAAAGATCGCATTAGCAATTAAAGAAGAAAACACAGCAAAACATGGTCAGGTCAAAGTGTCTGAATAATTTTGGTCTCAAATTTTTATCAATTTTACTGGTATGAAGAATTTTGGGGTATAATATGTCAGTTTACTTTATTTTGCCACTAGTAAAAAATTATATCTGTTGTCTGAATAATCTTTGGTTTGACTGTATATATATATATATATATATATATATATATATATATATATATATATATATATACATAGGGCTCACAGACTCAGACTGACCAAATGGTCGTATTTTGCAAACTTTTTTCCTGCTGGTGTGACTAAATTTGATTAAGTCGCAGTGGTGCAACCACCACATTGACCAACTGATAAGAGCTGCCATTTCTGTCACATATGAGAAACATAAAATGGCAAACGTTTGAACCTTTTTTAATAGTTGTGTTTGAGTCCCTCAATCGTCCTCAGTGTGAAAAGATGGATCTCAAAATCATAGTCACTGCTGGAAAGGGTTCAAATATGCAAAAGATGCTGGAAAACTGAAGAATTTGCAGGACCTGAAGGATTTTTCTTAAGAACATTGGGCAGTTTAACTGCTCAGGACAAGAGACTCATGAACAACCAACACGAAACAAAAACCAGCCGTGGATCATCCAGGTAACGACACAGTTTTAATAATCAATGGTTCATAAACTTTTTTTTTTTTTGTCTTGTGGACTATATATAAACATTGTGTGTGTGTGTGTGTAAAATATCTTATTCAGGACAGTACTAAATAGAAAATAACATGCATTTTGTATGATCTCTCTTATTTTGTTAAAATTATTAATTTTCACAGATTCTGCAAGTGGTTCACATACGTTTTCTTGCAACTGTATAGGCCTATAAGTTATATTTATTACCATGGTAATAATGTTGCCTTCACGTGCTATCGGAATTAGCGTAAATGCTAGTTTCTTAGGTAAAAATTAGACATGCACACCCTCTCGGGTCAAAATTTGAATGCAATAAGCTCGTAATCACGACTTCAGAAGTGGGAAGTGTGTGTTCACTGACTGCTACCATGGTATTAAGTTACCTCAAATGTCATCACTGTAATACTAATTACCTTTTTTAATAGTACTAATTATAAAAGATTTTATAATAAAATACAGACACACCATCTCTCGTATCGTCGTCAGATCCGCTTCCTTTCTTTTCCTCCAGATTGTTGAAGTCAAACGCTTTCAGGTCTGTTGAGTTGTCATTGTGTTTGGTCTTCTTGTTTTGTTTTCTCCCTGAAGCTGCCATATTCTTTCTGTATTAAGAGTATTTTACAGTAGTCTGTTGATTTATTCAAATATAAAGCAGCCACAAATAACAAACCGCAGATGCGAATCAATTATCACCGAGCTTATTAGCTTAGTCTTGACATATTAAACGTCGTATTGTTCATAATGAAAGCGTTATATTAAAACCCAATACCACAGGTTATATAAAACTATTTTTATTCCAAAAACTAGACTCTATGTACGGTTTCCCTTCTACACAGAATCAACAGTAACTTACCTGCCGGTGTGTGATCTCTCTACTCTAACCAATCACTCTAGCATAGAAAACCACCCAAAATGTAATTACTTTCACTAATGTATGTTATTACTCTATAACCATTCAGAGAAAGATATTTAATTATTTTAATGTTTGGCGGCTGTTTGAACGCTGGAGTCTCTGAGGCGGTTTTCCCGCGGATTTTGTTCTGAGCGCGAGAGGATGATTGTGCCCAGATCACGTGCTGCGTGACTGAAGATGCACTTCATAATAAATGATTAGGCTAGTGAAATCATAAGACTTTAACGGAAACATAAGCTATTAATCGTATCAAATTTCAAAACAGTTTTAATACATTTTTTCCAAGAGACAGTAAAAAAATTTTTTTTTTATTTCTACAGTTCACATTTTTATATAAAAAGAAATGTCTTTAAAAAAAATACAAATTGCTCACATTCAAAGTCAAAAAGCCTGTTGTAATATTGAGTGTAATGTACAGTTGACAATGTACAGCTTAGTTTTCATACAAAAACTGTATTAAAAGACAGATCATTCATATGCAAGTCAAATATCAAACTTCTCTTCGCATACATAATGTCCATTTTCCTCATAATCGTCTCTCGTGACCACCATCTCTTCAAAGTCAGGGTTTTCGGCCAATAACTTCCCTCCTTCCCATGGGTAACAAATAGGACTGCGAATAAAAGAGTAAAGAAGTTATTCAGTAAAGAATAACCAAACAAAATGTCAAATCAATTTTTCAGGACTCTCAAAACATACTTCTGTGGCAGAACTACAGAAACTTCATATTCTATGGGAGCAAGTGCACGGACTTCTTTGTAAACCCGATCTCTGAATCCAGGGAACAAGGTGTTGCCACCAGTAAGAACAATGTTCTTATAGAAGTGGGGCTGCATCTCTGGACATAAAAAGTGAGCATATATTACTTCTAAAAGGGAGTACTTTAAACAAAATATTACATTTTAAACTGACAAATGCATCTAATGAGATGAAGCCAGGTGAAATCTACCTTCCGGCATGTTGTTAATGGAGTTGACTAAAGCCTCAGGTATGCCCATCTCCTGAATCCCGATGTCAGAGGGGTGAAAGAGCATCTCTGGGACTGCAAACCTCTCATTGATGAGCCGCAAAATCTGCTCCCCAGTCTTATATTTGCCAGTAAAATTCATCTCCTCTCGAGGCTGAAGCACAAAGAAAAAAAATATGCTGTATAAGTAAAAGACAAAGGCCTGGTTTCACAGACAGGGCTTAGATTAACCCAGGACATTTAAGTAGTTTTTATAAAGGTGCCTTAAAAAAACATTACTGGTGTGCATCTTGAGACAAAACAATGGCCCTAACATATTAAGATATGCCAGTGCAAGTTGTTTTCAGTTAAAACACAAAAATGCATTTTAGTCTGGGACTAGCTTTAGCCTTGTCTGTGAAACCCGGGAAAGTGTATTGGTGAATTTTTTCATAGCATGCCAAATTGCTTACCTTGCAAAATCCCTTTTTGATAGAGCTGAAATCTGGCAGCACATAGTCTCTCATAACTATATTATCTTCTCCTTTCAATCTGTCAAATCACCAGAATTATTTATACTAATATATATACATAATAAAAAAAATTTAAAACACACACGCACACACAAAGTTCAACCAAAAATTTTAATTCTGTCATTTACTCATCCTCATGTCGTTCCAAACCCGTAACACTTTCGTTCATCTTCGGACCACAAATTAAGATAATTGATGAAATCTGAGAGCTATCTGTCCCTCCATTGACAGCTACCCAGCTGACACTTTGACGCTTCAAAAAGTTCATAAAGAGATCGTAAAACTAATCCATGAATTAAGCGGTTTAGTCAATTTTCTGAAGAGACATGATCGCTTTATGTGATGAACAGATTTAATTAAGGCTTTTATTAATTAAAACGTTGATCAGCGAACATAAACAGAAGCTCAACCGAACCTGTTTGACACGCGAGAAAAAACCTCATTGGTTCTTGCAGAAGCTCAAACATGCTACGCAACACATGAGATTGAACCTCATTGGTTCTCACACGTCAATCGAACATGCTTGAGCTTCGGTTTATTAGAACTGATGTTTGCATTGATGAATGTTTATAAGTGAATAAAAGCCTAAATTAAATCTGTTCATCACAAAGCGATCATGTCTCTTCAGAAAATTGACTAAACCGCTTAATTCATGGATTAGTTTTACTATCTCTTTATGAACTTTTTGAAGCATCAGTATCAGTGAGAAAATCTGTGAGAAAGCAAAAAGATCTTCATTTGTGTTCCGAAGATGAACAAGTTTTACAGGTTTGGAACGACATGAGAGTATATGATGAATTTTTTGGGTGAACTAACCCTTTAATGTTTTTGAAAGAAATCCATTATGCCCACTGAGGCTGTATTTATTGTTCTTCAGTGTCACATGAACCTTCAGAAATCGTTCTAATATGATGATTTGTTTCTTGAGCACCATGTATTATCATCAATTTGCTAATTTGTTACAAACTTACTGTGCAATCTCCATGTCCTTATAGAAATCTTGAGACACATAACACACATCCTCCTTGACCTGATTGATCACATGGGTCTCATCCATCACATGCAGCTGCCTAATAAGACAAAGATTGACACAAGCTCAAGGAGAAATCTGCTGTAAAGGAAGAAACACCAAAGAATTTTCTTACTCAAATGGTGGCAAGCATACCTGTATGAAATGATCTCCTTCAAATGGTTGGTGAGCAGCTTTCCTCCGACATTTATTCTAGGAAGTGTATAGAGACTTATAAAATGTTCAGTGTTTATATGACTTAATAAAATTGTATTAGGTTAATGAGTGACTCACCTGCAGATGCCCTCCTTCATCTTTCTTCCCCTACAATAAGGAATGATGTGTGTGAAGGAGAAGCCGCTGTCCACCACAACGCAACACAGCTCAGAGTTCTTCTCATGGAAGTATCGATGAGCACTTAAAGATCCAGCTTGGAAATAGAGAAAAGAAATGATGGAATCCTCATACATAATCTAAGTAGGCTACATCCTAGTACACTTACCATTAATTCTGAGGGCTGACTGGAACTGATATTCTTCGAATAAAATCTCATTCATGGATTCTTGAATTGAGGTGAAGTTGAAATATGGTTCTGTTATCACAATGTTAGTATCAGCAAAGTCCACCTGCAAATATGTTGTGTACATGCTCAATATCTCATACTGTACATTAAGAAACAGAAAATGTGTTTGTAATCATTCAAGTACCTTAAACATCTCCTTTCCAAAGAGATGATCCCAGACTTTGCGCTGCACATCCCAGTTTACAAGATACCCCTGATATAGATGCAAACGAGGTGAAGTAAGACACACTGAGCTTTATACAGAAAGCAGTGAAGTTTAGAATTCATATCGAGGAAATACCTTTTGAAAGGGGAGGATATAGAAGAGTCCGGACGGGTCTTTAATTTCATCCAGCTGATTGGCAGTGAACGTTTTCAGCCTGGAGGTCTTCGATCGGAATTGGCAATTTGGGATAACACTAATGGGGGGGGACATAGCTCAACATAACTAGCACACAATATAATACGTTTTACATAAGGAAATGCATAATAAAAACACAGTACCTGACTTTCTCATGACTGTAACCGATTTTGGCGAAGTACGCACCATTATCCAGTACAAGCGTTGACATTTTTACATCTCAGTTAATCAAACGTACTGGTTTAAATCACAAAAATGAGATAGGCAAATGCATTAAGGTTCAAATTATGACGCAAGCTGCATTTAATTGAGTGGTCTAAGTATACACTGAATCTGCTAAATGATCATGCCGCTCTATGGGTGTCTTGTTCTACACTTCAGAAGTCTGAAAACAGTGAATGCTTACCGCCCCCTACTGTATAGGAGTTTGTTTGTGTGGGAGTACATTAATAAAGGCGCTTCGACAACATTGTAAATGTAACATTTATTTGTACCTTTTGGGGAGGGGAAAACAACTTTCATTTCTAAAATACTGCAGATCACCATAATTACATACAATCATGTAAGACAGACAACACAAATAAAAAGAAGGTCACAATCTAAGGCTAATAAAGCACAGCAGCATCCAAGCTCCCTTGTTAGATTCATTTGATCAGTGTTTGAAATGCTCCAGTTCATATTTTTTCTTGGCACAGTTTACAGTACATTTTGCAGGTCCTCTAAAAAGACAAGTCGATCAGTGGAGCTGTGTTCTTAGTATTTTCTTTCGTGTCCTCTGGACTCCACTTTATAAGAGGCGAACTCAGGTCAATTAACTGGGGATAAATTAATAAATCATTTAAATAAACAGTATTCATACTTGAATAATGCAAACAATATAAGAATGCACACTACAGTTCAAAATCTTGGAGTCATTAAACACATTAAAAACATTCATTTCAAATAAATGCTGATTTTTAGAACTTTATATTCATCAAATATAGATGGTTTCCAAAAAATATTGCATTACAAATCATCATATTAGAATGATTTCTGATTTTCTGAATGTGACTGAAGACTGGAGTAATGATGCTGAAAATTAATCTTTTACTGAATATTTGTTTAAATAAATGCAGCCTTTATGAGCATAAGAGACTTCTTTCAAAACCTTATTTTTTTAAAGATCATACCGACCCCAAACTTTTGAACGGTATATCAAATGTCCTCTCACCTGTCCTCCCCAGGGCTTTGCAGAGGAGGTTTTGATCAGGTCTGGGGTATTGGAGAGATCGATTAGCAGCTTCTCTTTCAGCTGAAGTGCTGGTGCAGGTGCGTCCACAAGCAAAACCTATAATTGCAACATTTTCAGATGTTTTATGACATGCATTTGATCTAAAAATCCATTCAAATTGAATTTATTTTACCTCTTTAACATCCTTTTTCTCTTTGTTCTTGAGCAGGTGGTGTTCTTTGTTCTGGAGGTCTGTGTTTGGAAGTGTTGGGGGTTTCATGTCGACCTGAGGAGGCTCTGGATCACATGACGAAGGCTCAGAGGGATTCTCCACAGCTGCTGGCTCACAGGCAGGAGGTCCTTCAGGCTCATCCTCCAAATTAAAGACCAAGGAGCAGGGCTGGAGGTCAGCTGGAGGGCAGGTCTCCTCATTTGACACTGAGGTTTGCTTACCTTCCTGTTTCTCAGTTTCCTTCATGTTTTCTGGGCTGTACAGATACAGTTTAAATTAGATTTCTACTTATGCAGAGATTGAGACAAGCTATAGAATAACTGAGATCAACTGATGAAGTATCTTAGGAGGCAGTTTAAGGGCCAAAAGTAGCACCTTGGATCAGTGGCCCCTTGGTTAAAGGTTGATGAGCGCTCTGTGATCTGGGAAGGTTTACTCAGACGTGACACGCTCTTGGGTGTGAAAGCAGGGATACCAGAGATACGGCGGTTGACTGGGGTGGGAAGAGCCGAGGGCCTCCGCAGTTTACCCATAGCCGAGGGCGTCAGGAGGCCCACTGGGGGACCCACTAGATTATCAGGAATACTACAAAGACATGTATCAGAGTTAAGAGAATCCTTTAAAAAAAATGGAATGATGTTCTGAGAATATATTACTATATTACCTGTCCACACTGCATGCAGACAATAATTTCTTTGGCTTCATGATACGAGGGACGTCAGGTGAGGAGGAAACTATAAAATCAATAGAAGTTAGCATGACTTAATGCAATAATGTCCTGGTTAAATCTCACAGAAACAATTAGGAAATTATATTAAACAAAAATTAAACAAAAATAACTCTTTGTAGGACCATAAATTTTTTTTTTTTTTTGCATTATTTTCATAAAATTAAATAAAAACACTTTTTGTAATAGTCATTTATTTTACATACTTTAAATCCAAATAATTGAAATACAATATTTATACATACACACATTTTTTTATTATATATATATAAATTATATATAAATAAATACATATAATACATGTATGTGTGTGTGTGTGTGTAAAATTCATAAGAATGAATTAAAATTAAGAATTAATTAAAAATAATTAATTGTAAACAGATATATTGGGTATTTATATTTTGTATTTTCTCAAAATACTTTTACAAAATACTTTAAATATTTTCCCCTCACTTTAATTTTTATTAAGGTAAAGAGAATTTTTGGATAAAATGTCAATTTAAAATGTCTCAACGAAAAAATCTAGATGGTCCTAAAAAAAAGCTTCATTTTCCATATGCTTAATATATATAATTTTTGTCTTTTGATTTTAGTGTGAAACATGACATGCTCTTGACAGGTTGAGTGAGATTCATCCTAACAGTTCATATACATTAACATGATTCTGTTTTTCCTCACCTTCGGATTTGCGAACTCCCTTCAGGTAGTTTGTGGGTGTTGGCATTACTGGGACCTTGAGTTTAGGGTTTCCCCTTCCAGTCTTAGCATTAGATGCAGGGATGCTGGTAGTGGTCTTTTCAGCAGTAGTCTTTGCTGGGGTCAGAAGCTGTGGAGGAGGAAATGGGTCTGTTTTCTTAATGGGTGTAGCTTTGACAGGCCTAGGGAGAAGTTCAGATGCTCTCCTTCCCTGTGTAGAGATGGAGGTCCGTCTGCTGACGGGGGGCTCTGGGTTTCTGGTAACAACAGAGGATTTGCGGCTAGAACTCGGCAACTTGCTCACACTGCTGTGTGAACGAGCACCGATGCTGTTAGTGCTGGAGTTCAAGGATGAATTGAGTTTTGCTGGTGAGAGAAGGATTTGATACATGTTAATAACCAGCAGATGGCAGTAGATACACTGCACTAATCAAAATCAACCACATTTTCTTTTCAAAAATACATCTTCATAGGCTTGTAAATAATTCAATCTTAAGAAAATATGAAAATAAACGAATAAATAACTACTTGAAATGCCTCAAATGGATTTATGAATCACAACATAATGTACAGCATGAAAAATCGATAATCGATCATTTTAACATTTTTGCTAAAGTTCAAATTTAAAATTAATTTAAGATATTAAATTATTAGTGTTATTAAAAACTATAAGTAAGCATTTAGATGATGGCAAATGTATGCAAGGTCACCTTTGCTTCCTGGAGAGATAGTTAGACTAGAGTTGATGCTGGACACAGAAGACGACGAGGACGAGGTGTTTCTCCTCCTGTCCACAACTCTAGAATTCTGAAGTGAAGGAGCTTTAAGAGCAGACGGAGCTCGCAATTCTGTCTGAATGATATTGACACTTTTTTTTAAAATCAATACATTTAAATCTGTATTGTCGAACAATTACCAAAAGCGTGCATCTTCCTACATTAGTGGTAAATTACACTAAATGACAAAACAATGCACACTACAGTTTAAGTCTAGTGTCAGAAAATATATGCTAAGAAATATGAAAAAGATATTAAATAAATTAATACAGTAAAAGACATTTATAATGTTACAAAATATTTACAGCTCTGAAAAAATTTAGAGACCACTTAACACTGGGTAATCAATGTTAAGTGGTCTCTTAATTTTTTCCAGAGCTGTACATTTCAAATAAATGCATAAAAAAAATTTAAAAAAAACTATTCATCAATGAGTCCCGAAAAAGTGTATCACGGTTTCCACATAAATATTAAAGGTCATATGATGCTTTTGAATGTTTTCCTTTTCCTTTAGTGTGTAATGTAGCTGTTTGTGCATGTATACGATCTGCAAAGTTAAATAGCTCAAAGCGATTTATTCTTTCTAACAGAGAACACTGAGCCAGACCTGCCTAAAACACCTCAAATCAGGTCCAGATTACTACCTCAAACGGCCACGTCACAATGTGAAATATTAGCATAATGGTACAAAGAGAGAAGACTAGGCTTCAGTGAATTATAGTTTTTGGTTTCAGAGGTTAAGATTTATTTCTAAAGCTGTTCCTGGGCAGTACAACCCAAAAGTTTGCTTGTGCACAGCTCTTTTTACAGAGGACAGCTTCCTGAACCTTGAAGAGCACAACGCAAGCTATACAAAGACTACTCGCCACTGTTAAACATTCTGCTCAAGTCATGCATGTAAAGTTGGTTCAGATCGATCTCCCGCATTTTCAGAATCTCACTCGTCTCAATCTTGGACAGTAAAACAGACGACTTATTACTATTATTAACTGTGCGGTTACAAATGCTTTAAAAGCTTTGGAAGCTGAATCTTGTGATTAGGAGCTGCAATAAAGTACAGTTTATGAATTTTTTTTTTTTTTTTTTAACATTAAAGCAGGTTAACCTACTCTATTACACCCAATAAACAAAATAATAATAATCTTTTAAAAAAAGCATCATATGACCCCTTTAAACAGCAAAACTGTTTTTAACATAGAGAAGTAAATCAGCATATTAGAATGATTTCTGATGGATCATGTGACTATGAAGACTGGAGTAATGATGCTGAAAATGTAGCTTTGCATCACTGGAATAAAAAGATATTAAAATAGAAAACAGTTGTTTTAAATCGTAATAATATTTCAGAATATTACTGAAATTATGATCAAATGAATGCAGCCTTGGTGAGCATAAGAGACTTCTTTAAAAAAAGAATAATAACATTTTGCCGACCGCTGACATTTAAACTGATGTATGACTAACGACAGGTCCTTTTACCTTGTTCCGGGCTGGAATGCTGCTTCTTCCTGGCAAACTAGTGTTAAAGGAGGAATCGCTGACATCAGAAGCAACACTGGTGGTATCAGAGAGAAGGTCTTCAGAAGAACCAGCTCTACTTGTGTTTCTACAGCTGGGACTGAGCTTCAGCCCAAAATTACCCTGAAAGACATCGATAAACCCAAAATAAATCTCATATGTCAAACAGTAATGGTATATAAATAAATGGAGAGAAGAATTCATACTTTGCTGGGAGGAGGAAGCCTAGTTTTAGTGGCCGCTGGCAGTTTTGTGCTGGAGGAAAGCCGCGAGTTCCCTTGGGCTGTGGGTTTGCTGGGTAACACCCCACTACTAGCCACAATGGCTTTGCCTCTAGTAGCCACCTTAGGCTGCGCCACAGCCGGCCTGACTGGACTCGACGTACTGAGACGTTGCTTGCCAAACCTGGCCATCCCGTTAGCCTTCAGCATTTGCTTCTGAATGGCGGGTGGAAGCTGTTTCATCGGGCTGTCCTGCACAAGAAAGGTCTCTCTTTTGATGGGACTCAGAACATGAGCTGGCTTGCTGAACATGCTCAGTTTGACTGTTGTGTCCTCCTCAAACATCTCGGTCTCCCCAGCTTGGCACGAGAACACTGCGCTACTCTCCGCTACGGAGTCAGTGATGGTTTGCTCCAGGTGGCTGGCGAGCAGATGAGCTTCTTTGCAGATTTCATCAAACTTCTCTCCTGTGAGCGGACTCCAGCTGGACTGTTCTCCCTGAGATGGACCGCTGCTCATACTGTCCTTCATGTGAATCTCAACTCCATGAGAAATGCATTTCTCTTTATGACCAACTGAACCCATGAACACCTCATCCTCAACATCACAATCTCCTTTAGAACTATGAGAGAACATTTCCATGATATATATCATCATAAAATATTAAAATAACATTATAATTCATATTGTATATGGTTATGGGAGTTAAATGTATTGCCTGAACTGACCTGTTATTTTAGTATTAATATTATTATAGTATTTATTTTGTTGAAATAGCTTTCATTCTTACATTTGTGGGTCAAGTAGTTTTAGTAATTTTGTTATGTGCTTTAAAAAAAAAAAAGAAATCAATTATCAATTACTAGAATTTTATTTTAGCTTTATTTCAATTAACAAAAAATATTTTTAATAGCTGTAGTTAACAATAACAACACTGCCTATATTAAAACAATGAAAACAAACCTTGCAGGTGACAATGAAACGTCAAAGTCAAATTTCTCCTCAGCCAGTGAGACAAAATCTACAAGTAAAACACGCAGACACAAAACACTGATAAAATTATACATTCAAATATGTCAGATCAGTGTTTATCTTGGGCTTGTTATACTACATGCTTACAAAAAGTACAATACTGTGGTTATGACATGATGTACCATTTTACTACAGTACTTTTTTTTTTTGTAAGGTTAGTTTAGACATGTTGTAAATTAAACGTCATTACCACTGCGATTGAGGGATGCCATCTTCAGCCAGGAAAACAAATGGAGGCCAAAGTCCTGCTAACATCAGTTTACAGTTAATGTGGTTACACTCTTTAATTCCACAACACGTTTGAAACACCAACCAAGTACATTTTAACTCAAATGCAGTTTAAAATGCTTCAAATAAAACCAACGTTACTCAATAAAACGAGCCATTTTTATCTTATAACTAACCAATACATAAACATAACAGAAGTCATGGAAGCTCATTGATTCATTCACGGTTTAATCACCAATGCTATTCTAATTTGAAACAGATAAACATTTGGTACAGCTAAAATACTTACTGTTCGTTTGCAGCTCTGGGGTTATATTTATTAATCTTACTGTTGTCTGTTCACAATAAATAACTGGCCCTTGCGATCTGTTTCCACATTTCAAATTTCGTGGCCAGTCTGATTTCGAAGATCACGTGACGCGAATCCAGCGACAGGATTGGTTGGTGGAGCAAGTTTCCGGAACGCAGCAGTCGTCATGTTGACGTTGAGCAATGCGCAGAAAAAAAGAAAAATTCAAATGACTACTTAAAGGGATAGTTCACCCAAACATGGAAATTCTGTCATCACTTAATCACCCTCATTTTGTTCCAAGCCTGTATGAGTTTCTTTATTCTGTTGAACACACCTTAAAATAACATAAGGGTAATAATGACAGAATTTCATTTTTGGGTGAACTAACTCTTAAGCCATGTTTATGCTACTATTTTTTTACTTAAAAAAGTCACCAACAAATATAATGCTTATGAAATTAGTAGTTAATGTATATTTAAATATTAATATAAAAATAGCAATTCAATTTCTAATTAGTTTAATGCACATTAATGCTATATAATGTAATAATGTTAATATAAATGTGGAGTGTGTATTCTATAACCAAGATCCAAATTAAAACCAATGATTAGGTTAAGCTAAATATGAATATTTTATTGTCAAAAACCATACACATACTTAACGACTTCCAAATGTAAATTAAACCACAATAACCATTTACATTTACAAAATTATATTCCATAAACAGATGGAAAAATATTCATTCCCAAGATGGGAATGAAACTACAGTGAAATAAACAAAATTCTCTCCATTTCTTTCCTATTTGTTTTTTTTTACTAATCTTATATCGTTTACATTTCTGTACCAAATCCTAAACCACATTCTGCTGAAACCATTGTTATGTCCCATCACAATATTTCATACAACAGCATCTTGACTGAAACTGTTGTGTGATGTGCTTGAGTCCTGTAGTTAAGGAGGTGGAGTGGATCAAAGCTGATAAAAACTCTAAACAGAAAATACACTGTTACATTTTAGCACGGCCTCCCTGAACTACCACATGTACCTTTCTTCATTTTTATTTGATCAAATAAAGAAAGAATTTAATTCCCTTACTAACACCTTGAATGTGTCATTTTTGTGAGTACAGTTACGTTTCATGAAATAAGAGGCTCAAAATCAAATTAAAGGTAGGGCAGGCAATTTTTTTCATAAACTCTTTTTGTTATTCTGGTTGAAACTCTCTTCACACCCTGATAGCAACCAATAATATAAGTGGTCAAAATCTCAAAAGAAATTACATATATCTTCTGTGAAAGTCTTGGGACCAAAAAATCGGTCCGACTGCAATCCTACCTGCCTGTCAACATATGTATTTCCATACCTCCGCGCACCCTGCTCGTGCAGACATCACACGTCATCAGACGGGTTTTTTATTTTTTATTTTAAGGCTATGCAGAGTTGTAGGCAGACAGTCACCGAGTACCAAAAAGGGCTGTGTTCATGCCATGTCATAACCGTAATTTTGAGATGGCAACCTGTTACGTTCTACCCGGAGCTGTTCACATCCTACTCATCAACACTATCAACGCTGAACTGAATCTGCAGCAGTCAGGCAATACAAGCGTTCAGTATAATTAGAATGTCATGTCCTTTGAGACATGAGGTAATTTAACACCATTTCCCGTGACGCTTTGCAGACTCTGCTCTGGCTGTGCGCATTCATGTGTTTTGAAGAAGGTGTGGCTTTGGAGAAGCTCTGAAGGGAGGGTGGGATCTAATGCTTTCAAAGCTAGTTTGCTATTGCTATAGCCTCTCCGAAATTGCCTACCCTACATTTAACTGTCCTGCTGTACCCCTTTAAAAATGTTGAGGCATTGTATCTTTTCCCATTTAATTTACATCATCAAAACCTATTTAGAGGCAAATAGTGCACCTTCAAAAAGTTTTTGTGCTCACAAATAAACAGAGCAGTGAATCTTTTTTCATCCAAAATAAGAAAGTGTCCAAAAACTTCTAAAAATGATTTAACTGAAATATGAACAGCCAATACACCATATATCAAAATATTTAAGTGAACAAAATATTAATTTGAACATTTGAGCAACACTGTTCATTCCCAAACCGTACACTTTCCAGGTGTGCAGGTAAAATAAGAAAGAATGAAACAGACCCCCTATGAAATAAATAAAAAAACAAAAAAAACAAACAGGTTTTGCTACTTTTCCAGTTCACTATCAAAGGCCCAGAAGCCCTGGCCTTGTCCTTAATGTGCCCTCAGTTGTTGGCGTGGTCAGATGTAGGTGGTACTGGATTAGAGAGAGGTCTCCAGGCTGTGTAGGGGGCTTCCAGGAGTTGGAGGAAGGATAGTTTTTGTTAGATCTTTGTGGTGATGGTAGCCCCTGTTGTCAATTGCATTATTGTTCTGATTAGGGGAGGATAAAACTGGAGGCAGCGGGGAAGGAACCGTGTTGCGTTTAGTAGGTGCGTCCTCCTCAGGGTCGGTGTCATCGATGAGGGGGATGGCTGGCTCTGAATCCATGATACGGAACTCTGGGTGGCTCATGAAGTTGTGAATGGAGCTGCGAGACTCCGGCGTCTCCAGGCCTTCGTAAGGGGACATGGAATCCCGGAAAGCATTAACCACACGGATCTGAAGAAAAAGCACCAAAACCAAATGGAAATCAGAGGTCAGTGAACTCAAAGAGCAAAACAACAAATAACCCTCCACCACCAACAACAACAACCTCCCCAATTGGGTATTTCTTCAACCAACAACACTTTTTAAAAGATTTAAGATTTAAAATATCAGTTTGATGTATGAGGTCGGTAAGATTTTTTTCATATTTTTGAAAGAAGTCTCTTATGCTCACCAAGGCTGTATTTATTTGATCAAAAATACAATACAAAATAACAGATTTCTTCTATTTTACAATGTGAATATTTCTGTGATACAAAGCTGAATTTTCAGCATCATTATTCCAGTCTTCAGCGTCACATGATCCTTCAGAAATCATTCTAATATGATGTAAGATTGAAAATAATGAGTCGTCACACCAGAGAACACGTCTCCACTGCTCTAGAGTCCAGTAGCACCGTGCTTTACACCACTGCATCCGACGCTTTGCATTGCACTTGGTGATGTAAGGCTTGGATGCAGCTGCTTGGCCATAGAAACCCATTCCATGAAGCTCTCTACACACTGTTCTTGAGCTAATCTGAAGGCCACACGAAGTTTGGAGGTCTGTAACTATTGACTCTGCAGAAAGTTGGTGACTTCTGCGCACTGTACGCCTCAGCATGCGCTGACCCCGCTCTGTGATTTTATGTGGCCTACCACTTCGTGGCTGAGTTGCTGTTGTTCCCAATTGCTTCCACTTTGTTATAATACCACTAATAGTTGACTGTGGAATATTTAGTAGTATTTATAAGTATTTAGTAATTATTGCACAGGTGGCAACCTATCACGGTACCATGCTTGAATTCACTGAGCTCCTGAGAGCGACCCATTCTTTCACAAATGTTTGTAGAAGCGTTTGCATGCTAGGTACTTGATTTTATACACCTGTGGCCATGGAAGTGTTTGGAACACCTGAATTCAATGATTTGGAGGGGTGTCCCAATACTTTTGGCAATATAGTGTATGTCAACTAACCATGTCAAACAGTTCTGAGGTGAAAAATTACATTTTAAAGGGGACATATTATGCCCCTTTTTATAACAATTAGTAATATAATATCTCAGGTGTCCCCAGAATGTGTCTGTGAAGTTTCAGCTCAAAATCCCCCACAGATAATTTATTATACCATGTTGTGTATGTATATATATATAAACATGCTGTTTTTGCGCATGTATCTTAAAATGCAAATCAGTATAGCCCCCTATACTGAATAACACTGCATTTACATCTCGTTCCTCGGAAACTAACCAAAAACTAACCAAAAATCTGTTTGGTTTTGGTTATAATCTAACGCTCATGTGACATTGCAGTTTTTTGTCATCATGAAAGTTTATTATTTGCATGCATTTTAAAGCCATATCAGTTTAAACTTCTTATATATGGTTTTCTGAGTGCACAGAAAGCTGGCTGTCAGATCGCATGTCATGTGAGTATTAAACTAATTTCTCTTTTGTGTCTTATTGTGCTTAAACTATCAAATACAAGGTTATGTCAAAAACACACAAAGTTCACATAAACAGTCGGCTATGTCTGTAAACGTAAAAAGCAGGGAAAGAAATCACAAGTGTATAATATCTGTGTATTAAAGTGAAAGTCTGCTAAATATGCTGTTAATATGAATCAAACAACAAAAGAAAGCTCTAGACTTCTCTAGACTGAATAACTTTAGTAGCTTTAATAATCTTACTTTTTACAATCTTACTTGAATGCTGCTGTTAAACAGTCTGGCGGGGAGATAAACATGGCAGACTGTGTACAGCTCACTCAAGGGCAGGAGCAGTGTTGCCAGACTGGGTTGACGATTTCCAGCCCAAAAGCTCACCAAAACCCGCTCACACCAAGAAAAAAACACCCAATATTTTAACTGCCAAAATAATGTGACAGAATTTTATTGCCATACCAATCAAGGTTGATAAGTAACATTTTTATCTACTTAAAACATAATGTTGATGACAAAATAAATAAATAAATAAAAAAATTCCCAAGAAAACGGATCAAAACAGGGCAAATACATTAAAGCGAACTGGCAAATTTGATTAAAATGTCCATGATTAAAATGGTGGAAACTATCAAAATGGCAATCAAGAAATTAGCCAGTGACTTAACCCTCAGAAAAACATAATTTTCAATGTCAACAGTAAGAATAAACCCATTTAAGTGCAAAAAGTACCCAATATAAAGTACAACATAATAAGCAGCCATTTCACACACGTTAATGCACACGCCACTGCCAAAATGCAAAATTCATTGATATTGTATGATAATCTGCCAACAAAAACCAACAACGATGTGCTTACCTTTGTGTTGCACTTTGACAGAACTACAGTACGTCTTTCGTGAAGTACACAGCACAGTCAAAACTGATTAATCGTTGATTCGAACCTCTTTCAGCAGCTGTCAGGGACGAGTAGAGCGCAGTCTAGATGGCAGTGTTGTAGTCAAGACCACCTAATCCGAGACCGAGTCAAGACCAAGACCAATGTGTGTTGAGACCAAGACAAGACCAAGACCAAGTCAAGACCAAGACCAATGTGTGTTGAGACCAAGACAAGAACAAGACCAAGGCAGGGCAAGACCAAGTCAAGACCAAGACCAATGTGTGTTGAGACCAAGACAAGACCAAGACCAAAGCAGGGCGAGACCGAGTCAAGACCAACACCAGACCACCATTCCTTAAATTCATAAAGATCCACATTACTGCCTGAGAAATTACTTATTTTTAATCAATAAACAAAATTAGAATAAGACACTATATAGAGAGCTGTTATACCAATCAAATGAAATCATTAACAACAAGATTCACATTTGCACTGCAGAGGTGGTACTGAAGATGCCTCTGAAATAGTAAATTACAAATGCATAAATAATGTTGAGAATCATTTTTACATTTTTTTATTTAATGTTTGTTTAAAAGCAATATAATGTTTGCAGTCATGCTCAAATTTGTGAAAACATCTCTCTTGCGATATTGCTTAATTATATCAAGTTATAATATAAAACCCAGATCTCATACAAGTACTTCTTTTTGCAACAATATCTTGAATTTTGTGAGCATTTGTATTAATTTTGGTGTCATATTTGACACAATCACTCCTTTCTGAACCAGCACAATAAATAAATCAAAGTAGAAATAAGTTACTGATTGCATCTGAAGCAGTAAGTTTTACATCCAATCACATTAATGATGTTAATAAATAAATCAGACAATGCACCGGCAATTTAGTAATCCCAGCAGTTGTGGTCTTGACCGGTCTGGAAACAAAATCCTGAGTCTGATTCTCTCAGACCGAGACAAGACCGAGTACAAAGGTGGTCGAGACCGAGACAAGATCAAGACTTTCAAAAAATGGTCTTAAGACTGGTCTCAAGACCAAAACCGATCTCGAGTACTACAACACTACTAGACTTGGATTAGGATTGGATTGGATACTAGACGGTTTAAAAGTTGCTAAAAGTGTTCACATGACGATGGACATGATCATCCCATATTCAATTTCAATTCAAGTCATTCAAGAGTCTTCGAGTCATCATCTCACACCACAGATGTAATCCATGTTGGGTCACTCTCCCACTCTTTACTCTAGATACAATTTAGAGCACGTCTGTCTGCCAAATGCTAATTTCCTGCAAGTAGAAAATGCTCATCGGCAACATCAACACCAATGCCAGCTGACTCTGCGTGTGTGTCATTATGACAAATTTTATCGAGTTCATGCACACTTGGGTTTTGTTTATTAACCAATTATACTATAACATTTAGATTTTTGAAAACTGCCGAACTGACCTCAAACCAGCCCAAATTTTGTCCACCCAACAGGAACCCACCCAATCTGGCAACACTGGGCAGGAGCTAAGCTAATAAGGCAGATTCTGTCACCAGTAGCAGGCGGGGCCTGTGCAATGTGACGTCACATTGGAGTACATTCCTGAACGGCTCATTTGGACACAGTTTCAGATTTATGGGGTTGGATGGATTATTACCACAATAGGGTGGCTGTATACACACACTGTGGACACATACTTGTGTTCAGTAACAATATAAAAGTGAATTTTGCATTATAGGTCCCCTTTAAACATTTTTGGAATAAAATGGAAAATTCCTTCAAAGCTAGCATTTTATTTGTCTTGAAAACACAATATGTACATAATTTGACAATTGCAGCTTGATTGGCAATGACGAACAACTAAAATATTCTGCTTACAATCTCTCACTGACACTGATGAGTTTATAACACAGAAACCTTTTTTTAAATATTAGGGGAACAGTTGTGTATTGTGGTTGAATTTGTGAATTGTGTGTGTTTTTTTATATTTTTGAAAAAATTATTTTCTATTTTAGATTATAGGTCTAACAAAATCTATGCACAGAAGGCATCTGAAAAGTAGAATAAAGCATCAGTTTTTATGTGACTGTTATAAATCTGTTAGCGTTAATACAAATAAAATCCTGGGATGTAAAAATGCCTTGATGAAACATCCAAATATTGATTAAAAAAAACAACCAACGATGAAAACTTTATTCAGTACCTGTGTCTGAATTCTGTTGAGACCCCTACACCACAAAACATGCCCCCTTCTCATCTCCATCTCAGCATGGTCGATTTCATCCAGGTCTTCCATCTCCTCCAGCTCATCCTCAGGGATCTCCTCCTTCTGAGTGCCATGACCTGCTGTCATCAGGAACTTCAGGCGACTTGTGGGGATGGTGGTAATAAACTGTGGATCAGAGGGGTTTGGGTGAGGAATAGTACATCATATCAAAATTCGGTAACTGATTGGTTGTCCCATACATGTAACGTTTCTTTAAAAAAGTCAGCAGGAGTTTAAATGCTTTAAAAAGCCTACCTGCCCCCAGAGAAGAGAGCCAAAACCAATGAAGACACACCACATCCACTGTTCAACAGAGAGACCTACACAGCTAAAAGGCTTCCCTCCAAACTGCACGATTATGACCTAAAAAACAAAACCAGGTTGGAATTCCGAACAGTTGTTGATAACTGATGCAAGCTTATGATTTAAAATGCAACATACCTGGATAACAAAGGTCCCGAATACGATGGTGCAGAAGATCATGTTTTTGAAGATGCCCTCAAAAACGTTTCTCTCTCCGTGGATCTTTCGGGCATTAATCTCGTTGAAGAGCTGCATCATCACAAAGGTGTTGAAGACTATGGTGTAGTGCTCAGAAGGAGGAGCGTGAAGAGGAGCGTTCCTTCCACTGTCAATGTCAAAGATCTGCTCACCTGTGAGAAAGGTAAAGTCAGAGATATATTACTTGGTTTACTCTGATCGGATGCTCTAAATATTTCAGGATGATGCTCACCGGCAAACAGCAGTGTGAAGATGATGGTTAGTTGATATACAGCATGTCCGAGGATGTTCTTCATCATAGTGCGGGAAATAAGGGGCTTGTTGCGGCCGTATGGTTTGCGCAACAGTAAAGCCTCAGTGGGAGGCTCCGTCGCTAGAGCTAGTGATGCAAACGTGTCCATGATTAAATTCACCCACAGCATCTGTACAGCTTTGAGAGGGGAGTCCTGTGTACAAAAAGCAGAACGTTTAAGGGAAAGAAGATAGATGGACAGAAGAAAGAAGAAGCGGTACTCTGACCTGTGTAATACAGGCTCCAGTGAATGCCACAATGACAGCCACCACGTTAACGGTTAGCTGAAACTGAAGGAACTTGGAGATACTGTCATAGACATTCCTCCCCCACATCACTGCTTTCACAATGCTGCTGAAGTTATCATCTGTCAGAATAATGTCTGATGCTTCTTTGGCCACATCTGTACCAGCAATGCCCTAAAAAGACACATCATTGTCAAAATGTACTCATTCACTCAACATTCTTTCAATATTCAACATTCATTCCATTTTCCATCTAAGTATGCCTACAGTAAATGTGCAGACTGTTTACATTTCACTGCCGGTTGTATATTCTGTATATAACTGTGTATGTGACAAATAAAACTCTTGAAATCTTGAATCTTGACTCATTGCTCATCAAAAGTAATTTCATTGGCGATCAATGCGATCAGAAGTTTCACATGAGGCCGGAAAAGTTCTCGAAGAGAACTCGATTCTGGCACGCTATACTGACACGCATCTTTCTCTAGTGCATTCTCTTTTGTCTTGTCGCGCTTGAATGGTTTAAAAGCATTTGCATGAATAAGAGCATGATCATATAATGTAATGTTAAATATTTTAACGAGTTAGACTGAAAAGATTCATTGCATGCGTTAACACACTAATTTTGTGCTAATTTCCCCACAAGTAACCAATCTGTTCTCTTGAACACATGAGATGAAACACTGCTTCATTTGCTCATTGTTTTTGATCTTTCATTTGTCGTAACTTCAATATTCCTTTGAAACTGTTAGGTCTGTTACTGTGATGTGCTAGTAAGTCGTCTAAATTTGAAAAATCATACCATTGCAAATCCAACATCAGCTTTTTTTAGTGCAGGGCCATCGTTGGTTCCGTCTCCAGTGACAGCAACTACTTGTCTCTGTTCAAGGACGGTGCTATCGATTATACCTTGAAGAAACAGCAAAACATTTCAAATGCAGTAAGACTGTAATATACACCACAAAAGTCCTGTTTAAAATTGATTACCTTTAACCAATGTATGCTTATCAGTTGGAGAAGATCTTGCAAGTACGCGCAGTTTGGGCCAGACCTTGTCAAGGCGCTCCTGCTCAATCTGAAAAGACGATGAGGCCTTTAATATCAACCTTTTATTTGAATGAAAAATGATCGAGAACTTTTTTTTGATGACCTCACCTCTCCCAGTTCATTGCGTATCCGCCTGTTAAACTCTTTGCCTTCAAGGCACAAGAAGTCGTCACCGGTATGGAGAATGCCACACTTGGTTGCGATAGCTCGAGCGGTGTTGATGTTGTCTCCTGTGACCATGCGCACAGTGATACCTGCTCTCTGGCACTTCTTAATAGCATCGGGAACCTGTGGAGATTATACCACCCAGGGTTTAGGTGTCAACAAACACATGGTGACTTACAGTAATGAGCACTTCAGAACATCTTTGATTTGTTTTAACTGTCAAATGCACATTTTCCATTTATGAAAGTGGATGGAATAGGATTAAAGTTCATGTGAGCAATTACCTCCGGCCGAACAGGATCCTCAATGCCCACCACACAAATGCAGGTGAGTCCAGTCAGGATATCTGCCTCATTATCCCAATCAGGCTCCCCGTCTGAAACAGGGAAGTCCCTGTAGGCGAGGCAGATGGTCCTCAAGCCCTCAGAGGCCATGGGCTCAATCACCTGTTTCACCATGTCATCCCGATCAATGTGCTTGAAGACTCTGGCATCGCCATTGATTGACAGGACTTTACAGCACCTGGGGAAATATGAAAGATTATAACTTGTAAGTTAATGATACAAGTGTGTAGTCTCACATTCAAAGCAATTAGTATTACTAAGCTTTCATTTGTAACATTATAAATGTATTTACCATCATTTTTTATCCATTTATTGCATTCTAGGTACATAGAAGTGCCGATTTCTTTCAAAAACATGAAAATGTCTAAAACCGCAGTCACATTTACTGCTTGGCAAAATTTAGCAGGCAAAATTTCTACAGAAATTAGAAATATCTGCAATTTTTCATAAGAGTGAAACATTTCCCCATTTTTAAATGTTTTTATTTATCCTTTATTTTTCCATGAAAGTCCAATTGAGATTAAAATAAATCTCTTCTTCCAGGGAGTCCTGGCCAAGATGGCCGTACTAAAATTTCACATAAAAATTTTCACATACACTAACATAAAATTTCACTAACATTTTGGTAATGTGACTGTCCCCTTAGTGTTTCGAAACTATTAAATGCTTTGTCTCGTCCAGGAAAACTGGACCAAAAATACTGATGACATCCTGAACTACACAGATTTTTGTCCAATCAAATGCTCTATTGAATGAGAATTTCCCTCCCCCTAATAATACCACCTGTAACCATCTAGCAAGTAAATTCTCATTTATTCTCATCTAAAATATTAAAATGCGTACTTACTTCTTCAGGAGGATTTCTGACGCTCCTTTGCTGTACATACGGTAACTTCCATCTGAATTTTTGAGGACAGTACTCATGGATTTCCTGACTGAGTTAAATGTGTATACTTTGTACAGTTTTTCCTCAGGATATTCACAGCGAATAGCTTGGTAATCTTTCCGTAAATCAGTGGTAAACCCTAGCAAGGCACATTCAGTTTTATTCCCAACCTGTCGCGGTAGACCACCCTCTTTCTCAGCAGCCTAGACAGAAAAAAAGGATTTATAAAAATCATGAAAACAAGAGCTAAAAATCATATAAATTATGACAAAAAAAGTTTTAATATAGTGTGGTCCAAAAGTCTGAAACCACATTGATTTATCTTTAAATATATAGTATCTTATTTATTTATATATATTTATATTAAATTATATATATTTTTTATAATATTTTATACTATATTATATTTAATCTATTATACTAACTTGTGACATTGATTATTTTACAGAAACTTGTGGAGTTCACGCAGCTCGTATGTTGGTGCCATTAAATCAAAACAGGGCATAATTAAAGTCACTCAAATTTCTATACTGAGTGATAATATCATTTGTAGTAAAAAAAATATGCAAATTAGAGGCATTTTCTCCTATGGTCACATTTTTTAGAACCCACTGTATATTTAAAAGTATTTTGATGACATTCCTTGATGCTTTGAAAACTCTCACACAAACACATATTCATGCAAAATATTGTTTCTTACCATTATTTTTGAAGTATACGCACAGTTAACACTGATGCCTGTGATAAGCAGATTCATGATGTTGCCAGGAATCATATCAGGTTCTGGGACCTTCCTGTAGTGTCTGTCTCCAATATACACCTGAACCACTGTCATTCTGTTCATGGTAAGGGTGCCCGTTTTATCAGAGCAAATCGCAGTGGCATTGCCCATTGTCTCGCAAGCGTCCAGATGTCTCACCAGGTTGTTGTCCTTCATCATTTTCTACAGGGAATGACAAAGATGACTTTACTACACTACGTACCTTTTATATGTAAAGGTTTGTTATTAAAGTTCTGCAAAACATGAACCACATACTTTTACAGAATAGGCCAAGGAGATGGTGACAGCAAGGGGTAAACCCTCAGGCACGGCAACAACCAGCACAGTGACACCGATGATGAAGAACTTGACAAAGAACTGGATGTAGATGGGAGTGCAGTCTTTGATCCACGGAAGACCCTGGATCCAGAAAGTGTCCACCAAAAAGAACACTATAAGAATGAGGACTGTGATGGCCGACATGAAGAGACCTGGCAAAAAAACAACAACACACACACGCACATACACATCACCTCTCTATGAGTTCTGAAACAAGGCATCACATATAAATTGGACCAAAAAGAATCTTGGTATCTTGCTAAGGTTTTTTTACCTGCTTTCCCAATTTGTACGGCTAGTTTAGTAAGCTTCCCTTGAAGTACCGATTTCTCTTTCTTTGGCATCTTGTTTTTTTTCTGCTCTTCTTCTGTTCCATCATCACTGTTGAGGGGCTCCATCTCCACTGTGCCTCCATCCTTCTCTGAATGAGGCAGAAACCAAAGAGTGATGTTTAAAACTATGCTATCTCCATGCAAGTGCATGTATCGAACTGTTACTGAACTAAAATGATTCGTCATTGTGTAACATAAAAGTGTTTTTTTAATGAACTGGTTTCATTGAAGTAATAATTACTGAACCCTAATACATTGCATTACGAAATACAAATTGATATGAAATGGTATCTTAATATAATAACTGCATGTTCACTTTTCAAGTCTTTATTAACTTTTCTATTTGAATATATTTTTAAAAATGTAATGTATACCTGTCATGGCAAAGCTGAATTTTCAGTATAATTACCCAAGTCTTCAGTGTCACATGATCCTTCAGAAATTCATTCTAATATGCTGATTTGTTGCTCAAGAAGCATTTGTTATTATTATCAATGTTGTATACAGTTGTTCTGCTTAAAGGATATTTCACCCAAAAATTTAAATTACCCCATGATTTACTGGTGTATATGACGTTCTTCTTTCAGATGAATACAATTGGAGTTATATTAAAAAATGGCTCTTCCAAGCTTTATAATTCCGGGGGATTAATAAAGGCCTTCTGAAGTGAATCGATGGGTTTGTGTAAGAAAAATATCCATATTTAAAACTTTATAAAGTAAAATATCTAACTTCCAGCAGACCACCTTCCGTATTCAACTTATGAAAAAAGTGTAATGCCTCTCGCAGTTCCAAACACTTACGCTACGTCCGACGTCATCGTCGCGCTAGTTGTACTTTTTTTGTAAGATGAATATGGAAGGCAGCCTGCTGGAAGTTAGATATCTTACTTTATAAACATGTTAAGTATGGATATTTTTCTTACAAAAACCGATTGATTCGGCCTTTATTAACCTCCTGGAGCTGTATGGATTACTTTTATAATGGATGGATACACTTTTTTGGGCTTCAAATTTAAGACATTTTTAATATAATTTTAATACAATCTCCGATTGTATTCGTCTGAAAAAAGAATGTCATATTCACCTAGGATGGCTTCAGGGAGAGTAGATCATGGGCTAATTTTCATTTCTGAAACAATTCCTTTAACATCTTTGTTGAAACTGACACATTGTTTACTGTGGAGATCTACAGTATGTGTCTGCCTGTATGTGTTTGGACAAGAGGAAAAAGTAGAGCTGTACGGCCAAAGGCCCTAATCTTCTTACTGCTAATCAAATCAGTCTTCTTACTGCAAAAGAGCAACTACTGACTGAACTATGTCACTGACTGCTACTTCCTGTAGCTAATATTCCTGTAGTGGTTCTCAACTGGTTTTATCATACAAAAGTAACAAAAATGTCCTTAATATCAAACATTAAAATTTGTTAATATTATGACTGCATGGGCCCATCAATATGACTTTGTGACAATGAGGTCACATCATTTACCTAGTTTGACAGATTTGCACCCAACAAATACTGTTTCATTGGTTTGATTTGATCAACAACAAAATGGAAGCAATGACTGATTCAATTGTTAGTCGCTTTTTATTATTTGCATTTAGCAGTGTTTTTCCCTGTTCTCAAAATCCACAACCTATCATAACAGAACAGACCACGACCACCAGTTGAGAACCACTGATCTAAAGGAAATGCTATGATATACGACTACAGCATATGTGTTGATACACACCTTTCTTTTTATCTGTTGCATCTGGCTTTTTGTCTGTTGAAAAGTGAGATGGATCACATATTTGTGATATTTATAGATACAGATCATTTGGAGATGATGTGAGATTTTAGTCATGTATGTTTAATCATCCTTCCCTCGGGTCATTTAGATTTTTTTAATTAAGTGTTCATCGGAGTGGTCCAAGACCTCAGGAATCACGAATACACAAACATTTTTTGGATTTGAGGAGTAACAAATCCTTCCCTTGCGGGTCAATTTGACCCCCTTAGGAATTAATGGAATGCAAGGAAATCTTTAGTAAAAAAAAATACTATGCTCAAAATTAAAACTAAAATGCTACATGTCTACATGTGTATCTGAATGCATTCTGAAGAGATAAACTCGAGAACTGATGATTTTAGGACCCAGCGGAACAGCTCATTTGATCCATATAAAGCTATAAGGCCATCAAAAGTCATGAAATATCATGCTATATAATTTTTTTTTGTACAAGAAGTCGGCAGGGACACCCAAATTGAAGAATGTGCTTAAATTATATTATTTATTTATCAAATCTAGTAATTTAAATGTAGATAAAATAATAAAAAATAATCTCAAAAAAAAAAAAAAAAAAAAAAAAATCTGCACTAAAAAAGTAGAACTATTATAAATATAAAAAGTTTTCTGGACAAAAAACTTATAATTACAAAAAAAAAAAAAAAAAAAAAAAAAAAAAAAATTACAAGTATAATTTTAGGGCCTCGGGTCATGTAGACCCACGAGAGGATTTGTTACAGGAAGGTTAAAATGATGTATCTACACAGTTCCTGGCCAAAATGACTAAAGCAATGCATTTCAAATTTAAATTTCAAGTTTAATTGAGGGGGACCTAAACTTGGTTAGAAAAGAATCGATACTTAAGGAATTGTTTTGGAAATGCATTTCAGAAACTCGTCTTGAGCAACATACTTTTCTTTTTCTTTCTTCTCCTTCTTCTTCCTCTCTTTTTCTTTCTTTTTCTCCTCCTTCTCCCTCTTTTTCTCCTCCTTCTCCTCTTTTTTCCTCTCCTTCTCTTCTTTTTTCTCCTCATCGTCATCATCATCATCATCATCTCCGCCTCCGAGCAGAGTGAAGATGATTCCCGTCTGAGAGTTTACCCCCACAGCAGTGACCAGAATTTTTCCAGAGCCCTCCATCACATGCGTGCCTGAGCAAACAGGGTAAAAATGGTCATGTAACCAGGTATCTAAGTATTGCAATGGCAAAACTGCATCAGTCTTGACCTTTTTGAGTTTTACGATTCTTGTCACTTCAAGAAAAGCAGAGGAAAAACCTGAAAGAAGCATGGGGTCTTTGTCCAGAGTTTTTTTTACATGGTCTGACTCTCCAGTGAGGGAGCTCTCATCAATTTTTAGATCGTTGCCTTGGATTAGTACACCATCAGCAGGAAGGAGGTCACCTGCAAGCACAAAGGACAGATGGTGTCGTCTGAGACACAACAGACAGATGTTTGCATTGCATGCCAAGAGAGATTTTAATCGAGCAAGGTCAATGCCAACCAAAAAACAGAAAACAGGCTAATGCAAAAAAACAGAAAAAAAAACACTGTATTTGATATACTTTAACATTACTTTTTAAAGGAATAGTTCATCCAAAAAACATGATTTTGTCTTTTTGTCATCCTCCTGTTGTTCCAAACTAATATGCATTTTTTTTTTTTAACGGTGCTTTCCCATACAACGACAGTTCATACCATCACTGTTAAGTTCAAAAAAGGCCCATAAAAGAACCACAAAAACAATTAATAAAAACCAACTCTACTGAAGTAATAGATCTGTGCACGAATCAAACCAAAATTGAAGTCATTCACTGACGATAATCTTGACTTCCCTTGAATCATCCATCTGGCACTTTTTATATGCAAAATGAAAAACATGTTTTGTGTCCTTTTTTTGAAGGACAAGGACGTTTTTTGACCTGACCATGAACTGTTACTCTATGGCAAGAAATGTATAACCACTCTTCAAAAATGTCCATCTAACAGCATATGAGTTTAAAGCAACACAAGGGTTGAGTAAATAATGACAATTTTCATTTTCGGCTGAAATCTTGATTACATACTAAAAACATGTCAGATTTGATCTTAATTGTCCAATATAATAAAACGAGTTTTGAATCTCAAGGGAGACTATAATTTTACCATATTTTACTTGTGCGACGTCTCCAACCACAATCTCAGATACAGGAATCTGAATGACTTGACCACCTCGGAGCACAGTAAACCTCTGTTCTTGTTCGATGCGGCTCTGCAGTCCACGGAATTGTTTTTCTTTGCTCCAATCGTTGAATGCCGTGACAAGAACCACACAAACGACGGACAAGAGGATGGCAGCACCCTCAATCCAGCCTGCATCTGCCTCACCTTCGTCCTCAGCTCCTCCAGCCGCCCTACCACAGTCTGCACCAATGTGAAAGTAACTGTAAGAAATAGCTACTATGGCAACTTGTGTATAAGGCTTAGATTACATAAAATAACAGATATATGTATATGCACACAACCTTTCAAAAGGTTGGGGTCAGTAAGATTTTTTTGCAAGAAAATACTATTATTCAGCACTTAAATTCAGTTGTGACAGTTAAGACTTTTATAATGTTACAAAAGATTTCTAGATCAAATAAATGCAAATAATAAAGCCAATCAGCATATCAGAATGATTTCTGAAGGATCAAATGACACTGAAGACTAGTGTAAAAATTTGTGTAAAATTCCTTGCATCACAGGAATAGAAAACAGCTATGTTAAATTGTAATAATATTTCACAATAGTAGTTTTTACTGTATTTTTGATCCAATTAATGTAGATGGGGAGCATAACAGATCTCTCAAAACATAAAAAAAAGAAAATTAGCCCATGATTTACTCTACCTCAAGCCATCCTAGGTGTATATGACTTTCTTCTTTCAGACGAATACAATCAGAGTTATATTAGAAAATGTCCTGGCTCTTTCAAGCTTTATAATGGCAGCCAAAAATTTGAAGACCAAAAAAGTGCATCCATCCATTATAAAAGTAATCCATATGGCTCCAGGGGTTAAAGGATTAGTTTACTTCAAAATTGTTCCTGTCTTTCTTCAGTCGAAAAGAAATTAAGTTTTTGAGGAAACATTCCAGGAATTTTCTCCACATAATGCACTTCTATGGCAACCAATTGATTGAAGGTCCGAATCAATGCAGTTTCAAAGGTTTTCGAAGGGCTTCAGAGGCTCTACACGATCCCAGATGAGGAATAGGGTCTTATCTAGCGAAACCATCTGTCATTTTCAAGAAAAATTGAGGGAATATTGCGTAAATAACGTCGGAAAGGTCATGCTAGACGTAGGCGGAAGTACCGCCCCAAGCAAACGTGCGACGACTAATACAAATGCTTTTTACCTAAAAAAGTCCATCTCAATTTTCAAAATCGTCCGACATCGTTGTTTTACCTTTTTTTCCCTAAATCATGTTTGTATTAATCTTTGCACATGCGCTTTGTAAACACGGGGGCGTTACTTCTGCCTACGTCTAGTGTGACCTTTCCAACGTGATTACGTATTTCGTGGCATGCCGCAGAGCAGCGCAAGATAAGCAATTTAGGTTAAAAAGTATATAATGAATTATTATTATAATTTTTTTTAATTACCTATCGTTTCGCTAGATAAGACCCTATTCCTCATCTGGGATCATGCAGAGCCCTCTAAAACAATTCGAAGCCCTTTGAAACTGCATTGATTTGGACCTTCAGCACGTTGGTTGCCACAGAAGTGCATTATGTGGAGAAAAATCCTGAATGTTTTCCTCAAAAAAATGTAATTTCTTTTCGACTGAAGAAGGAAAGACATGAACATCTTGGATGAGATGGGGGTAAATTATCAGGAAATTTTCATTTTTAAGTGATCTAATCCTTTAATAAAGACCAGACCGCCTTCCGTATTCAACTTAGGAAGAAAGTGTTCAAAACGCTTACGCAACGCGTCTGACGTCATCGCACCAGTTACACTTTTTGAAGTTGAATTCAGAAGACGGTCCGCCGGAAGCTAGATATTTTACTTTATAACATGTTAAATATGGATATTTTTCTTACACAAGCGCATCGCTTCACTTAGCCGTATGGATTACTTTTATAATGTAATGTAATGTAAATACAGATTGTATATGTGTCTGAAAGAAGAATGTCATATACACCTATGATGGCAACGTTCCTGGGGCCAGATTTACTAACAGCTTGAGCCAGCACAAACCCTCTTTTAGTGTTAAAAAAAAAACTACTGTCAGGATTTACTAAAAACATGCAGTGAAAAATTAGCAATGAAAAGGTATGGACAGTTATGTTTGCGCCTGACCTCATTGCATATGCATTTGTAGGACTTTCCTTTTCATATGCACTATTTATCGGAGAAGAGTATTTAAATTAATCATGCAATATGATTTCCTAAGGTTTGTAGTAATCAATTTACTGGTATTTGCAAGATAATTTAACGCCCTCCCAAAATAGCATGTTTTAAACCATTCTGTGTCTATTAGTAGATCTCACGCACCAGATTATCTTCAGCTCTGCTTGTTTGCAATCCTATGTGAAGTTGCGCTGCTCTTGATAGACTGCGTTGGTCATTATGTAAATGATCTCTGAGTCTGTGCCAGTAAATCACCTGCAGAACTTTTACGGGATCGCAGTCTCACATTAATTTTCCCCGTTTAGTAAATCTGGCCCAAGGCAATTTCAAGTGTCAAATTTGCACCTTGTTTTTAAGTAAAGGATGCCCTGCTGAAAATACAGCATTACTGTTCACCAATATGTGGTATGTTTTGCATGATAACACCAGAATGGGAAGTGGGAGTGGTGGTGGACCAGTTACACCAACTCAGTTTTTCTTGAGAACAGCATGACTAGCTAGACCAGCATAAACCAGCCTGGATTTATGCTGGTTTACGCTGGATTTTTCAGCAGGGTATGCAGGATTTTAATGCTAAATGCAGAGCAGGGCTCAGGAAAAATTATTACTGTTTTTTAAGATATTTTTTGCTAAAACCAGAAGCCCTAGTTGAGTTGAATACATAATTGCACTACGTCACCTTCGGGCCATGTTACAATTTCAAATTCATTGTTATTCCAGAGTACCACTGAGCAAGAGAAACAGCGGCATATTATTCATAGCAAGCTTAAAAGCTCTATGATACTCACATTCTCTCTCGCCATCAGGAGGTTTATAGAAGGAAAGGCCTAAGGATATTATGGCTGCAACTTCCAAAATAATTAGAGTCACATCTTGCAATGCTTCCCACACCAACTGAAGGAATGTTTTGGGCTTTTTAGGTGGTATAAAATTCTTTCCAAATTCTTCTTTTCTTCTTGCAATGTCATCAGAATGACCACTTAATCCTTGACAAAGAGAAAAGCAGAATCAAATTGCTATAGCATTACTATTACAGAAAACATTAAGGTATAAATAATAAAAATATCATGCTATAAAACTGGATTTTAAGAGCAAATAACCACAACAAATATTGTAACAATTTCTTTTATCAAATTATGGTTCTGATTGTAAAAAAGATTATACTACCATTACAGATGATTTTCTAATTACATAACCAGCCCTGCATTGTTCAAAGATGATGGGTTTCTTGGTAAGATAATGTTTGAATTAGAAATTAATTTTAGATTACCTAAACATCTATCACCCCTTATGGGATATCTATGGCTATGTCCAAATATGTTTATTTGTGTATCCGATTGGAATCCGATCTAAAATTGTCCACATTGTGTACTATCGCAACTGTTTAGATCTGATTTGTGTCCCAAGCCGCTCTTTCGTTTTCCAGAATATCTGCATTGGTTTCTATGTTGCGTTGGTTGGTATACGCCAAAAAACAACAACAACTGAATCATGGAGGGGTTTGCCATACAGATGTTATCTTATTTTCCAGAATTTGAATAGGATTTCAAACCACATATGAATGTAGCTCAAAACAGATTTGTAAAAACATTTCATGTGATTTTTTTGCCTTTCACACTTGCTAAATCTGATCTGATTTCAATGGGATATGCACAAAAATCGGATTTGAACTGACATTCTGAACGAGGCTAATATGTACTGTGTTTGCAATTGTACATTTAAAAACACATTTTGATAAGTGAATAGTCAATCCTCAAATTTGGACTTATTCTAGTTCTAAATTGAATTGGATTTGGACATGGTTTTTGTTTTGTTTTGTTGGATTCTGAAAAATATGAAGATTTCTAACCGCTATGCAAGCAAGAGCACAGCCTGAACACTAACCCAGTGTAATCCCTCTCTTCTTTCCATTGCTCAATTGCAAAACGCTATTCCTCTGCCCCCTCAAAGGTTTACCCACTGTTGGCAAGGGCAAAAATGAATGTAAACCCCATGGAACAGAGCAGCGGTCAGTGAGATTAGAGTGAAGCGGAGCAATGTAGAGCCTGACTCGGTTTGAGGTGAGTGGGATTACATGAGGTAAATTGAGTGGTCCCACCTGTCACAACTACAACTGTCTGTTATGGCTCATGACAAAGCTAAATATGTCAGCACAGAGTGGTAAGCTAGTGCAAATCGAACCGGAAAATATAGATGGATGACAAAATAAATCTGACTTAATAAACCAATACTCAAAGATCAGATTTTTACAAGAGAGTCTTTCAAAACAAACAGACTGTGTATTTATAATGCACATACAAATGAAATGAAAGAATCACAAGAGTAGTGTGTAAACATTTTTCACTGGAATTATCAAGGGAAACATAAGCTTATCATGGTGTTAGACAAATGATTGGAGTTGAGTTTGTTGAAATAATATGTAGACGGATTGGTATAAACTAGAAGAACAGAAGGAGATGAATAAAAATGTGAAATGTGCAAAAAGAGTAACTGTAAAATCCAAGACGTCATGGTCACTTTTGATAACCATGACGATTAAGTGTCATGCCAGATGCCACTTGCTAAGTAATAAAGGCAATAATGTCCAGTGGCATCTTTTAACTGACTGACACATAATAACTGATATTTAGCTAGAAGTGATGTACGGCAGGTTAATACAACTTTTTAAATTTTGTTATTCATTATAGCTTTGATTCCTCACCAAGGGCACTTAGAAAAACAGAAATAATGACTAAAATATTAGGGCTGTCCATAATTTCAAATATCATTAACACTTTACAATAAGGTCCCATTAGTTAATGTTAGTTAATGAATAAACTAACATTAACTAACAATGAGCAATGCATTTGTTACAGTATTTAGTAATCGTTGGAAACTTTAAAAATACAAATGTTCATTGTCCATTAAATAATATTAAGAAAAGATACAACTTTTGATTTTAATAAGATTAATAAATGTATTTTCATTGTTAGTTCATGTTAACTAATGTTAATAAATGAAATTTGTTTGAAGATTTACCAAAATAACTACTCATGGCTATTATAGTGATTTTTCCTTTTCTATGTAATGAAAACAAAATGTATAGTGAATGTTTTATAAATTTGTATTGATTGAAAGCAGGATTTTTAATCATTCACCATCTGGAAATAAAAAGTTCTGTAAGTGATTCCAACAATATAATTTATCGGTGCCATTATGTTACGGTTGTTGTGTGGACTTTATTCTTTAGACTAAAGTAATGATCTGCTATTCTTTTTATTTGGAACGATTTTTAGAACTTTATCTTTAACTTTATAGTTATCGTTCTTGGTGTGAAAGAATTGAATATATCGGAGTAAACTACATGATTAGCAACTGACTGCATAAGTGGTACAGCTGCCTTTTAAAGGCACAACCTTTCACCTGGAGCATGTGGACGAACTATGTACCTCATTATGAGCTCCATTTTTGCTCCATTGTCCAAAGGAGATGCTGAGAGAGTCTTAAAAGCTAAATTGTCCTTGATGAAAGCCATATGGTCCTTGATAAAAGCTACAACGCTACGCACACAAGCAAATGGAAAAAAGATGTCTGAAACGTCTAATTGCTAATTAGTTATTTAGCTGACGCATTTATCCAAAGCGATTACAGTACACTTGTTACAGAGACAATCTTCCTGGAAGAGGTTAAATGCCTTGCTCAAGGGCGAAATGGTGAGAGTTCATGGATCAACCCTTGTGAAGTCTGAACATTCAACATTTGCTCACTAAACTATTTGGCTGAATAAGACCTGTGGCTCAGCAGAGCTGAAAGTGATGTTTTTTCTAGGTATCCATGATATATTGGTACCATATCGGTAACCGGACGATATTAGAGATTTTTTTTATTTATCTGTATCAGTTGATATTGGATATTTAATTGTGCATGCTTGATTCCTCTGCACTGTAAAATGATCATGACAACATGTTTTTCCATTACTTTTAAAATATTTTAACCAATTTTAACTTGATTTTAATTTGACTTGCACAGTAAAAAATTTCCAGTTTTCCAGTTTAACCAAATATAAAGTTATGGACAAAGTGGGCTTGTTTTAGTAATAATAAAAAAGAAAATATCAGTGCATATTATTATCAATGAATGCATTGGTAGCAATATAAATATTTACCCTCTATTGGTGATGTTTTTAACCTGGAACAGAGTCCTTGAACATCTCCATAGCACTCCTGAATCTTTTGTAATCCATCTGTCCCTCTGAGTTCCATGAGAGAGCGTAGCTCTTTGAGTGTGCAGCCAAACTCTCCATCATGATTGGCCTCTGGCTTGTACTTCGACCCGCGGAATGAGTTTCTGGCCATGGTCCCGCAGAAGCCAACCAAAAAACGGAGGAGAAGTGGCTTCCCCTTGGGCAAGCGGTGACAATATCCAGACTTATTTCCTCAGGGATGCAAAAAGCGACTCTTCTGATGACAAACCAGGTGTAATTCGAATGCCATTTCCACTTGATTTTCAGGTGTATCTTCTCTCATCTTGGTTTGATTTGAGTCACTGAAGGTCAATTCATCATGTGCACCAAGTTACATCTGAAACAAAAGCCAAAAGCAAGTTCATTACATGCTCTATCATTCCCATGCCAGTGTTTGTGAACATGTAGCACTTGAAGCCAAATAAAATGTGATTATTTGTGTCCTGTCACAACTGCCAGATCAAGTGATGCCACTGTCAATCAACAAAGGAAGTCACATCAAACCATGTGTCACTGTTAAAGATGATGTTGATAGGTATGCAAAGTGACAGTAGGCTTTTGTAATGACCCTTCAGTGGAAAGATCCGTTACGTCTGCTTAAAGATCGGAATGCTAAAATTAGTTCTGTTACATAAAACTGCCATCTCGTCTAGAAGAGACCTGCCAAAAACAATAGACGTGACTCAGAGAGACAGACAGTGGGAAATAATTTTAGAGAGTAAACTGAATGAACAGATGATCAAACCAGTGTTATTTTAGTCTTATTATAGTTTTCATGAATATTTTGCAAATAGTTTAGTTAACCATAACTCTGGACTGAACAAATAATTTTCACTGCACATCAGCAATGAAGTCTGGGATTGTTGTAATTATGTTAGGATTCAAAGGCTGTTTTGGAGAGACATCTAAAACCCTCTCAAAGGTCATGGATGACACAATATGTTCTGGTTATCGTGAATAAATTTACAGTTTTAAAACATCTCATATTTCTTCAGACATTAAACGTTTGTTCGCAACACAACTGGAGTTTTATCTTCACTTTTTATCTGTGTCAAATAAGTCTTTTATTTCCCAACTATAGCTAGAAGAAAACAACAAAATCCAACCTTGCCAATCAAACGACTGAAATAATTATTTTGCAGAAGCACCAAACTAAAACCCACCATGATAGTTGACATAGAGTACTTCAATTCATTATCATTAAACAGATAAGAAAAGAATATACTCACAGATTTGTTTTATGTATCCATTCTTGCAACAACAAGACAAATGCAGCACCTCGACCAGCCAGCAGATGATACTGATTTCAGAGACTGTGTGACTCGCTGTCATGTACAATTACCCCAAACAACACAAAAGTCCGTATTACAAAGTGACATGCCAAAAATTCTCCTTTACTTCATCAAATTATTTGACCTTCAGTGGAGAGTCTTGAGGAGCACAGTCTCCATTAGCGGAAATGGCTTGCTGAATGATTATCTTAGGAAAGCTTCTTGCTTAATCTAATTAGTCAATCTGTGGCAGTAGTGAAGCACGACTGCTGTATATATGGAAGAGTATGCGCTGTTGAACACAGACAAACACATTAACTCATTCCTAGATAGTACCCTCAGTTCATTCAGACTTCTGAGAAAGCCAGAAAGAGCCTGGGGCACAAGAGTTGCTCTTCTGCATTAAAAAACGCTTGTATTTGGTACATTTATTTGAATCACAAATAAGGGGGAATTTCATAAAGAAGGCTGAAAGAACAGCTTGAAGGTTGCTATTAGAGGTTTTATACACAATCATTTTATGTGAGGTCCACACTGGTATTGCAAGATTATAAAATCTGACTTTTATAAAGAGTGTCCACACACAGCATCATCTTTTTCAATGTGCCAAACTAAATGCTCTCAAAAATAACGGAAAGAACTTGTCAGTGAACCTTTCTGACTGTGACACAAAAGCTGAAAATCCATATTTATCCACGCTGTGAATGAGAAGTGTGAGTCATGCTCACATCATGCTCTGGAAGTCAGACATGGAATATCTCTGGCTAAATGAAGGGAATAAGTGAGAAGTGTTAATGAATGAGCATTTGACAGGAATATCTTGTTTTACAGGACTTTCGCTATATTTAGTGTTGCATATTTTTACTGCATGACATCAAACATCACATAATACCTTGCCAGAATACTTATTTTTCCAATAGAGAAATAACTTGGACTTTCAAATAACTATCATAATACACTTTTGTAGCCTATAGAGAGGCACAATGGCTACATGTTAGCAATGGCTCTTCCATATTTAGACTTATGTCAGGAAAAAATAATAACTAGTGTTTTAAAACGGCAAAAAAAAAAAAAAAAAAAAAAAAGTATTCAAAGCTGATGTTTAAACAGTCGATGTTTGTCGCGCACCCCAGGTAACGCTAAGTCTTTTTTTCCCCTCTGTGCAAAGCAAAGCGAGTTAACGGCTAAGTTACCTTCAAGAACGTTTAAACCAAAATACTTACTCAAAATACAATATTTTTTTGCATGCGTGTGATAAACGTGTAAACCTATAATAAAAAGATAAATATTGCCTACGTTTCGTCGACGTGAGGAAACCGCTCGAGCAGCCAGTTATAACCGTTGCTATGGTTATCACCTCCCGTTAGCTAGCGTCTGTCTGTGTATAACAGCTCATTCTTCATAGTCTTTTAATGTTTTAACTTTGTGGTTACTTAAACAAAAACGTTGCTGCGTTGTACATATTTTGAGACCCCATCAACATTTTGGGTTACACTTTATTTTAAGGTGAGTTAGTTACATTGTGATTACTCAAATAAGTCCTACTGAGTAATACTCTTTATAATTAACTACACGTACTTACTATAGAGTTAGGGTTTGGCTTAGGGTTAGTTACTTGTATTTACGCATAGTTTACTTTTATTGCTATAGTAAGTAGGCTACATGTATTAACGTGCGTCACCTTAAAGTAAAGTGTTACCTCATTTTGTTTTGACTAACTCCACAGTTCACACCTTCACTGAACGGGATAAAATGCTGACATTATGACATTCTATATTGGTCTATTTTATCACCAAAAAAAATATATAATCATGAAATGACCTGAAAACGAATCAAACCTATAAAGCTCACATGGCCCCCAAAGCAGAAAGCATGCAAGGTAGTTATGATTATGAAGTCATTGTGCCATGCAAAATCCTCCTGGCGACACAAACAGCATTGCGCGCAGTAATGGACCCATATTATGATCCCTGTGTTGCAAGGGCTTTATGAGCACGAAGTTTACTAGGAAGACTAGTCGTGAATACGAGCTCATCGCATTCACAGTTTGACTTGAGGGCGTTCATGTCCAATTGTTCAACTAGAAAACTAGTATTTTACGATAATCCCGAAAGCACGTGAAGGCAGCATCAAAGACAAGTCACTCAATCACAGTTCTTATTTAGAAAAGATTCGACTGACGCACGCGAACTCTATCAGAAATAGGCCTACGTATCTAAAATGTAGAACTGTTTTAAAATAGATTCATCTGTGGGGGGTGGGGTGAATGGGGGGATATTGGAATATTTAGAAAGAGAAGAAGCAGTAATGCATTTTCATAAAGAATCATATTTTTGCCGTCAGAAGGTATAAAGCAGAACATTTAGGCATATAATGAGGAAATTATAAAAAGCATGCAAAAACGACGCGATTTCCACAAGCTAAAATATTAGAATAACTTCAAACAGAAGGCTCTAATCTCTAATCACTTGCTATTTGATAAACACGTAATTTCCCTATGAAACAATCCTTTTATATGCTGTATAATATTGCATTTTCATTGCATGCATGTGTACTCACTTTGAACTGGTGCGCGTCAGTTCCACTTGGCAACAGTAGTCTCGCGCAGTAGAGCTACAACTCCAGCCGTAACGCCCCGCCCACCGCACTGGAGTCTGTGGGAGATTTACGTCAGAGGCACGGCTTGGGATTTAACGCAGACTCCCATTGGCCAGCGCTTGTCCCAGGTACAGGTGTCATCCCTTGTTGAAACAGCTGTCATCACCAGCAACCAGCAGAGATGGAGCGATGTGATGGACAAGCGGGCTATGATAAACCTGGTGTATTATTATTAGCAACAAGGAGCGCCATAGTAGAGATTTACAAATTATTATCTTATTGAAGGCTTTAGCTCCACTATTTAGTCACATCTAATATAACAGTGAATTAAGAGTAGCCTATTTCTGTATATAGGTTGAGGAACTATTGAATAATATTTTTTTATAAAATAACTGAAGATTTTTTTTCTGAAGATTAGTTTGAATGTGGTCCAATATATTAGCAAAATAAACAATCCCATGTGATAGGCTATTTATAATGCTAAATAGCCTCTTGGGATGTGGTTTTTGTTTGGTACGATGAACAAGCGCAGGCGATGCTTCTCGTACGCTGTCACGCGAGCGTTTAACTCCACTGCTCTGTCTCAGGGACGGTAGAGAGCATGACCTCGCTTAAACAGGATTTGCTATAAATAGCGCTGCCTATCCGCTACTCTCGCGACGCGGGCTCCATCGCTAAACCCGCTGCACAACTAGCTCAGGTTTGATTGAGCATCCATCCCTACCACCACCTTTGCTATATCAACCCCTGGTGAAAAAAAATAAAATAAGTGTGCTTATTTGAATGTAATGTGCACTTGTAGTGTACTTCAACTACACTATTTTGTATAGTGTATATTTTCTACACTATAGAAAATATACACTATTTTCAATCTCTCCCTCTGTCTGTCTGTGGTTCCCTCGTGCTTCAAAAAATCCACCATTGTGCCAATACCAAAGAAAAGCAAAACCACCTGCTTAAATGACTGGAGGCCTGTTGCTCTCACACCCATCTTCAGCAAGTGCTTTGAGAGACTCATCAGAGATCACATCTGCTCTGTGCTGCCTTCATCATTGGATCCGCTACAATTTGCATATCGTAGTAACCGTTCTACAGATGATGCTATTGCTTTCACCCTACACACTGCTCTCTCCCACCTGGAAAACAAGAACACCTATGTGAGAATGCTGTTTGTGGACTACAGCTCAGCATTTAACACCATAGTGCCCACTACACTTGTTGCGAAGCTCCAGACTCTGGGACTAAACAGATCTCTGTGCAGCTGGATCCTGGACTTCCTGACAGGCAGAAGTCAGGTGGTCAGAATGGGCAACAACAACACTCTGACCCTCAACACTGGTGCTCCTCAGGGCTGTGTCCTCAGCCCACTCCTGTACTCCCTGTACACACATGACTGTACAGCCACACACAGCTCCAACGTCATGGTCAAATTCGCCGATGACACAACGGTGATAGGCCTGATCACCGACAACGATGAGACGGCCTACAGAGAGGAGGTGAGCACTCTGACTAAATGGTGTCAGGAGAACCACCTCTCACTCAACACCGACAAGACCAAGGAGCTGGTGGTGGATTTCAGGAGACAGAGCAGAAAACACAAACCCATCACCATCGACAAGACACCAGTGGAGCGGGTTAACAGCTTTAAGTTCCTCGGTGTCAACATCAGTGAGGATCTCACCTGGTCCACACACACCGACGCAGTGCTGAAGAAGGCACATCAACGCCTCTTCTTCCTGAGACGGCTGAGGAAGTTTGGAATGAGCCCCAGCATCCTCAGATCCTTCTACACGTGCACCATAGAGAGCATCCTGACGGGCTGCATCACGGCCTGGTTCGAAACAGCACCGCTGGCAACCGCAAAGCTCTGAAGAGGGTCGCGCGAACTGCCAGCCACATTGTTGGAGGTGAGCTTCCTCCTCCAGGACATCTACACCAGGCGGTGTGCAAGGAAGGCCCGGAGGATCATCAGTGACTCCAGCCACCCGTCCCACAGACTGCTCTCTGCTGCCCTCAGGAAGACGTCTCCGCAGCATCCGATCCCGCACTAGCCGACTTAGGATAGCTTTTTCCTCAGGCTATCAGACTATTGAACGCTCAAAACTAATACTCTCTACAGCATACTCCCACAATATGGCATGCCACACACCGCACTCAACTATAAGAGTCAACACTGGACTATATACACACACTTCATTTATCACCGCACTATCTACCGTTACCACTGGATACATCCGATGCACACTCATGACATTCTGTATCCAGTTCACATAAAATCATCATCATTTACACGCATAAAATGTCAATAATGTAGAACCTGTACATTCTGTGTATAGTGTTTCTTGTGTATAGTGCTTAATGTGTATATTCTGTGTACAGTGCTTAATGCGTATAGTGCTTAATGTGTATATTCTGTGTATTGTATAGGGTCTAATGTGTATATATCTGTGTATAGTGTCTAATGTGTATAGTGTCTAATGTGTATAGTGTCTAATGTGTATATTCTGTGTATAGTGCTTAATGTGTATAGTGCTTAGTGTTTAATGTGTATAGTGTTTAATGTGTATAGGGTTTAACGTGGTGCTAACTGTATGCATGTACTTTCAGAGTATAATGTGTAATGTAGTACTGACTGTAAGTATGTCCAATAGTACACTGTGTGTACTAACTATATGTATGTGCACATTGCACTTTTTTCTGTTTTTACCTGCTTAAGGTTGTATGGTTATGTTAACTGTTACTGCAATTGTCTGGAGCACGCTCCCAAGAATTTCACTCTCCAAGGCACATGTGCTTTGGTGATGTGACAATAAACTGAACTGAACTGAACTGAACTGAACTGAACTGAACTTCAAAACTTAAACGTAGGCTAAAAAACTACTTGCAGAATATTAATCAAATAAAATGCCACTTAAGTGTGGGCTACTTAAAGACAGTCTGTCATAATTTACTCACCTTTAAGTTGTTCCGTACTTGAGTTTCTTTCTTGTGCTGAACACAAAGTAAGATATTTTGAAGAAAACGTGGAACTGTTGATGGACCACATTGGCTTCCATTGTGGGGTGGGGAGGGGGAGGGTACTGTGTAAGTCAATGGGGTCCATTAACCGTTGGTTTGGTTACCAACATTCTTCTAAATATATTATTTTGTCTTCAGGAGAACATACCAAGGCAGATATGAAGTAGATTGATAATACATAAGTGTAGTGTTATTTGTTATAGGTAATATATTTTAAATGTAAGAATTATGAAATGACATACTTAAATGGGTCAAAACTATTTATTTTACAGTGTCTTTGTAACATGTTACATGTAGTTACTATAACTAGCCTATAAATTACGCATAATTACATGTAACTAACCCTAAACCAGGGATGTCCAACCCTGGTCCTGGAGGGCTACCACCCTGCAGATTTTAGCTCCAACCTGAATCAAACACACCTGAACCAGCTAATCATGGTGCTCAGGGCTGCTTGATAATTACAGACAGGTGTGGAACTGAAATCTGCAGGACAGTAGTCCTCCAGGTGCAGGGTTGGACACCCCTGCCCTAAACCAATCCCCAACCCTAACCCTATAGTAATTACATGTATAATTACACTGTAACATACACCTTAAGTTTTATTTTATTTTTTATAACTAATTGCATTTAATATAAACTATACATTTTCAAACTATAATACATTTTCATTTAATTGTAAATAACATGCAATTAAGCATCCTAAAACATCACATTCAGTTTGCTCTTATATTCATTTAAAGTGTATTACTTCTATAAGTACTCTTTTTAAAAGTATGATGACGTGTACTTCTTTTTCACAAGTGAACACCCATTACTGACCTCTTCAACACCCGGATTAATACACATTCCCATTTTTTAAACCCATAATATCTATAACATGAGATCAGATTTTTAGATTTCTCCGTAATGGTTAAAAGTTGTAACAGCTGATCTGAGACTACTTACTATCTTCATCCTAATTCCAGTTTGTCATTCCGAACTGGCCGTTCCCTTCCCCCAGCCACGCCTCTGGTAAATTAGAGATCAAGCCAAATGTCTTTCCTGATCCAGGCCCTGCCCTCCCGTATCACCTCAGTGCCGCAATGACGGCTGATGATGTCAAACCCTGCCCACACGTGGAGTCGAGTGTGTGCCGGTGCAGCAGCCCATACGGCGTAAAATGAAGCTAAATGCACAAGGCATGTATGCTTTAACATTGATGACCAATTCACGTGCACAAATGCTCACTGTCATAGGATTACATTAAAGACACACACTTGAGCGAACACATACATGCACGCGCACACACACACACACACACACACACACACACACACACACACACACACACACACACACACACACACACACAGCAGGATTACCAACACAGTTCCACACAGACATAGCAAGATTACAGAGACACATACAACCCCCTCTTCTTCCCCAACACAGGAAACAGACTGCTGGATTAGAGAGACACAGATTCACATAGAGGGAAATTACAATACAGTGCATGTCAAAAACTCTCTCAAATGCACATAACTCCGAATAAAAATACATACATGCACTTATAAAATCATAATTATACACCTAAACATGTTAAATACACATCTGTATCTGATACAGATGTTGATTTTAAGTATACAAAATGGCCATTTTCGTCATTTGAGTGACAGATGCAACACTTGACAAAACAGCCAATGTGATTCTGAAAGACAAGGGCTTGAGGTTTAATTGGCACCGTTGGATCGATTAGTCTCTGTTGGAGTGCTCACACTGAGATATTGAATCCTTGCATAAACAGAACGTAGATGACACAAACACACCATCAACCTTACACACTTCATGTGTACACACGCGCACGCACAAACACACCGTCATAGAAAAACCTCACTAATCTTCTCTCAATGGTTTAAAGCCGCTGAAGAAGCTTAATAATTTAAGAGGAAAACAGCATCAGTGCTTTTAAGGACATATGCACAGAGATTAGCCCCCTTGCTCCACACTGGACAACAAAGGACACCCTTTCACATGACTGAACTGATGATGCAAAAAGCATTTTGTTATCAATGCGATAAAGCAGAGTGGGATATATATTGATGGAACAGAGTTTTGTTCATTCCACTTCTGTATGAGGTTCAATATGTGCCAGAAAGGAGTCAACTGCTTTTTACTATACATTGGTCCATGTCTTTGTGTACTTAAGAATAATTAGTATATGCTGATGTGTATGTTCTTTGTTTATGCCATCTTGTTCTGTCGTTTATGAAAGGCTGCTTTGATCAAATTACAGCCAAAATTCTGTTGGGGTGCTTTTTGGGGGTGAACGTGATTTTACCAAGCAGAACATGTTCGTGGATCAACATTCTTGTTTCATCCAGGAACAACATTATAATCAACCAATCAAATTTGCGGGATATGCTTACGGATTAGGCTTAAAGGGATAGTTCACCCCAGAATGAAAGTTTGTCATTTAGTCATAAATGTATATTGTATAAATGTATTTGTTCTGCTGAACACAAAGGAAGATATTTGGAAAAATGTCTGTAACTAAGCAGATCTCGGCAGCCATTGACTACCATAGTGGGGGGAAAATACTATGGTAGTCAATGGCTGCCAAGATCTGCTTGGTTACAAACATTCTCCCAAATATCTTCCTTTGTGTTCAGTGGAAGAAATTCATACAGGTTTGGAACAACTTGAGGGTGAGTAAATGATGACAGTATTTACATTTTTGGGTGAACTAAGAGTTAGGGCTTCTACACCATTCTTATTAACCATATCATTTCCCTCTGATTTTAGGGATAAATTATGGGTAGGGTAGGGTTAGGGTTAGGACTATGTTTTTGGACAGGGATGTTGTTCCAGGATCAACCAAAGATGTTGATCTAGGAACATGTTTTTATGTCTTTACTTGATGAAATCACTGTGACTGGCCAGGGAAGGGGGGAGCAATCGAACTCGGGTTCAGACCAGGCAATTGAACCAAGTGTGAAAGCACCCTAAAACTATAAACATTATGACGGAGCATGAAAATTAAATGTAAGAACTCTAGGCCAATTTACACTGCACCATCAGACGCCGACAGACGGCAACAGACACTTTGTCTTCAGTCTGTCAGAGCTTTTCTTTGATTGAACATGGTGACTAGGTGCTTGTTGGGTCGTGGAATGTCAATGCAGATTACAATAGACAGACAGATTATGTACAATGCAATCAACTTTTTTTTTCTTTTCTTTTTTGCCACAAACGGCATGTCATACTCAAACACTTTCCTGCCTTTAAATGCAACTGAAAGTTTTATGCACTAGCTGCTGGCCAGATCTAAGCATTAACTAGGCCACATCTCTCTTGTCCAATTAGTTGATGAATTGTATGTTGACACTCCTTCCTGACAGGACTTGTTGACTGATTCTTCATTAGGGAAGGAGTCCCCCTCTATCATTAATCATTTAGCAGAGGCGTAAAGGTCAAGTGCATTAGTTGAGATTTCAAACATGCTACATGAAGATCTGGATAGGATAATAAGCTGTTTATATATATCTTGTGGACATGTGTACTTTTTCATATCCTAAACATAACGTTCACTGCTTATCTCATTGATTTCTCACCTTCACCATTGGGTGGAAAATGTTGCTTGGTTGGTTGTTTTCTATGGGACAAAAGTTGTCTTCCTCCAAGTGGCGCAAGGCTGAGAACCGCAACCTTCACAAATCTCACGACATTATTATTGGATACATTTGTTCTCTAAATTGGTTAAATCTATTAATTTGTTCACAACTGGCATGCAAAACTGATCCACAATCTCGTTTTTACATTAATTAAAAAAATAAATAATAATAATAATAATAATAATAAATATATATATATATATATATATATATATATATATATATATATATATATATATATATATATATATATATATATATATATATATATATATATATATATATATATATATATCTATTATACATCTAAACTACTTTGATTGGTCAATTCTAATCATCGCTGAGAAAAGTAACAGCTGTCACATGATTGTATGGTCCTGAGATGCCTGTTATTTCTCTCAGCGCTGTTCGGGGTAGACGAGATAGACCAATCACAGTTGTTTGTAAATACCGTATGATACCGTACGACAAGAATTTAAACCTAAATAAAGACTTTAATAGTCTTTAAATTAATAAATTGAAAAATACAAGAGAAGAACCCAAAATTATTATTTATACATATTAGAGACAACCTCCGGTCCAAATAAGCCACGCCCCGTTTAATGTTAATTTCCTTTCTTTGGTTTGGTGGTCTTTTCTAGCCTAGTCAGTAGCCATAGAAAGAGCTCGTTAATGCGTTTGAGTTTAATGTTTTAATCACACGTAGCAATTCTGTTTAGGTCTAACTAGATTATGCATTTCGAGAAGCAGTTTTATAAGCACACCAAGAACGCATATTCGCTCCTTTAAAATAAGGGCACTTAGTAGGCAGCCTATCCAGGATGTGCTCGTACGGCGCCATTTTCCCTGGGAGGGAATGTTAACAGAAGCACACTGCCAACGTGCACTATTAAGGGCCCTAGAAATCTGTTTTACGAAGTGATATAAAATATGGAATCACCGTCGACCAGCGCTAAACTCATCTATAAAAGTAAGTCTTTCGTTTTTGCGCGAAACAAATTTGTAATGTGAGCATAAAGCTAAGTAACATGCTGTTTATGTGCACTAGTGTCCACTGAGGATATCACAAAACTGATACAGCTGCGGTCGAGCAACTCAGCGCTTTTTGATGGGAGGAAAAATTCGTCAAAAACAGCCTGGAGGTGCGCTTTGTAATCTTAGAATTTGAACTGAGCCTGTATTCTGATTAAAAGTTATTATTATTATTATTATTTTTTATTTAACCCCAGTGCAATACTCAGAGAAATGGGGCTTGAGGAAAAGATGACAACTGAGCAGATTGCCAAAAAGTGGGAAAACCTGAAAGCAAGATATAAGGTTGGTCTCATTGCCAATAGTTTTTTTCAAATGCCAACATATTCAACAGTTTAATTAATTTACCAATTCATTTCAAGGATGCAAAATATCCTCCCACCGGAGTGGAGAAGAACCCCACCTGCTGGAAATGGTTCAATCTCATGGATGATGCTCTGAGTGAAGAGTTTGAAGAAAAGATCAGCCAGCAAGTGATCACATCAGAAGCTGACAATGTTAATGCACCTCATCCGAGTAAGAGGTTACGCCAGATCAAAGTCGGAGGGGAAATATTGGAGTTTCTGGAAGAAGAAGCAACTTCGGTGAACGTGCCACAAGCCTCCAAACAGCATCTGGTTAAGCGAGAAATGCAAACAGGCAAACAGACAGCAGAGAGCCATTCACTGAAAATCATGAGAACCAAACTTCAAAGAGATAGACAGCTTCTAGAGAAAGAGCTCGGAGGCCTGGACAGAGAAAAAGCCCTTCTAGAGAGGGAAAGGGCCCTTGCGGAACGGGAAAGAGCTGCTCTTCAGCGGGACAGAGCCCAGGTAGAGAAGGACAAAGCTGCGGTTAGCAGAGACAAGGCGTCTTTGGAACAGGACAGAGCCCGACTGCAGAAAGACAGAGAAGCTTTGGTCAGGGACAGAGTGGCCCTTGAAAGAGACAGAAGGTCGACGGATTTCACAAATCACATTGGAAGCAGTTCAGCATGCAATGGATTGGACTGTCCTCATGAAAAGAACAGAGAGAAATTAATATTCTTACTTGAAAGGGTGATTGAAAAAATGTGAAGCAACTCTGAGAATAAGGCAAACCTATGGGAAAAACGGATATTGCAGCGAGTTCTGTGAGCTTATGCGATATCTGAACACTCCTTGGGTTGTTGTCTTTGCTGTCTGAAGAGACATTTAAACACCTAATTTTTGTCGATATTAAAATTATTATAATTTTTTGTAATTTTCACTCCTAAATCAGTCACATTTGTCAAACATTTGAGTTTACTTCCCGCATACATTGGCACAAGGACCCCTAAACTAAAATGTTTTTAAAATGTATTTAATTATTTGTGAATGCTGACTGAGAAACACGGAATGTGATGCTTTATTTCTGATATAATGTAATATAACAGTGTCTGTAAGTAATGTATGCCGTTTAGGGGTGTGCCATATCATACCGTCCACGATAATACCGGTATACATTTTTACATGATAAAAAAGTGTCATATCGCGATATCAATAATATCCTCCTGGGACCCAGAATTATTTTTTATTTTTTTTTGAATTGAGTATTTTTTTCATGTCATTACATTGTTTAGGGCAGTGTTTCCCAACCACGATCCTGGAGGCACACCAACACTGCACATTTTGCATGTCTTTATCTGCCACACCCATTCCAGGTCTTTGAGTCTCCACTAATAAGATGATCATTTGAATCAGGTGTGTTTGATTAGGGACACATGCAAAATGTGCAGTGTTGGTGTGCCTCCAGGATCGTGGTTGGGAAACACTGGTTTAGAGCATATGAAACAAATGGAAACAAAAAAAAAAAAAAACATTTTTGAAAAATTATATTTGATTCATATGATATATAGTTGACACCAGGACTCAGTTTAAGAAATAAAATGACATGAAATTACATGTATAGGCAAAAACAATGGGATTTATTTTTAATTCACCAATCAATTTTTAGGTTTCAGGATGTTTTTAAACAAACTTTGTTTAAAGATGATTCTGAACTATGTTATGAAAGATATAACAAAATCCAAATCCATATACCATTTTACTTTATGCAATATGTGAGTAAAATGGCCATACTCGGATTTTCCCATTCAGTACAATGTATCTATACACTGCATCTAATTTGCATATTAATGTGTTCTCCGTGGCAACATTTTCATAATAATATCTAATATTTCATATGAATTTTGATATGTAATTTCTTTCCCTATTCACTTGTTGTGTCTCCCAAAATGCCTGATAAACATGCTTTAAGTCCTGGCGTCTTCTACGGTGGACATTTATGAAGTCAATGCCCTGTTCTGTAACAGAAAGTCATACTTTGATTATAAACCCCATAACATTTTCCTGAGGTGTTAATTTATAACAAACAATTTGAAAATTAATCAGATTTAAATTATAATTAAATCAATGTTTTCCATAAGAGTGTTAAACATTAATGTCAGTCATTTTTAAAGACCAAGAAGAAGTTGTTGTCCTGGTGAAACCTCCAAATATTCGGTATCTCCGGTGCTTTGGTGAGATTCAAGAGATTCAAGAGTTTTATTTGTCACATACACAGTTATATACAGAATATACAACCGGCAGTGAAATGTAAAGTGCTCTTTACAGCACATCCGGACTTAAAACATGTATGATGTCAGAGAAATATAATGCCCACTACAGTGGACAAAAGTCTTCTCATGGGTCCCAGGAGGATCTAGCGACGCGATGACGTATGGCGCATTTACTTGCCCTAGCGCGTCTCTCCGAGAGCATGCACGAAGAGCAGCATGCTAGCCTTCGATGACGATTTAGTACCTAAAAAGGGAGCTTCTTGGTTACAAGAGGTCAGCCCTCTTGACAGCTGACATAACATTGACAACTTAAAGCTGTTATTGATGTTTGCAGCGTAATATTTGCTATTTCGCATTGACGGCTATTTCCGTCATTTAGATCTAGCATTCTGCCTCCTTTGAATCAGACTCAGAGATAAAGTAGTGCGTACGATTACGTTTATTTGAATGAATGGATTATAGCATTTAATTCATTATCGAGAGAGAGATTCGTGCCTGCGTCTGTTCAGCGTCTCTCTTAACAATGAAGATGTGCGTTTATTACTTAAAAATATCGATGTAACCCCATCATTGCTGAGAAATATAATGTAATGACCCAGTAGCTTAGGTATTTTGTTGCTAAAAGTCGTGGGGCGGCGTTGATAACAAGTTTCTGTGCTCCTGAATCTGCAGCGCGATCTCCGCTCCCTGTCGGCGAGTGACGCGTGTGTGCGCGTGTGCGCTTCATGATGAAAACCGCGCATTAATATTGAACGATGATTCGTCTGACTTGGAACTGCCTGTGCATTAAAAGATTTTATTGCACACCTTCCAGCCAATCAGAATCGAATATTTAGACAGACCATGGCATAAATGACTTTAGTTATTAAACTGAAATGTTATGTTGTGTTATAGTTTTACTTAAGATCTCCAGTGAAAACACTAATAACTTGTACCAAGGATATTTTGCTTTGCATACAATAAATGCCAAAACCCAAGATTCACGGTCCACTGTTCTCATTCAGATGTGCAAGGGAGAGTTACATTTAGTTTCCCAAGGTGCTAGTTTTGTAGATTACCTGGCAAATTTAGATTTCTATTGATTATAACTTTGCTGTTAAAAATTTGTTCAAAAGTATAAAAAGCTGTTTAATGACAGGTTCCATTATGAAGACTTAGTCACAAATGATAAATGTTTTCAATGAACACGGTTTTTAATTATTTTTTATTTTTTTTGTTGGTGTTCAAAAATAAACCTACACCAAAAAATATGTGTATCACCAAAAAATATCACTGTTTAAGTAATTTTCACTCAAATGTTAACAAAACATGAAATAAATAAATAAAAAATACACACACAAACCCGATTCCAAAAAAGTTGGGACACTGTACAAATTGTGAATAAAAACAGAATGCAATGATGTGGAAGTTTCAAATTTCAATATTTTATTCAGAATACAACATAGATGACATATCAAATGTTTAAACTGAGAAAATGTATCATTTTAAGGGAAAAATAAGTTGATTTTAAATTTCATGGCATCAACACATCTCAAAAAGTTGGGACAAGGCCATGTTTCCCACTGTGTGGCATCCCCTCTTCTTTTTATAACAGTCTGCAAACGTCTGGGGACTGAGGAGACAAGTTGCTCAAGTTTAGGAATAGGAATGTTGTCCCATTCTTGTCTAATACAGGCTTCTAGTTGCTCAACTGTCTTAGGTCTTTGTCGCATCTTCCTCTTTATGATGCGCCAAATGTTTTCTATGGGTGAAAGATCTGGACTGCAGGCTGGCCATTTCAGTACCCGGATCCTTCTTCTACGCAGCCATGATGTTGTAATTGATGCAGTATGTGGTCTGGCATTGTCATGCTGGAAAATACAAGGTCTTCCCTGAAAGAGACGACGTCTGGATGGGAGCATATGTTGTTCTAGAACTTGGATATACCTTTCAGCATTGATGGTGCCTTTCCAGATGTGTAAGCTGCCCATGCCACAAGCGCTCATGCAACCCCATCCCATCAGAGATGCAGGCTTCTGAACTGAGCGCTGATAACAACTTGGGTTGTCCTTGTCCTCTTTAGTCCGGATGACATGGCCTCCCAGTTTTCCAAAAAGAACTTCAAATTTTGATTGGTCTGACCACAGAACAGTTTTCCACTTTGCCACAGTCCATTTTAAATGAGCCTTGGCCCAGAGAAAACGCCTGCGCTTCTGGATCATGTTTAGATATGGCTTCTTTTTTGACCTATAGAGTTTTAGCCGGCAACGGCGAATGGCACGGCGGATTGTGTTCACCGACAATGTTTTCTGGAGGTATTCCTGAGCCCATGTTGTGATTTCCATTACAGTAGCATTCCTGTATGTGTTGCAGTGCCGTCTAAAGGCCTGAAGATCACGGGCATCCAGTATGGTTTTCCGGCCTTGACCCTTACGCACAGAGATTGTTCCAGATTCTCTGAATCTTTGGATGATATTATGCACTGTAGATGATGATAACTTCAAACTCTTTGCAATTTTTCTCTGAGAAACTCCTTTCTGAAATTGCTCCAGTATTTTTGGCCGCAGTATTGGGGGAATTGGTGATCCTCTGCCCATCTTGACTTCTGAGAGACACTGCCACTCTGAGAGCCGCTCTTTTTATACCCAATCATGTTGCCAATTGACCTAATAAGTTGCAAATTGGTCCTCCAGCTGTTCCTTATATGTACATTTAACTTTTCCGGCCTCTTATTGCTACCTGTCCCAAAGTTTTTGGAATGTGTAGCTCTCATGAAATCCAAAATGAGCCAATATTTGGCATGACATTTCAAAATGTCTCACTTTCAACATTTGACATGTTATCTATATTCTATTGTGAATAAAATATAAGTTTATGAGATTTGTAAATTATTGCATTCCTTTTTTATTCACAATCTGTACAGTGTCCCAACTTTTTTGGAATCGGGTTGTGTGTGTGTGTATATATATATATATATATACTGTATATAGTGTATATTAAATAATGCAGATAAAATAATTTGCAATTATTATTATTATTTATTTTTTGCATGAGATTAATTCAAAATAAAAGAATTTAGATTTTATCTAACTGTTTATCAACTCTTAATTCTCTCAGAAAAATCTTACTGTTGACAGTGGGTAGATTACTTTCTAATTGTAGTCACTGATTGTAAATTACGTGACAAAAATTATAGTTAGTAACACAATTCATTACATTTCACATTTAAGTTAAGATAATCTGACTTTTTGATTACTTATTGATTACTCTTGACCTAACTCATTTTCACATTGATTTGAACAGGATAATCTTGTACCATATTGAAATAAAAATATTCAATTGTGTCATGGTTTCTGACTGGGGTTTGCGATAGAACTGCAGGGGTTTGTGTGTTTAATGAAAAGCTATTACGTAATTAAATAAATATGTTATTAGGTCAAAGACGTTCAGCTGACAAAAAAGTTGGGGAATCCCTGCATTGCATGTAAATATTAAATTACGCAAAGTTGTACATTTTAATGCCTTCCAAAGACAGTAATACATGGTTAAATGGCTCACTGTGATAATTCAAATAGTAATGTTTTCGTCAGGAGTTGATTAGATTTGCAATGTTGCAATATTGAAAAAACACTTTGTGAAGTGATTAGTGTAAATCCAGTGATCAAATGCTGTGTGGGTCTCAGTTTTCAGTGATAGTCACATGACTAATGGCTGATCTGCGTGTGCAATTTCACAAACCTGGAAGACCTTCTGAACATATATAAGCAGTAGACTTTTATAGAATAGGAAAATCAAAAAGATAAAAAAAATAAATAAACAAAAAGAAGTATAGGGTGAATCATGAGTAATTTACTGCCACTGTGAGAATAACATAATCAATAACAAATAGCTAGCCTGATTACGAGTATTTTAAAATGTAATCTAATTACATGTACGTAATATTTTGGAATCAGATACGTAATCAAGATTACATGTAATCATTTTATTTTAGTGTTTATAGTTTTAAATAATCTTTTGAATTAACTTTTATTTTTATATTTTCAGTTTTCATGTTCATTTTGTGTGTGTGTGTGTGTGTAATTTTGCAGTTTTTTCCCTATTTATTTTATTTTTTTATTTCCAGTGATTCCAGTGCTTCATCTTAAACTTATTTCAGTTAATTGCCAGGAAAACATTTTTATTTTTTTAATTTATCCAGGTAAACTGTCTGAGAACCACTTCTCAATTACAAACATGACCTGGCCAAGAGGCTACAGAAATAAATTAGAAACATACTTTACAACTGTACATAGTTGTACATACACATAGAACAAGCAATTAAATTAAAAGAGGTAGACAGCAAAGAAGAAGAAGGGGAAAAAGGATTTAGAATAATCAGCAGGAACAAGAGTCAACTATGATGTTTTGTAAGTTCTGCTTAAAGGTGGAGGTTGGAATCAGAGACGTAAGTTTCAGAGTATTTTGTAGTATGTTCCAGTCATGTCATGTTTCTAATATTCCTTTAGTTTAAGTTCGTAATAATATTTGTAATTATAACATGTTTTTTATTTTGTATAATACATTGTTTTAGTAAAATACATTGTATTTTATTTATTTTTAATAGTTTTAGTTAAATATAATAATGTTGTTAATTTCAGGATTCAGCTTTTTTATTTTATTATTATTTTTTTAGCAGGATTCAGTATTTCTCATAAAACGTGTACGTTTACTATCTATAACTGCAGATGAAATTCTCACCGTAAAGCTGTTTTTCTCCTGACCGCTAGAGGGCAATAATCTGACATCATTCTTCTGTCTGTTAGAAATTGGAAAAGCTGTGAAGAAGTGCTGTCTGCAACAGACACACAAACGGTTGATGAAGAAGTGAAAGAGATCCATAATATTCATGATATTACTATGTATCTCATAGGAGGAGTTTGGCCACCTCTCTCACTTTAAGAAATGGCGCAACCATCTCAACAGTGTGAGTGTCGTTCTGTAAGCCTGCACTGTGTCTGCACGCATGCAAAACTTTCGCACATTTCTGTAACTCTCTTTCATGAGTTCATATGCAATTCAGCGTGGAATTAAAACCAACTGAATGTACTGGACATGTGCAGTTGCATTAGCTTAATAAATAAATGTATTACAGTTATTTCAGGCTGACAGTTGTCAGTGTTTATAATGTGGTTTGACTGGGCTGTTTGTTCTGCCTCTGGATATAAAATCACAGTGAATTCATATTGTCCTGTTTGTTTGCACTGCGGTTCTGTTTCAGGGTCTCACAAGGACACAGAGACACTGATCAGGTGGCGCATGGCCCATGGCTATTTATTCTCAGGCTGGAGAAACACGTGCAGAAATGGCTGGGAGTATGTATTCATTGTGATTCATTTCGCATCTGCAGTTAATGTTTGTATCCTCATAGTCTATGCTTGTTGTTTGTTGTTGCAATTCTTTTACAATAAAGAACACATTTTTTTTTTCCATTGTCCCCAATTTATGGTAACCCCTTTCTAAAAAAAGAAGACATACTTCATATAATTATAACCCATTTATACTGTGTAATATTAACAATACAAATATATTATATTGTTGATTTACATATTATTTAGATTATATTATTGGCTGTATTATACTTACATTATTTGTTTAATTTAGAAAATGTTTTAATATTATTTATTTCATAATTTTAAATTTATTTGAGAAAATATTTTGTTACTATTTAGTTATATTAAGTTGATAGTGTATTTGTTGCTACCCTTAGATTAGTTAGATAACAATAATTTTTTTTTCAATTAAATACAGTACATAATTTTAGCAATTTTCACAATAAATATAGTTTATATGGCACCCAGCGAGCCAGATAAAGGTCACAATGGCAAGAAGAAACTCATTAGAAATAAACAGCACAAATAATAGAAGGAATGTATGATTTCCATTATTTATTTTTAGAAAATATATTTTCTAAATAATATTTTTAAATATTAAATAACAATATCCAAAAATAATATAAATATAATAATATAACATTTTGTTAAACATTTAATATCTAAACAGATTAACTTTGAAAGCCCTAAAAATACTTTTTGTAAAAAGAAAAAGAAAAGAAAGAAAACAAAATCACGTTTTATATATTGCAGTTGCAATAGAGAAATTGATGAAGAAAGTTTTCTGTTTGTAGGCTGTTCATTCAAGAGTCAAATCCAAACCTGGATGGAAATATTACTTCTCAAAGAGCGAAACGGAAGTGGGAGAATTTAAAATGCAAATACAAGGTAAGATGGATGAATACGGTCTGTCTTTATTCTCAGTTGAAATAATTTTACTTGTATAGCTGCACACCACTCATACAAATCTACTTATAAATCCAATATGAATGCATGGAATTGTCCTGATGTAGTTTTCTCCACTCTTTTTGCCTAGGTTTTAAAAGCTCTTGCGAAGGATGTCGAAACGGTTAAACCTGAATCCTGGCGGTGGTTCAGACTTATGGAAAAGGCCGTAGATGGCGATCCCACTGACACTGACCCTCCTAAACCGAGCTTACTGACCAACCTGGCCGATGAGACCGAATGTGCAGCCCAGCCCTGCAAGAAGATGTATCAGGTAGAAATGGGGAGTGATATTTTAGAATTACTGACACATTCAGTCATCGAGGTCAATACTCAAGCGACAGTAGCCGATGATGGACCCTCATCAGATACAGCAGAAAGCGTGAAAGGGAAACCGGCGGAAAAAAGCCCCTCAGAGACTCAAGATGAGCTACACTTTGAAAGAGCCAAACTTAGAAGAGAACGACAGTTGCTGGAGAAGGAGCACGCAGACCTGGACAGAGAGCGAGTGCTGTTGGAACGCGAGAGGGCTGTCGCAGAAAGAGAGAAAACGGTATTGGAGAGAGACAGAGCGCAGTTGGAAAAGGACCGAGCTGCAGTTGACCGGGAAAGAGCGTCTCTGGAACAGGACAGAGCGAGACTAGAGCGGGACAGAGCGGCCCTTGAAAGAGACAGAGAGACTTTAACCGCCATGGCTCTTGAGACAAATGGCACAGGACACACTGAACCAGTCTCCCCATATGCCGAGGACAGAAAAAGATTAATATTTTTGTTCGAAAAACTAATCGAGAGATTCTGATGCACTTAAAACCATCAATGTTGCTCATTCTGAAGGTATTTAAAATAATAAAGTACTTAAGGTAAAGTGTTTCAAGGTTAAATTGCCCCTTTTACTTAAGACACATTTATATGGAAGTAAAATAATGCCAAATATTTTTGAAACAAAAAAGCTTGTTGAATTGCACTACTAGAAAAAAATATGCATTGCATTAACATTTAATGCATTGTATTTTTAGGGCTTGCATTTTTAAGGGCTGAAATTCAACACGGTTGTATATTTAAGATGTGAATATTTCAATTCAAACATTTCACACATTTTCATTATTAAAAATGCAATAATCCATATTCACCTCTCAGATTTCACTTCCAAAATATTCGTTCTGTTTAACAATACAACCTATAATATTCGACAGGCAATTTTCGGTCCATTTTATTTCGCTTTACAAATTCGCTTCCACAAATTCAGTGACTCAAATTCGACAGAAAATTCAACATTCACATCCGGGAACTGCAGGAATAGCAGTAGATTACGAGCATAATCTCCATCTGCTGTTAGTCGACCTCACCAGCAGGTGGTGCAAGCGGCTATTGACAAAGACCAGAGCAACGTGAAGAAAGAGTCATTCGTTCATTAAATGGATTTACAGAAACGGAGCAAGCAATACATTTGTGATGATTACCAGGGCCAGTATATTTTTTTAAATATATATATATATATATATATATATATATATATATATATATATATATATATATATATAAGTATTCATTTGTAAAAGCTGATAAGATGTGTTTCTTTAAGTCTTCATTTGTATGTAAGCAGCTTTCTCTACCTTAATGAGATTATAATGTAATTCCCAGATGCTGACGTACAGATCAAACGTTACATCTGAGGTAGACATATTTCTCTCGGTTGTTTGGTTTCATTAACTTTATATCGCATCACAGCACTGCAGTACTGGGGCTTTCCTCAATACTTCATACTCCAGGACTCCCCTGCCATCGGGACACTTAACGTAGCTTAATACACTGATATAAAAGACCAAACTCACACCTTATTGGGGATGTAGACTATACCATAGGCTACAGGCAAGTAGGTGGACTGAGAATATGGACATAACACATAAAGTTTCACGCTAAGTGTTTCCCAGTGATATACTGGCATAAACTTGCCTTTGGACGATAGTCGCACATTTTAGGCACCGTCTGTAAAGTTGTATACGACATGCGTTTACATATACGTTTCTAATTTCTTTAATTTCTAAAATTTAAAAGGTGTGCATCATGCCTGACACCTACATGAACACTTTACAGTTGGTTATATGACTGTAAGTCATTCTCTTCAAATGCTAGTGAAGTTAGAAACGTGTAGTATACTTAGTAACTTTAGAGATGTACGGTCCCTAAATGTGCGACTATCTGTGTGCGGTAGAGAAAGCTGCTTACATGTACAAAAGTAACCATGTAGACTTAAATGTAAACACAGCTTTTGTGTCTTTATCAGCTTTTCCATATATATATATTATAATATACTGGCCCTGGTAATCATCACAAATGTATTGCTTGCTCCGTTTCTGTAAATCCATTTAATGAACGAATGACTCTTTCTTCACGTTGCTCTGGTCTTTGTCAATAGCCGCTTGCACCACCTGCTGGTGAGGTCGACTAACAGCAGATGGAGATTATGCTCGTAATCTACTGCTATTCCTGCAGTTCCCGGATGTGAATGTTGAATTTTCTGTCGAATTTGAGTCACTGAATTTGTGGAAGCGAATTTGTAAAGCGAAATAAAATGGACCGAAAATTGCCTGTCGAATATAATAGGTTGTTTTTTTTAAACAGAATGAATATTTTGGAAGTGAAATTTGAGAGGTGAATATGGATTATTGCATTTTTAATAATGAAAATGTGTGTGAAATGTTTGAATTGAAATATTCACATCTTAAATATACAATAGGGTGACCATATTTTGATTACTGAAAACCAGGACACTCCGCCCGGCAATGAGATACATGTAGATTGCTGCCCTAGTGCCGGTCAATTTAATGGCCCAATTAAAAATAATGAAAACCAGGACATTTTCATCACTTTATAAAAAACAACTAGGACGGCCAGGACATGTCCTGGGAAAACAGGATGTTTGGTCACCCTAATATACAACCGTGTTGAATTTCAGCCCATAAAAAATGCAAGCCCTAAAAATGCAAGCATGGTTAATGCAATGCATATTTTTTTTTCCAAGTAGTGCAATTCAACCAGCTTTTTTGTTTCAAAAATATTTGCCATTATTTTACTTCCATACATTTAGAGGAAAAGCTGTGTTCAGAACTGTAAAGTTTTAGTTCATTGTAGTTCAATGCAATGCATAATGGATAATTAATGTTAAGTTTATTCCCCCTACATTTTCAGGTTCCTGGATGCATTAAGATTAAAGTTATTTATATTCAGTCTTTGATGAATCATTCATATTTAGTGCCTTTAAAAAAATCAAGGCATGGTTTCACAGAAAGGGCTTAGATTAAGCCAGGATTAGGTTAAATTAGGACATTTAAATAGCTTCTATAAACATGCCTTAGAAAAAACATTACTGGTGTGCATCTTGAGACAAAAACATGGCACTGACATATTTTAAGATCTGTCAGTGCAAGTTACTTTCAGGTAAAACAGCTCAAACATGGGTTTTAGTCTGGGACTATCTTAAGCCTTGTCTGTGAAATCGGGTGACGAGAGGAAGAGATGTGTCTCATTTTGAAGGCTGCATCCTCCGGAGGTCGCATTTGCAGGTGGCGTACATCATTGAGGATGTCTCATTTCTGAAAAGTAACCGTTATAAAAGTGACCGTTATTCCTCATGGAGCATAAATTACTCTAATATCATTCTTGCTTTGGAATGTAATGGTTTCTTCTCTGAAATGAGGCAGCTTCATTGATGTATTTGACCTCCGGAGGATGCATCCTTTGAAATGAGACATAGGCTGAATCCGAAATCACCCCCTATACCCTCAAATAGGACATTATTTGAGGGGACAGCCATTTGTAGTGGTGTCCGAAACTCATTCTATCCCACAATGCACCGCAATAACGAGTGTATAGCCGATGTACACTCAATGGCTGTCTGAATTCGCTCACTCATTTTGAAAGTGACTTTTGTGTGAGATGTGCTTCGTACATCGCTACACTATTGACAATGGACCTTTCTTGCCCATAAATTTTGCTGCTAGATGGACGTCACATATTTGACCATTCTAAAAATGCAGTGCTCAAGTTAAAAGTCACAGGCAGTCAAGTAGAGGAGAAAATGGTAGTTGAGGATGTTGAAACAGTATGTTGAGGTTGCAGATCTACAGTATTTTTTTATAATATAATACATGGTAAATTATGTAATATATTCCCTTGCAACCCATAAACTGAGGGATAGCGTTTGATTTTTTTTTTTACACTATGTAAATCATTTACCGAAACTGCATGGCAGGTTTGCATCAAACAGCAAATGCAAAAACAAACCTTTTTTTAAGATTTTGCAATTCAGCGTTTGTGCTAACTGCTTCCTCATTCAGGTCTCGTTAATAATATCATAGTTTAAATATACTGCACAGTGTCTTTTTTAATAATTTAGCCATTGTGGAATCTGAGTCTGTTAAACTATTAAAAATGTACTTTAAGAAACCAAGTGTGATAGTTGAAAAATAAGAAGAACATGAAACACACTAATGCAATACTATACAAATCAACTGATTCCCATAAAACAACGGCCCAAATCACAGTATATTTGCATTCTGTTCTTCCCTTATTTTTTTCCCTAACTCGAGGTCAGTTGAAGTGCTGACCATATCCTTTTTGTAAAACTAAATTCTGCTCATGGTTGACTATTGTTGTCTGTGGACAACCCCCCAAAACCACAGGCAATATTAAACCTATATAAGGTTCATAGTATGCATTTAACACTCATTTGCCAGGACTTCATTTCTGACCAAACTTTACTTGATTGAGTATATCTTGAGTCCTAATTTAAACACATTTGTATCTAAAAGAAAGCACTTTTTAATTTAGGGTCAATCAGTGAGATTTATATAATTTCAGTCATGGACAGCTCACCAGAAATACTGGATTTTGATTCTTCAGATGAAAATGGGTAAGGAAAACCTTCATTTTTATTGTTCACTTAAACTGTCAAAGCAGCCATGCTTCTTATTTTGAACAAATTCAGTGTAACTGTCATATGTGTGTTTGAAGTCCAGAGAACAGTGGAATATTTCTGCAGCAGTGGGACGCACAGGTTCGTCCCTACATTGAGATGATTGACTACATGAGGCAGATTGGCATTGAGAGGGAACTTGCACTGCCGTCCATTGCAGTGGTGGGAGACCAGAGTTCGGGTAAAAGCTCTGTTCTAGAGGCGCTGTCGGGAGTCGCTCTGCCTCGTGGGAGTGGTATGTTGTACACCAATATACTGTATCTTATTCACATTCTTCTGCTTATATTAGGAGGCATCTATATATTGTGATATGGCTCATTCAGGTATTGTCACCCGCTGTCCACTGGAGCTTAAACTCAGGAAGCTGAATAGTGGGAGCGGCTGGACCGCCATAATCTCTTATAAGGAGGTGCAAGAGACGTTTCATGATCCCACACAGGTTGAAATTTACGTCAGAAGGGGTGAGGCTATATATCAAGCTAAATATCATTAATAAATAATGATTATAATGACAGCAGTTTATCATGGTGAATGAATGTTGAGTAAGTATGTAGTATTTGTCTTTTACAGCACAAAATATGCTTGCTGGAGAAGGAGTAGGAATCTGTGATGATCTCATCAGTTTAGAGATCACATCACCTGATGTTTGCAACCTCACATTGATCGATCTACCTGGTATAACAAGAGTACCTGTGAAAGGACAACCGGAAGACATTGGAGACCAGGTGATATGAAAATGGGTTGCACTTTATTTCACAGTATGTGCACTTACATGTATACATACTTACCTAATAAATAGTGGGTAATATAAGGTATTTAACATGGGTTAGGTTTAGGGGTATAGGGGTAGTACCTATTTATTACCCTGTTATTACTATAATAAGTACATAGTATGTACATGCAGAACTTGACTGTAAAATAAAGTGCTATCAGAGAGTAACTGTCAAATACTATATACATGTTTAGTACAAATACTATACACAGCAGAAATAATAGGTAACACTTTATTTTACAGTATCGTTTTTACATACACCGATCAGGCATATCATTATGACCTAATATTGTATTGGTCCCCCTTTTGCTGCCAAAATGGCCCTGACCCGTCGAGGCATGGACTCCACTAGATCCCTGAATGTGTGCTGTGGTATCTGGCACCAAGATGTTAGCAGCAGATCCTTTAAGTCCTGTGTAGGTTGTGAGGTGGGGCCTCCACGGATCTGACTTGTTTTTTTTAGCACATCCCACAGATGCTCGACTGGATTAAGATCTGGGGAATTTGGAGGCCAAGTCAACACCTCGAACTCGTTGTGTTCCTCAAACCATTCCTGAACCATTTTTTGCTTTGTGGCGCATTATCCTTCTGAAAGAGGCCACAGCCATCAGGGAATACCGTTTCCATGAAAGGGTGTACATGGTCTGCAACAATGCTTAAGTAGGTGGTACATGTCAAAGCCATCTTCTTCCATTGCTCTGTGGTCCAGTTCTGATGCTCACGTGCCCACTGTTGGCACTTTCAGCTGTGGACAGAGGTCAGCATGGGCACCCTGACTGGTCTGTGGCTATGCAGCCCCATAACTGTGATGCACTGTGTATTCTGACGTCTTTCTATCAGAACCAGCATTAACTTCTTGAGCAATTTGAGCTACAGTAGCTTGTCTGTTTGTTGGGACCACATGGGCCAGCCTTCGCTCCCCACGTGCATCAATGAGCCTTGGCCGCCCATGACCCTGTCGCCGGTTCACCACTGTTCCTTCCTTGGAGCACTTTTGATAGATACTGACCACAGCACACTAGGAATGCCCCACAAAAGCTGCAGTTTTGGAGATGCCCTGACCCAGTTGTCTAGGCATCACAATTTGTCCCTTGCCAATTTGGCAAGAACTCGCTCAAATCCTTACGCTTGCCCATTTTTCCTGCTTTTAACACATCGCCTTTGAGGACAAAATTTTCACTTGCTGCCTAATATATCCCACCCACTAACAGGTGCCGTGATGAAGAGATAATCAGTGTTATTCACTTCAGCTGTCATAATGTTATGCCTGATCGTTGTATGTTACATGTACTTACCATAGGATTAGGGTAGTTATTACTATAGTAAGTACATGTTGTTAATTGATATTAGTCAGTACTTTTACTGATATTAGTCAATATATAATTACACTGTAACAATCACACCTTAAAATTAAGTGTAACCAAGTAGGAAGTAGTAGATAATTGCGCAATGACAACAGACCTGCTATGTGGAATATTGTATCCCACAATGCAATGTGACCAACTTGAGCTTTCATTTCCAATGCCATGAACCAGAAGTAATAAAAGACAGTTTTTGTAATCTTTTTGATCATTATTTGAATATAGCAAGACATATTTGTCTAAAGCTGTAAATTGATTAAAGGGGTGGTTGAGTGCCCATTTTTACAAGATGTAAAATAAGTCTCTGATGAGTATGTATGTGAAGTTTTTGCTCAAAATACCCCACAGATAATTTTTTATAGCATGTTAAAATTGTCCCTTTAAATGCAAATGAGCTGCTGCTCACGGGGCTGAGCTTCAAGAGCTTGCATTAGCAACTCTGATAGCCTCATGCAGACAGGCAGTGAAACTGTTCAGCCTTTTATGTTCAAACCAGAGTTGGACAATGATGGAGAGACTCAAGAAGAAATGACAACATGTAGAATGCAATAGGACGTTTCTGAATGATTAGTTGATGAATTTATGTAGCTGGTGTGTGGAGTTAACTGTCTTCAAGTCATTGATTAGCATATTCTGTCATGATAATCTCACCCCCTTTGTTGTGTGTTCCCGGGGGCAGGGTTTATGTAAATTTCAGAGTTAGTGATGTCACTAACCCGGGAGGAAGCTTGTGTAGTCCCTACCAGCCGTTTGCTGTAGTCCTTAAAAAGCAATTTCTTTAAAAGAATCTAGAATTAAGGGAATTAGATCTCCCTTTACTTTGAACTTTGAGCGTCTCAACTTTGCAGATATTGTTTATGCTCAAACAGCAACATTACACACTAACTAAAGTTAAAAAAGTGAAATCATAATCAACCACCCCTTTAAAATATTTAATTATGAATAGCCCGATATTATTATACATTCAGTTACTTTCTGTGGAAAAGAAAATATTTTGTATTATTTTTCTAATTAAACATAAAATTGGACAGAATTCAATTTGAAAAAAAAAATTTAAAGAATAAATTTGATAACTCGACACCACTTGCTGAATAAAACCTGCAACATGATGATGTCACATGCAAACTTTGATTAATTGCAGATTCGACGGCTGATATTGAAATTCATTGCAAAAAAAGAAACCATTAATTTGGTTGTTGTTCCCTGCAATGTTGACGTCGCAACCACAGAAGCACTTAGAATGGCTCAAGGTGTCGATCCTGATGGCTCAAGGACTTTAGGTATAACTACAGATTCATTTTCACATTTGAGTATATAAGAAAGGTAGTTTTGCTTGATATAACACAGCAGGGCCATTTCATTCATGTCTGTTCAAACACTTTTTCTTCAGCAATATTGACAAAGCCAGACCTGGTAGATAAAGGAGCAGAGGCTGACATCTTACAAATACTGCAGGGTAAAGTGGTTCCTCTCAAAAAGGGCTACACCATTGTCCGATGCAGAGGCCAGAGTGACATCAATGAAAACGTTTCTTTGGCTGAAGCCACAAGACAGGAAAAAGAGTTCTTCGCCAATCACGTGCACTTCAGGTATTACAATGCGTTTAACCTGGTAGATATTCAGTTATCTGTTATTTTATGTAATGTTCAAAGCCATTTAAGAGCATTTTTGTTGCCTTCAGTTATCTTCTTGAAGAGCAGAGGGCCACAACATCCTGCCTGGCCACCAGACTCACTAAAGAGCTGGTTGAACATATCAAGGCAAGTCTAAACATGGCATTTTGAAACTTACTCTAAACACTAAACTTATGAGTTATTCCTTATTTTACAGTCTTCGCTTCCATCTCTAAGAGATCAAATTCACATCCACTTGTCTGCAGTGAGAGTTGAGCTCAAGAGTTATGCTGACGGTCCTCCTTTAGAAATTGAGCGCATGGGGCCTTATCTCAGCAAGGTACAGTAAGTGCAAGCAAAATTTCTTATATTGTCCAATATTTGAGCTATCCTGACTGAACTGAACTTCTGTTTCTGTATGTGTAGAAAATCTTGGAATTCAGTGACCAGATAAGCGAGTTGTGTAGAACCGGAGAATCAGACAATGGGAACCTCTACTCGCTCCTTCGACCAGTGTTCAAGCAATGGGAATGTCATCTGGGTAACTCCAAAGCATTATGTAAGTCATATGATGACATAACATTATTGAGAACCATTTTTCTTTGGTATGATTCAGAACAATTCACTTTTTTTTGGCCCCTGAACCACACTGGTAGAGTGCGTGTAGTGACGTTGCATGTAGTGAATCGGGATTGGTAATTTGCCTGTAACTGGCTAAGCATGCTATTTGATAACATATATTAACATAATATTGTCAGTTACCTTCTGTACCTCTGCTCCACCATTGAAAATAGTTCCAAATATTACTTCAAACCTGAATAACCGCTGCGTCTTGTAGCAGCACAAACTAGCTGTGTTAATTCCAGAATGAATCAACATAGATTCCTCATTAGTGGCTGTTTCTAATCTATGGGCCGATATACGTAAGCCGTCTGCCATATTGGAACGGTCAAACGTGAACATTCAAGAGCAAGTTGACTGTGCATCTGCAACCGTAGTTACCATAGTAAAAGTAAAAACATTAAAAAGTATAATAGTGAAAACCTTTAATATCAAGTGAATACATATAAAAACAAACTAACACTTTTTCACCTGTGAAAGGTTATCCCATCTATATTTTATTAATAAATAATAATTTAAGCATATTCTTCATGTGTAAATTCAAAATAACTCGTTATATAATAACTTGTTAATAATATAACATGATATTTCATGACTCTTTGGGTAACACTTTACAATACGGGTGCACTAATATGCATTAATTCATGCTTAACTAATGCACAGAAAGTCATGAGTTAATGTATGACTCATGAAGAACTAACCCATTTATTAATGATTACTGCATCAGCAACTAATGAACATTCTATATGATTAAAAGATTAAGTGATATATGAATTACTATTAATTAAATGTGTAATCATGTATTAATTCCTTAATAACATATTATATAAACTAATAATGTAAATTAATGTGTTAATTACCGCAATTGGTCGAACCATCAACTTCCAGTTGTCCGTTTTAATTAATCATTAGCTAATGATTTACAAAGGTATCATTATGTTATGACTTTACTTGTTGAGGCACATGACTTAACTAATTGTTAAGTAATATGTAATTGTGGTTATGGCTTTTGAATTAATTTTGAATGAGTTAATAGTCATGTGTTAATCTATTAATCATATAGAATGTTCATTAGTTGCTGGTGCAGTAATCATTAATAAATGGTTTAGTTCCTCATGAGTCCTACATTAACTCATGATTATCTTTGCATTAGTTAAGCATGAATTAATGCATTTTAGTACACCCGTATTGTAAAGTGTTACCACTCTTTGCCACTAGATGGCCTTATAGCTCTATATGGAGTCCTAAAGTAATTTCTTTCAGATACACATGTAAACATTATAAAATAAAGCATTTTTTTTTTTTTTTGTAAAGCATGCTGAATTTTGAGCATTTTTAGGTTTACCTATGTGTATTGAAGCATTTCTCGCATTCCATTCATTCCAAAGGGGGTCAAATTGATACACGAGGGAAGGATTTGTTACTTTTTTTACATTTCAAGCTCAAAACTCCTTGAATCCAGGCAATTTTTTTTGTGCATTCGTGGTTCAAGTGTAACAAAAGTCCTAGGTTCTTGGACCATCCCGATGAACACTACATTTTTAAAAATGAGTTTCAGGTCAAAATGAGCCGAGGGAACGATGAGGTTAAACAAAGCCACTTGAAGGCAAGCCTGGTTTGAACAGATCAGTTGAGTTGATTTACTCAAAGACTTGTCGTCACCTACTGAAGTAGCGATGTAACTGCAGAAAGAGTCATTGGAAATCCATAATAAATCACTAATAAACAGACTGACAATCTGTTTGGAAAGCACAAACACTGAAAAGCGGAGCGATACAGTGAAAAGACCAAAGTGCTACTCAGCCAATCAAATTTGAGGAACTAACTATACTTTTTTTAACATAATTTTTCACAATTGCCCTTTGTCTTATAATTTGTTCTGACTATTGTACATTTATATTATTTTAGTCAGAGAGTCTGTAAAAGAGATGACAGAAAAATATGACGAGGCCCATCGTGGGAGAGAACTGGTGACCTTCAGTGACTACTGTGTGTATGAATCAATGGTAAAGAAACATGTTGGAGACCTTAAACAACCAGCAATGGATACTTTGAAGCTCATCCGAGGTAGCTGCCTGAACTTTACCTGGAATTTTTTTTACATTATATGTGGATTACATTTGAAATGATTAATAATAACACCTTTCATTTAATATAACCTTAGGTATTGTGCAGAAGGAGTTTAGGGTGATGTGTGAGTTGTGCTTCCCAAACTACCCTCATCTCAGACACATAATACTGGTATGTTAAAATGACACTTTTTGATCACATTAAATCATCTTAATAGACAATGTCTTAAAAAGCTTAGTCTTAAACAACATTTCTGATGTATATATTCCCTTAGAACCATATTGACGACATTCACGCAAAGCAAGAAACCAAGGTGGAGAAGAGGATCCATGAGTACATTAGCATGGAGAAGCTTGTGTACACGCAGGATCCCATTTTTACACAGAAAATTGTAGACTTCAAGTTTGTGGAAAAGAGACAGGAGTATGAGTCCATTACTTTGGATACCGGAGAGAATGCAACCTCACCCAACAACTGTGCTGTTTTTGACACCAGGAGTCTGACGCCTGATAAACTGATCATCTACTACGAGGTGTAAATCAGTTCCTCATTTCAGTGTTAGAAGCGTGTTTTTTTTTTATATTTGGCATTGATTGTACTGAAAATTTCCCACATGTTCTTTCAATCAAACAGATTGTGTATCAGCGTCTGGCCGACTACATTCCCATGGTGATCCTGCTGTTCATACTGAAGGAAGCTGCCGTGATGCTGCGGGGTCATGCTATGGACCTGCGGGATGGAGCGGATGTTGTGAAGCTGCTCGTGGAGGATACAGAGGCTGGCCAGAAGAGAGCAGACTTATACCAACGCATGGAGCGGCTGCGTCTGGCACAAGAACGCATCAGTATATACCTCTGAGACTGAAGAGCTGTCCTGACATAATTGACCAGCCTTGTCTTTCTTTCAATAATGACTAAAAATTAAATGATTAAGGCTGTTTTAATGTCAGCAGCAAATTAAAGATAATCATCTTACAAAAAGTCCAGTGTGGCTTGTATGACTTTTAGTGATAATCACAATGAAAATTAAGATTCAATTTAATAACTAAAGCTGCAAGCAGTGATGACGGGCCCAAGCCGGTGGCTTCAGCGCAACTGTGCACGACAGGCAATATGCTTTTAAACAGGAGAGTATTTTAAATTCGCTCGAATATGCCATAATTACCGCAGCAGCTGGTGCCAATATGACCACAAGCCACACCCATGATGTCATTTAAATACAGATGAATTTTAATGTCATAGGATATAATAGGTCACTTTCAAATATGTGCAAAGTTATCTTTTGCAGCTCAAAAGTCCCGAAGGCCAGTATTCAATTCAATGTATTTGTATAGTTTTTTTTAAACTTATTTTTCACACTAAAGTGATAGTTATTTGTTACAATTAGTCTTGCAAATGAATATACTAATATTTCCATCCATCAATTTTCTAACATTATCTGTGAGATCTACTGATTAGAGGAAATTATATCATAATAAATTGTTTATTTAACCCAGCATAATGGTTTGAGTCATCATGTTCAGCAGGGGAACTTCTAACTTCTGGGCGCCGCCCTGCGTTTCAGAGGAAAGTCTGAGGGAAATGTCCTGGGAAGACAACCAGACTTTCTAACTACACACGTAAAGTGGGAGCTTAGAATGGTGATGGTCTGCCAATGCCTTGTTCCTGTCGCCAGTCCATTGAGAGCTTCTCTGGCGATCCTCCACGTACAGAGGCATCTCTGAATGAACGCATGCGTGGACAACAGCGTCAGATTCTTGGGAGGGGAATAAGGGTGGCTGGTAGCCTAAAAAGCACTGGAAAGGAGACAAACCTGTAGACGAGACCAGGAGGGAGTTATGCGTGTACTCAATCATGGTTAATCTGTAACTCCAAGACAACGGTTCCGCAGAAGCCACACAGCGCAAGACCCTCTCCAGATGTTGGTTAGCATGTTCGGCCTGACCGTTAGTCTGCGGATGAGGACTACCATGTTGCCACTAGAGGTAGGCCAGTAACAAAGTCCAAAGCTATGTATGACCAGAGTCCTGAAGGGACAGGCAGCGGCTGGAGTAGCCCTGCCAGGGGTCGATTGGAGCCCTTGCACGCAGCCCACCTGGACAGGCCAACACAAACTGACGAGCATCGTGCGTCATGGACGGCCACCAAAACCGCTGCTTGATTAATTTCTCATTTACTTGTTCCACCGTTATTCCTTTCACATCCAAATATTTTCCAGCTGCCCTTAGGATTATTCTGATTCTCGCCGTACGGCTTTCAGTTTGCGCTGAGCAATTGACCACTTCTGTCTTTATCATTCTGAGATGTATCTTGTTTTTCATTAGTCCATATTGCCCTCGTTTCCATAGTTTGTTTGTGTAACCTGCTGTTGGTGAGTGTAGTAAGATTTATTCATGTCATGGTCAAGTACTCTGGTTAATGTCATTGTTTAGTTCTGTTTGTTTTGTATTTGGTTTGTGTTTTGTTTATTAAACTGCACTTGGTTTCAGTCAACTTTCCATCAGTGACTCTTTGTTGCATGACTAGAAGGATCTAAGACTGGAGACACACATGAAGATTTTAAACCGGATTTTGGCCCTGATTTGCACCCCCAAGCAATCTGGGGGTTGTGTCCCGATTCAAGGCTTGTGGCAAACAACTTTTTGTCCAAAAAATCCTCAATTGTGTGGTGTCATCACGATTAATTTACTGCTCCCAACTGCGTCTGAGCCCGCACAATCCCAAATTTGTAAATATCAATCATGTTTGATATAGAAGACTCTTGATGGGGCTGCCACTGATGTTATACTCATGATAGCCAATGAGAGCAAGCGAGCTTCACCAACCGGATGTTGTGTGCTTCTATAGCTGAAACTTGGCAGCCACAAACATGCCACGAAAGTGTTTTGAGTAAGATCACCCATATTCTTTTTTTAATCCTTTCTTTATCTTCCAGTAAAACAAAACTCACTTAAGGAGAATAAGCTGACGGAATCGATTGTCCTTTTTTCTTCTCAAGTCAAGTTTGATCTTGCGAGTCTCCGTGAGATCTCGTCATACTGTGGAAATTTTACAATCGACAGGCGTGTGGTCTCACGTTCCGGGCGAATCATAGTGTGTGCATTCAAAGGATTATAATGCTAAAATCAGTTGAAAATGCCCTCATGTCTGTGGTCTCCCACAGTTTTAAAATTGGTTAATTTGAAAATTGTCTAGTACACCCAGGCCTAAGGGTGTATTCACACTATACACGATTGCCTTGTACCCTGGTCTGACGTGAATTTTTTTTTTTTTTTTTTTTTGTTAGATTTATCATGCACAGCAATTTTCACTTGATTGTACTGCATGTATCAGAAGATTATTATGGAGGCAGCTGACACTGATGGAGGAATTTGCAGCTTTACTCGCAAACTACAATTCCTGATCACCAATAAGATGAGAACCAGACCTGTTAATTGAAAAGTGTACTGTAGTAATAGAAAATGTTTGCTGTTATAATGATGACAGTAGCTCACACAAAAGTAGTAGTTGTCCTCTCCTCATGTCATTGAGTATGTGCTATTTTGAGTTTGTGCTTTAGAAGTTTTTACAGAGATGATAACGGTATCTGGAATTGCTTTCCTTTGGTGGGATATATACTGTATTTCAACTCAGGGTTGAGTAGGTGAGCTGGAATAGCGAGACACCCTCTTCAACGACAGGGCAAACTGTGTATTTATGTATTGTGTATTTATTATTTCTAGCTACTACCCAACCAATACTCCCTAACCACAATTAGGCTTACCACACATTTCATGATGGCTATTTTAGAGGCGTGTCTAGCGATCCATTCCACAGACTCTTTTGAATGGTTTTCAGATCTTTTAAAATGAAAAGCTCTCAATTCATTCCAAAATAAAACATTGCTGCAAAAACCTTCTCATACTTTTTTTTTGAAGACAAAATCACTAAAAACAAATTGTGAGTAACTCTTGTTGTAATCTCTCTGGCTTGCACCGCCCACTCCAAATAGTGCTCGAACACGGGTCTTTCCGCATGGGAGTCAGACGCTCAAACAAGGAGGCTAAAGGCTGCAACCTCTAGCATCAGTCACTAGAGCGTCTCTTGACATCAGGGGAGTGGTTTACCTGCACAGCTCTCACTAGCTGGCTTCCGTTACACTATCATGACAGATCTATTTCAAAACCAGCCGCTATCAAAATAACCTGGCTGCGGGCGCAGGCCAGATATTATTGCTGGCGGGCCAATTTTGGCAGGCCGCCTGTTGCTGACCACTGCTTTAGAGGAATAAACCTAATCAATTGTTTTCTGTCATTATGGCTAGTTTAAGTATGGGTAATAGCAGATGAGTGTATTAAGAGGGTTAAGCTGTCTTGGGACAGTCTTGGGATTCCTGGAGAAGTCCAGGGAGGGTGAGAGTGCTTTCCCTCTTTTGTTCTGTGGTGGTAGAGCTGAAGCTCACCTGCAGCCCCTAGGGGTTGGAGTTCTATGTTATGAGGATGGTGAATAATTATTCTAGATGCAACCCCCATATATGCTCCCCCTAGAGGTAGTGATAGGCCAAGGTTGCAGTCTAAAATGTTCTCCCTGAGCAAGTATTCCCGATGAGCAGGAAAATGCAAGAAAAGTTGACAAAGCTAAACCTTTGAGGTCTGCTCTTGGGCAGCATGTGGCTAACGCCTGGCCCACAAGGAAGGGAGAAAGGTTTTAAAGGCTGGGACTTTCCCTGTCACAGTTAATGAGACTGGCATTCCCTAAGCATGGTGAAATGGGTATTTGTTTCCCATAGCATCAATCCAAAATGCAGCGTTGAGTTCCACTTCAAAAGGGAATGTCACAACTGTAACCATGGTTCCCTGAGAGGGGAAATGAGATACTGCGTCTCATTGCCATGTCTTGGGTTCGCCTGCACGTCTCCTTCAGACAAAGAAGTTGATATACTCTTGAAGTTGAAGTTGAAGTTTATTTGTCATTACACATGTACAAGTACAGTATAACGAAATGAAGTTTGGAGCAAGCCTCCGGGCCGCAGCCGATTATTCAGGCGCCGCCCTACGCTCTCCAGAAATACAAGAATGCAATTTAGCAAGCATTACATAGCAAACACAACAAAACATAAACATAAACATAAACATAAACATAAACATAAACATAAACATGACACAGTACACGTGGTCACGTGGTGGGATTTTTTGTATGGAGTGGGAGAGGAGATAGATAACAGACAGGCAGACGGATGGAGCGGGGAGGGAATAAGGTCGGGTATGTATGGTGCGAGTGAGTCTGAGATTGTGTTGTGTGAGAATGTTAGCCATAACTTCAGATGTTTTCGAGTTCAGTTCTATGGTTCTCTTGGGCACTCCGGTAGTGACGTCAAGGACTGTTGTTGGCCAGTGAAATTGTTGTGTTGGCACACGTGTGCCACGCAACGTTAGTTCAAGGAGTGCATGGCAATTGAGAATCGAATAAGTCTTTATCCGAAATCCACAAGGATAAGAGATAAACAGAGAATACTCCATAACTTACACAGATGTAAACCATAGATCGGACCAAGATCGAAGCACCAACTGAAATAAACAAATGAGAGAAATAATGAGTTAATTAACAGAACAGGTGAATGGGATAAGTAATCAAACACATTGGGGAAACTGGGTCAAACAGTCAGACAAGGAAGACAGAACCAAAACACCAATAAACATGGCTAAAACAGAACATAACTCTGACAACATGCTTCAGACACTAGTCATGCTGATGGCATCCCCATAGGGTTGATCCAAGATGCAGATCTCATTCCCTTTCTCAGGGAACCATGTTACAGTCATAACCTGAGACATTTTTTTCTATTATTTGAGCAGAAGAAACAATTTATGTCATCAGATTTTATTTATGATTTGAAATGTTATTGGAACATAACATGGACAAACTGTTTTTGATATTTCAAGATTTCAATCTTTCCCCATTCAAGTAGATAAGATCTGTACTTGCAGGACTGGTACTGGTTGTCTGGGGGCAATTTCAATATGATCTCAGAGAGAAATGACTCATACAAAGAATATTTATCCTACCCTGCAGCATATCAGGCACACCCAAATACACCAAAATTAAGTCTATATATGTAAATTCATGTTCATTCTGTTTCTTGCTTTTGCATTATTATAGATGTCACACTAACCAAGTCTGACACACAGATTTCAACTCTTCTTGATTTCTCTACAGAATCACCACAGACTGGTGAAATCTACATTATAATAATTATAAGAGGAGGAACTAAAAAAGATATCTATTCTCAGAACTAACTGTTTGAATAATAATAATAATAATAATAATAAAAAAATAAAAAAATAAAATAAAAACAATTGTCAAGAAAATGACCACTTCAGGCATATTTTCTTTATTCTCATCTCCAAATCGAGAAGTGCTCAAAATGGCAAAGATTAAGATAGTGATAGTTCTCTAATTGAAAGGTTAGTATAAGTTAGATTTTTTTATTAATACATTGAGATAAATATTTGATATGCTTCTATAAGCATAGTTTATTATTTCTTGTTATTGAACAGTTAGAAAAAGTATATTTATAAGGTAAGGAAAGGCAAGTGTATTTATATAGCAAATAAAAAAAGTATTTTACACTGGCATCATAAAGTGTGTGTGAGAGAGAAAAAGCAAGGCCATTATGAAATAATTTTATTAAAAAGATGAATAAGTAAAAAAAAAAAAAAAAAAAAAAAAAAAAAAAAAAAAAAAAAAAAAAAAAATAATATATATATATATATATATATATATATATATATATATATATATTATTTTGCTATTATTATTAATATTTTTTTGACCTAATATTTTACTTCATCAGAATGGTACAAAACTTGGTAAAGGTTTTTGCACTTGCTATGTGAACACACACAAAATCATAAGACGTGATTTGAAAAGGTTAAATGGTCCTGAAAAAACACTTGGTCACACTTGTACTGCTTGTGGTCAAAAATTACCGCATTGAAAACAAATGGGAAGCAAATTTCATCTAGTGGAAACATACAAGTTTTTCGAACTGAAAGCAATTTTTTTGAGATATCAAACTCAAATTTGGAACATAACTTTGTTTAGATTTATGGCTTTGATTTTCTCACAGTTTTACAGTAAAAGTGTATTTTGGAAAATATATATTTCCAAACTTAAGTCTGTGCTCCAAAGCAGATTTAAGTTTAAGCTGGACATTCAGGTCTATGCTCAAAAAGTGATTAACAGGTAATAAATGGATCATAACTATTCCATAAATATAATTTAATACCATTAAATCCCATAAACATACAAAATATTACATAAAAACATTATCAAACTAAAATATAGTACATTCATGTCATTGAAACAAATTTTTCACCAATTACTGACCACCATACTCGAGCAGCACCAGAGGGATAAAAATAGTTTGAATCTATTTAAAAGGGAAAGAAAAAGTCTGTATAACATAGGCTGAATGAATGCTTTCTGGAGTTGCATTACCAAAAGGAAGCAGTGAGGACTGGTTTTACTCTCCTTTATTGTATATTAATAGAAATAAAAGAGAATGCACATTTTCTCAACACCTGTACTGGTGTTTTTGTAATATATAATCTACTTGTCCCCTAATTTACCACCTAAGTTTTGTACTCATTGTTAACTGAACTGTTTGCTATAGGAATTGTCATCAGATGTTACAAGTTACAAGTTACAAGTTATTTTATTTGTCATTACACATGTACAAGTACAGTATAACGAAATGAAGTTTGGAGCAAGCCTCCGGGCCGCAGCCGATTAGTCAGGCGCCGCCACACGCTCTCCAGAAATACAAGAATGCAGTTTAGCAAGCATTACATAGCAAAACACAACAAAACATCAACAAAACATAAACATAAACATAAACATAAACATGACACAGTACACGTGGTCACGTGATGGGATTTTTTGTATGGACTGGGGGAGGAGATAGATAAAGACAGGCAGACGGTTGTAGTGGGATCGGGTTAGGTTTGTGTATTGTGCGAGTGAGTCTGAGATTGTGTTGTGTGAGAATGTTAGCCATAACTTCAGATGTTTTCGAGTTCAGTTCTATGGTTTGTCCTTGAAGGGAGATAAGGCAGTGCACAGGGGAAGATAGCAGACAGCTGCCCGGCTGACCTCCCAACCGAGAGATAGGGACAAGTGAGGTTCGTTGGGCTAGTTGATTAGGTCAGGCAAATACAATTTATTATTTTTTAATCCATTTGATGATCTTCGGTAATTTGTCCGGATCATTTTGTCCGGATGTCCACTAGGGCTGAGGCTGAAAAGAGAATTGAATTTGTGGATTCATCAGTTGCAGGTTAGTAGCCTTATATTGTTTGAACCGCTGCTGCTTTTGTTTCTTTTGCAGGTTGCATCTGGCTCTAACATATACATTTTACAGTCGGATTTACAGTAAACCATATAATGTTGCAAATTTATTGAGACATTTTCAGAAGATCAGTTACCTGTCTTTGACATAAAGAACAAGTACAGTGAAATGCTCCAGGCATATTATGAGGTATATTTTTCTAGTTTTCAGTAACAAATATGAAGCTTTGTTCAGAGACTGTATGGACTGCAATGCTTAGTAGCTCTTTGTTTTCTTTCAGATTGTGGTGCAGCGAATGGCTGATCAACTGCCCATGATGATCTCTTTTTTTCATGTTGAAGCAGACTGCTCAGCTCCTTTCTACTGACATGTTGAGTTTACTGGATGGGCTAAATGTAAGTGAGTTCATGTATGAGAACTCTAAAGTTGGTAGAAAGCGCAGAGAACTATAGGCCGGACTGGATCGTATGACTACAGCTCAGGAAGCACTTAATGATTTTATTTGAAGTATCGACCAACTAGAGGATATCTGCTGAAAATACTTTTTATGTGCCTGATAATTATAATTGTATAATGAATAAAATGAAAACAATTTTCTTCAGCTTAGATTCAAATAGTTTTGTTGTTGTTGTTGTTATTGTTTAAAAAAGAACTATTAACTTCTGGAAGAACACAAATGTTTTGAATGTTGCCATGCTGCTCACAAAGGCAGAAATCAATAGGTTACTGTCGTAACCCCAGTTCTCTGAAACATCGAGTGGAGAGATCCACCTATGGGAAGGGCATCCGTACCTGACCTCTGCAGAAGCATCCAATTGCACTAAGTCTGACAAGACAGGCAGGAGCGCACAGCCAATGTCCAGTAAGGCCTCACTCCTTACCTACGGGCAAATATAGCCTGCATGCACTACTGTACATCAGTAAGTATATTCGCTTCTTGTGCCGCAAATGGGGCAAAGCTGGTGGATCTCTCCACTCTATGTTTCAGAGAACCGGGATTACGACAGTAACCTATTGTTCTCTTTCATCATCTCGTGTTCGAGATCCACCTATGGGAGAGACACGGACAGCTCCCTGATTGCCCAATACACTCACAGTGAGGTCCTGTTAGCCAGAACAAGACAGTCACCCCAAGGGGCGGTGCTTGACACATCTCATAATCATGAACCCGCCACACCGACGCACACACGTAACTGCGGTGTACAAGCAGGGCATGAAACGTGTGTGACACACGCAAAAGAAGGCAGGGTTAGGAAGACCCCACCCTCAAAACCGAATGTGCTACCGAGGTTCTGGTGACATCCAGCCTACAGTAACGCACAAACATATGGGGAGAAGCCCAACTGGCAGCAGAGCAGATATTCTGCAGTGATACTCCCCTGAACAGAGCCCAAGAGGCGGCCAAGCCCCTCATGGAATGAGCTCTGATGTTCCCTGGGGGTTGCACTCCCTTTGATTCATATGCCAAAATTATAGCGTCCACAAGCCAATGTGAGAGGCGTTACTTAGACAGGGGATCCCCTTTGTGGGGAGGAGCCCATGAAACAAAGAGTTGGTCACCCTTCCGGAATGCACTGGTCCTAGCCAAATATGTCTGGAAAAAAAGGGCAGAGGGTAAAAAGCGGAAAGCTCCAACACCTCCGATGTGAACACAGGGAAACATTTCGGCATGAAGGCTTAAGGAAAACCTTATCTCCACCCAGAGAGAATTTAATGCACAAGGGGTGGACTGAGAGTGCATGTAACTCACTGACATGTTTGGCTGACGCCAAGGCCAAGAGCAAGGCTGTCTTGAAGGACAGCAACTTAAGGGAAATATTCCCCAGAGGCTCAAAAGGGAATTGAGACATAGCTTCTAGCACCATGGAGAGGTCCCATTCAGGGATTGTTCTCCTAATGACTTGCAATGAGCAACAGGCACCCTTCATAAATCTGCGGATTAGAGAATGCTGCCCAACCATAGAGCCATCAAAACCCACATGACAAGCAGAGATAGCTGCCAGATAGACCTTAATAATGGAAAAAGACCTGCCCTTATCCATAAGGTCTTGGAGCAAACACAAAATCTCAGTAACTGAGCACTGATATGAAGTGAGACCCCACCCATCACACCACTCATCGAACACTTGCCACTTATAGCCATATAAGAATGTGTAGAAACAGCCCTGGCATTCTGTGTAGTAGCTACCACGCTCGGGGGAACCCCTAACGTGCTTAGGTTCGTCCTCTCACGGGCCAAGCCCAGAGAACTACCCTGTCCGGGTGTGGGTGATAAATCTCCCCGTTCGCTTGAGACAGTAGGTCTGTGCGGAGGGGGAGGCACCACGGCTGGGCATGTAACAGAGGGATTATCTCTGCCAGTCATGGTGCTTTGGGCCACCTGGGTGCTATAAGAATGAGAGACAGGCACCCCTCTCTCCCCCTGGCCAGCGTGGGAATTATCAGGCACAGGGGAGGAAAGGCATACAGCAGCACTCTGGGCCACGGGTGGGCCAGTGCGTCCACCCCGAGGGGCACGTCCAAGTCCCTTTAGCGAGAAGAACATAGGACAATGGGTGTTTTTGTACGAGGTGAATAGATCTACGGATGCCTGTCCGAATATCATCCATATCATGTCTACTATCTGAGGATGGAGGCACTAATGTCCGAAGAGTGGGTTCCCCCTCGATAGAAGATCCACGCCTCTGTTCAGAATCCCTGGAACATGAGTCACGAGTAATGACAGGAAAAATCGCCTGCTCCACACCAAAAGCTTGTAAGCTAGGGCAAGTTTCGACAAGCACACGCCGCCTTGACGGTTGATATAAGCCACTGCCATGGTATTGACGCAGTGTACGAGCACATGATGTCCCTGCAGATGGCGTCACTGTTACAGAACAGCAAAGATCGTGCAACAGGCTGAAATGTAGTGACTAAACCCATTTCATGAATGCCCTCATTCTCAGTCCTAGTGGCAAAACCTGGATAGCTGAAGCCATAAGACCCTGTAACCTGAGACATGTGCGATATTGCACCCTTGCCCCCTCTCTGAACTGTGTCAGACAGTTCATCATAGAAAGAACGCGCTCTTGAGAGAGACGCGCTCACATGGAGACTGAGTTCAGCTCCATGCCCAGGAAGATCACATTCTGGCTGGGTGTAAAATTGCTTTTGTTCACATTCATCCTGAAGCCCAGAGATGTGATGTGTGCGAGCACACGGCAGGTGTCCTGCAACACCTTTTCCCTCGAATCGGCTATGATGAGCCAATCATCTATGTATGTCAGGATCCGTAGACCAGACATTCTCAGGGGAATCAAGCCCACTTCTACACACAGACAAAAAGTGCGAGGGCTTAGACTTAACCCAAAGGGAAGGACAGTGAATTTGTAACAAATGCCTTGATAGGTGAAACGAAGAAACTTCCTGTGTGGTGGATAAATGCTTATGTGGAAAAAAGCATCTTTCAGATCGACCGATGTGAACCAGTCGTTCCGTTTTATGGCGTGGGTGAGCGAACCATGAGTTAACATTCTGAAATTGTATTTCCTCAAATGTTTGTTCAACACCCTGAGGTCCAGAATAGGACGGAGGGAACCATCCTTCTTTGGAACCAGGAAATAACGAGAATAAAAACCCTGGTTTATCAGATTGGGGGGTACCACCTGAATTGCACCTTTGCTCAGAAGAGAGGAAATTTCCTCCTTCAGAATGTGGGCCGTGCTTTCCTCTGTGTGAGAAAAGAGAACGCTGTTGAAACGTGGGGGTTTCATAGCAAACTGCAGACGATAGCCCTGTAATATTGTGCGCATTACCCATTCGGGTGGTGCTGCAGTACACTAAGCTGACACACGGCTCGCGAGCGTGCCCACCCGAGCCATGCTGGCTTGCATGCCCAGCTGGCTTATTTGTGATGCAATGGCACCTTCTAGTGTGGAAAAAAGGGACGGCATGTGTGGGGTCAGAGAGGTGTCCACTCTTTGCAGAGAAAAGAGCTTTCCCTGCAGAGAGAGGGTATCTCTCTGTAACAAATGAATTTGATTCATTTGGTTTAATGTGTTTTTTGTGATTTTTGTTTTCTGGGAAACACTGGGGCCGAAGCCTTTATTAATTGAGTGAGGGGAACACAGTGTGTGCAGTGTGGTGACACTGCTTTTGCACTTTTCCTCACAACAGTCCCCTTGAATGGGGGGAACACACATCGTCCATTAAACACATGGGCTGGGCAGCCACGGGAGGGGGGCACCCTCCAGAAGAGACCTTCCGTCTTTTGGACAGGGGTTCTGGGGCAGGAAGAGAGTCAAACATCAGGCAGGCAGCTTGCGTTTGGAGTCAGTGGGGGTGGAGTTTGGGGGTTTTCCCACAGCGGCCGGAGAAGATTTCCCCCAGGGCTTAGCAGAGGGTGGGTTGCTCTGCCATGGCGGGGGCTTGTCGCGGGGCCTTTCCTTTGATGAAAGTTACGTCCTGGGGCCGGGGGGTTAGGCAAACGCACAGGGGATGCCTGGCGTGGGGCCACCTTCCTAGGGAGACACAACTTGAAGGCCTCGTCCTCCTTGTCGTCGCACTGTTGTTGCATAAGTGCAACAGTGGGGCCAAAGAGAGCCTGGCCGGACTTCATCGGGGCACCTGCAATGCGTTTTTTCTCGCTATCTGGGAGGCCTGACAGGTTGAGCCAGAGCGCCATGGAGCGCCTGCAGGTTTGGACGGCCTGACGAGGTCTTTAACCGTGATGATCTCCTTCCATAGTGCAGGCGAGGGAGATCCCTTGTCCAGCTGTTGGCCCAGGTCGTCTAAAATGTCCGCCTGGTAAGCGGAGAGGAGGGAGGAGACATTCAGGGCCCTAACAGCCAAGGCCGAGGATTTATAAATGGCCTGGTGCACCGAGGCAGAAAAACAGTCCATCTTGTTTGGAAGGGCCGGTTTAGGGAGGGCGAGCAGCCCCTGTACTGGGTTGAGGTGACTGGCGATGGAGGGCTCAATAGCAGGCAGTTCACCCATGCCGAGAGCCGCCATATCCTTAACCTCCAGTCGCTCCAGTAGTGCCTCATGTGCAGCGGCAGCGGTGGGACAAGAAAGACGAGCAAGAGCGTGGGCGGCTCCGAGAGCAGACACAGAGAAACTGGCAGTATAAGAACTGTCATGCCTGGCGGAGGCTGATCTGAAGATATTTCCTCCTGCAGACAATAAATGAGCAGCGCAAATTAGACTGAGCTGTGTCAGTGCAGAGATCGCGAGAAGGGAATGTCAACTGATGTACAAGTAGCGCATGCAGGCTATATATGCCCGTAGGTAAGGGGTGGGGTCTTACTGGGCATTGGCTGCGTGCTCCTGCCTGTCTTGTCAGACTTGGTGCAATTGGATGCTTCTGCAGAGGTCAGATACGGATGCCCTTCCCATAGGTGGATCTCGAGCACGAGATGATGAAAGAGTACTGTACACAACTTCTATGGGGTAAAGCTGAATAGTTTGTTTCCTAAAGTAGCTAAAAGCCTCAGTGCTTAATCTACAGTTTGGAAGTGTACTTTGGAAGTGTAAACATCACACCTTCCGAAAATGAATCGGATTACTGTATGGAATGGAAGGATGCCATATAGCAGGGTAGTTCAAGATATATGCCGTAACCACCACCAGTTGTTAAATAAACAAATTATTCACAATTTATTTGGTCATCTTTATTTCCTATAAATACAGAAGCAAAGGTTCTCAAAAGCTTCTCAAAGGTTCTCAAAGGTTCTCTTATTGTGGCGATCTCACTTCCCAATTCTCTCAGCTCTTCCAACTAACCCAACCAGTTTGGGGCTTTGAAAGTGAAAGTACCGAAAGTGATTTCTACCGAGGGGGATACTAACATTAATAATATAAAGATACTAATATACTAATATTAATGAAAATAAACTATCATTAACAAGGTTATATAACACTAATATGGTCCTATATAACACTTTTAAAGCATGGTTCTTTGTGGGACCTTATAAAAAAGGGTTCTATTCAGGACCACTAACAGTTCTGCTATTGTTACAAGCCAAAGAACCCTTATTTGGTACTGTTTAGAATCGAGTGTACTTCATCAATTCTAAACGTAACTGGAAGCCAGTGTAAATACCTGAGAACTGGTGTGATACTGTATATTCATATTTTCTGGTTCTGCTCAGAATCCTGGCAGCAGTGTTCTGCATGACCTGTTCAATCTTGTTGTTCAGTCTAGTTCAATTGGTCTACTTGCATTTGCATTCTTGTAATGGGCATGAAACACTTTAAATACAGTCTGACAAAGGTCAGACTTTTCTTATTTCTCTTCCGCATCACCACAAACATTCTGTAATGGTGGAACCTAAATTACATAATTTATAAGAGATATCCAAAAGGAAGGTCACTATCAAGTGTATGTTCTTAGAACTAACTTTGTTTTTAGTTTTTCCTATATTAATATTTTTCTCTTTTCATTTTCCAGAAAATTTCCATTTCCAGGAGAAGGTTTTGGTCAGGGCAGTGTCCTACAGTTTCTCTGTGAGATCTTCTCTTCAGATTGAGTTTTATTGTTTTATTGCAGGGCGTTGGATCTCAGCTTTTGTCTTAGCAGTAAAACCGCTCCTTATACTAAGTTGTTAGTTTATTTTGAAATATATATTTAAATGCTTTTAGAGGCCTGGCTTATTTCTTGTTATGAGCTCTTGATTACAAAACAGTTAGAAATTTACACTGTCAGAAAAAGGTACATTACAAAACCGAAAATGCATACTGTAAAAAAATATTTGAAAAGTTACCTGGTTGCCTTAAAATTTTGAGTTCATTGAAATTAAAAATTTGAGTTAATACAATGAACAATTTTGAGAATTGACATCACCAAATAGTTTTAAAAGATTTTGTAAGCATATTGCGTAATTGTGTTTTATTTGTTATAATGCAGTGAAACATGCCAAATTGTGCTATTTTCATGATTTATCACAACATTTGTATTTTTATTTATGTGGCTCAGATACAATAATATTTTGAGTTTCTATTTATTAAGCCCATTTCCTTCATTGTATTAACTACATTTTTTTAATTTCAATGAACTCAACATTTTAAGGCAACTAGGTTACTTACTTTAAGTTAAACCAACAATATATATATATATATATATATATATATATATATATATATATATATATATATATATATATTACAGTACCTTTAAGGTACTAGTACACACTCTTAAAGTACTGATATGTACCTTTTAAGGTACTAATAATATGTACCATTTAGGGGTGAGTAAGGTACATAGATGTACCTTTTCACTTTTGTACCTTAGGGTACTGCCCAAATGACAACACTGTACATTTTTTTCTGAGAATGTATATACAATACAAGGCAAGTCAAGTCAGGAAGAAGTGAATAAAAGGGAAGTGAGCAAATTCAGACACTGACATCGGGTGTCTGAGCTGGAGCTGTCACAGAAGTACATACTTTTATCTTACACCTAACTTACTTTAGAATAATTAATAATAACAACAACAATGTGTCCGTGGCGGCTTTGTGGTTTCATCAATAATATAGTATTATTTCGTTTTTTTCATGTTTAATTTGCATTCATGACAAGTGTACAACATTGTGCAGTGTAAAAATACGATTTTAACAGTAAAAGTATTATTATATGTGGTAAATAACTGTAGTATAGATCTAACCTTACATTTAATGCAATTTTACATTACAGTTTAGGAAGTGAAAAGGAACAAGTAATTGTATAATTTACAGTGAAAAATGACATTCCCACAATTGCCTGCGTGACACAGTTCACATTTTATGTATTTTATTGAAATAAATACAAAGTTCTGTCATGAAACTCTAGATGTTGCAGGCTAATATGTCCTTAAAAGATTAGTTCACTTCAGAATAAAAATTTCCTGATAATTTAGTCACTCCCGTGTCATCCAAGATGTTCATGTCTTTCTTCAGTCGAAAAGAAATTAAGATTTTTGAGGAAAACAAAGGATTTTTCTCCATATTGTAGCAAGTCTAGAGAACTATGTTCTATATCAGATGTGTTCTAGGTGCATGTATGTTCTTTCATGTGTTATGTGTTCTGGTTGTGTGGGGCTAAGGCGTGGGCTGTTCTTCTGTAAAACGAGCCTGCACAGTTATGTGTGGGAGGGGTCTGGGGAAGAGAGTTCAAGAAGCTGATCTGTGTGAGGCAAGAGCATCAGCCACACAGGTGCTCACGTTAATGTTAATGTTAAAGGATTAATTCACTTTTAAATAAACTTTTGCTGATAATTTATTATCCATATGAAATATATGATCCATATGATCATTTATTATTAATATGAAAATATTAATCCAGACATAGACCTCTATATACACTGAATTAATAATAAATTATAAATGTGTTCAGCACTCTGCAACAAGTATTTTTCTGATTTTCTAGACTATTTTAAGTCATAAAGTGAGCAGGATATGTTAAAATGTAGCACGTGGATTCAGCAGGGCATGTATTTATGATACTAAGTGGGGCAGCCGGTCTCTGAGCCCCCCACAGATTTCCAATGTAAATCTGTGGTGAAAAATAGAACTGCAGCGCGCTCTCATAGAGAGCCATGGAGTGGTGCAGGTTTGATATCACTTTGTAGGCCATTCAATTCTAATTGAATGCTAAAATGTACACTATGTAACTTTTTTTGTAAAAAAATATTTTCACTGGCTCTTCCCCCATTCCTACTCCAGTTTCACCATCAAAATCTATATTTATTTAAAGTGAATTCTCATAATACAATATTATACATGTTTGATATCGTTTGAAATGTCTCACTGCGATTGGTACAAAGATCTCATCCCCACTGGAGTAAACAAGAATATAATAAAGGTTTTAAGAAGTTCAGAGACATTCTGCTAAAAACAGTGGGTGCGACTGTCGGCCATTTGGTCTTCTAACAATACAGGCATATGGGAGAGTGATTCAATTTAAATTCCCATTGTTAACACATGTTTACATTTGAAAGAGTTTTACATCTTGGGCTGATATTTAAGGAGATGTTTCAGAAAGGGTCGGGCCTTGAACTTTTATCGGTCAGCCCGTAACGCTGAGTGTCTCCTATAGACGCTCAGCGTTATGTAATTTTAAGAAGTCACATATTTCATTCTTAACTTCAGAGTATTTGATGTCATGTATGGACTAGCTTTGAATTGATTATGTAATCACCCTTATACATTTACCTGACTGTTAATAAATTGTTACATCTATTCTGATTTACTCTGGAATTATTAATTATTAATCTCTAGTAGGACTAGATTATGAACGGGTATAATTTCAACAAAGGATTAAACAGAATAATTAAATGGTAACTATTAAATATAAATGACCAAATAACCAATTGGCATTTTAACCTAAATTCGAAATTATGATTAAATGGAGTCAGATAAAGATAAATTGGAATTAAATCCTTTTGCCCAGCTGAAAACACCAAACACGCAGCGACCTTCGACCGCGGATCGTTACCCTCATTGGAACGATTTTAGCGGGCCCTACAGGCCCTACAGTTTCACTTACGCAGAAACCGCAAGTACTTTGATTACTGTTGTTAAATTAGTGTAATCAGTGAAGTTTTTCAAATAAATTGTACATTTTTATCTTTACAGTCATAAAATGAAGGGAGAGGTTCACAGTCATTTAGAGGAGAACATTCGTCCGTACATTGATCTGATCGACACTCTGCGGTCAGTTGGCATTCACAAGGATTTGGCACTACCGACTATTGTAGTGATCGGAGACCAGAGTTCTGGGAAAAGCTCTGTGTTGGAAGCGCTTTCTGGAGTTGCATTACCAAGAGGAAGTGGTGAGGACTGGTTATAATTGCTTATGTTTTAATGGAACTTTAAAAACCTTATTTAAATAAACTTCACAAGTTTATAGAATAGGCTACTGTAACCCCTCCTGTTCGAAACCGGGTCTGCCGGCATGAGAGTGGACTCCTCTAACAAGGAGTCTAAAGGCTGCAACCTCTAGCATCAGTCGCTAGAGCGTCTCTTGAGATCAGAGGAGTGAGGTTTTACTCGCACAGCAACTACTAGCTGGCCTCCGTTACACTACTGTAATAAACCCATGTAACTGAACAGTGAAATCTAGCTTACCCTACACTGACATAAGAAGTGTTGGGATGATATCATCAATCAGACATTCGAACAAGATTAGATTTCTTAGATGATCATTAAGTTTGCAGAAAAACAGTAAATGATTTGCTCTGAAATTTTTGACCAGCATGTCAGAATTGTATACATTGTATTGCTGCCAGGCTTAGGTTAGACTAAGTAGATATTTGAATCAATTAACAGGTGTACCTAATAAAGTGGTCACTGTATAAATTCTAATTGAATGCTAAAATGTACACTATGTAACTTTTTTTGTAAAAAAATTACAAACACACATTTGTGTCTAACATTTACATCTTGAGTATATTATGAATGCAAGTTCCAAACCGTGTTTTTTTCTTGTCCCAAATCACTATGGTACGCCTATAATAAGTGTTTCTATATTCAGACTATTTTAGACTGAGTGGGACGCCAACCACTGCGGAGTGGCCCAGTACCTGCATGACTTGTCATATACATAAACCGAGAGCAGTAGCTCCAGATACAATGTTCTTCTACAAGACGCATTTACTCACCCTCATGTCGTTCCAAACCTGTAAGACTTTCATTCATCTTCGGAACACAAATGAAGATCTTTTTGATGAAATCTGAGACCTTTCTGTCCCTCAGTTGACAAGTACTATAACTTTGAAGCTTTAAAAAGTTCACAAAGAGATTGTAAAAAATAATCCATAAGAATTGAGTGGTATAGTCCAAATTTTCTGAAGAGACTCGATCGCTTTATATGATGAACAGATTTAATTTTATTAACATATAAACACTGATCAACACACATATCAGAAATGCTAAACGGAAGCTCAAGCATGTTCAACGAAAGTCTGATGAAAATTATGACAGAATTATAATTTTTGGATGAACTATCCCTTTAAGAGAATGATTTCTTTACTCATCACCTGCACTAATTTTCTGTTGTTAGTTTTCTTCTGATTGCTAACTGGACTGTGTTTGCCTTAGGAATTGTCACCAGATGTCCACTAGAGCTGAGGCTGAAGAAGGTTACAGGTGGAGTCAGCTGGAAGGCTGTTCTCTCTTACCGTAAGAAGAAAACTGATTTTATGGATTAATCAATAGTTACACTTGATTAGAAAAACTGCTTGAAATCTCTATTCATTTCTTAACCTGAAGGGGTTCTTGCAGCTGTCTCTAAGTTATTAATCTTACAACTGAATTTAAACCATTTTGCAGGTCCTACTAAAGCCAGCAAAAAATCGTTTGGAAAGGGATCACATTCAACAAACAATGAGAAGAAATTTGAATTTGGAGATCCTTCATAGTTAAGAAACATGTTACAGAAGGTTAGTAAAAAAGTATTGGGACACCCCTCCAAATCATTGACTTCAGGTGTTCCAATCACTTCCATGGCCACAGGTGTATAAATCAAGCACCTAGGCATGCAGACGTTTCTACAAACATTTGTGAAAGAATGGGTCGCTCTCAGGAGCTCAGTGAATTCAAGCGTGGTGCCACCTGTGCAAAAACTCCATTCGTGAAATTTCCTCACTACTAAATATTCCACGGTCAACTCTAGAGCAGTGGAGACGTGTTCTCTGAAGTGACCAATCACACTTCTCTGTACTTGCCTGACTGCATTGTGCCAAGTGTAAAGTTTGGTAGAGGGGGAGTATGGTGTGGAGTTGTTTTTCAGGGGTTGGTCTTGGCCCCTTAGTTCCAGTGAAAGGAACTCTTAATGCTTCAGCATACCAAGACATTTTGGACAATTTCATGCTCCCAACTTTGTGGGAACAGTTTGGGGATGGCCCCATAAAGACATGGATGAGTGAGTTTGGTGTGGAGGAACTTGACTGGCCTGCACTGAGTCCTGACCTCAACCCAATAGAACACCTTTGGGATGAATTAGAGTGGAGACTGCAAGCCAGGCCTTCTCATTCCACATCAGTGCCTGACCTCACAAATGTGCTTCTTGAAGAATGGTCAAAAATTATCATAAACCCACTCCTAAACCTTGTGGAAAGCCTTCCCAGAAGAGTTGAAGCTGTTATAGCTGTAAAGGGTGAGCCAACTCTATATGCAACTCTATACGGATTAGGACTAGGATGTCATTAAAGTTCATGTGCATGTATATGGGTTGTCACCGTTAACATGCGATTCATTTAAAGTCCTTAACACGTTTAAATAATTTAACGCAACTAACGCAAATAAATGACACAAGTACGTGAAGCTGCGTCATTAACGTAATTTTTGTCACACAGTTAGATTATTTTAGAAGTCAGGAGTTTATCACAATCACACTGAGCACCTACAGCACCTGTAACCCTGGTAGGAGGACATTTCCATTCTAACTCTTTAACCCGATTCTGCTTCTCTGTTTGTGAGGACATTTAAAGCCGTTAAACGCTGGGAAAGTGTTCAGTGATCCAGTAATCAAATTAATTCAAACAGTCCAAAACAGCACTAATGTAAAGAAGGCCAGGCTGATTACATCAGACTAGAGAATAGAGACTCACATCGCATTTTTTGTGAATTATTCATTCCAGTGTGTGCTTTGCTTTACAACATGAGATCTGTCGTATTCTGCAGTTGTTTCCGAAGATATTGGTGACGTACAGGAGTCGTACAGTAAGGGCGTGAGAATCTGTTATATTGATGCACAAAGAACAAACCGTGTATGTGCGTGCTCTAGATCACTATGATTGCACGCTGCATTTATGGACAGACACGTTTCAGTCTCTGTGTGGTCCTGCTCGGAATCACAGTTTGACTCTTCTAAAATCAAAATAAGCTCTTTGTTGCTGCTCTATACACATACTATACACTGAATTCTGTAAAGTTTTTTTCTGTAATGTTTTTTTTTCCCATGGGTTCTTAGGTGTGTATACATTATATGGACTCCTTATACACTCACCTAAGGGATTATTAGGAACACCTGTTCAAAAGAAAGAAAGGTGATTTAAGCAATTTTGAGCGTGGCATGGTTGTTGGTGCCAGACGGGCCGGTCTGAGTATTTCACAATCTGCTCAGTTACTGGGATTTTCACACAAAACCATTTCTAGGGTTTACAAAGAATGGTGTGAAAAGGGAAAAACATCCAGTATGCGGCAGTCCTGTGGGCGAAAATGCTTTGTTGATGCTAGAGGTCAGAGGAGAATGGGCCGACAAGCTGATTCAAGCTGATAGAAAAGCAACTTTGACTGAAATAACCACTTGTTACAACTGAGGTATGCAGCAAAGCATTTGTGAAGCCACAACACGCACAACCTTGAGGCAGATGGGCTACAACAGCAGAAGACCCCACCGGGTACCACTCATCTCCACTACAAATAGGAAAAAGAGGCTACAATTTGCACGAGCTCACCAAAATTGGACAGTTGAAGACTGGAAAAATGTTGCCTGGTCTGATGAGTCTTGATATCTGTTGAGACATTCAGATGGTAGAGTCAGAATTTGGCGTGAACAGAATGAGAACATGGATCCATCATGCCTTGTTACCACTGTGCAGGCTGGTGGTGGTGGTGTAATGGTGTGGGGGATGTTTTCTTGGCTCACTTTAGGCCCCTTAGTGCCAATTGGGCATCGTTTAAATGCCACGGCCTACCTGAGCATTGTTTCTGACCATGCCCATCCCTTTATGACCACCATGTACCCATTCTCTGATGGCTACTTCCAGCAGGATAATGCACCATGTCACAAAGCTCGAATCATTTCAAATTGGTTTCTTGAACATGACAATGAGTTCACTGTACTAAAATGGCCCCCATAGTCACCAGATCTCAACCCAATAGAGCATCTTTGGGATGTGTTGGAACGGGAGCTTCGTGCCCTGGATGTGCATGCCACAAATCTCCATCAACTGCAAGATGCTATCCTATCAATATGGGCCAACATTTCTAAAGAATGCTTTCAGCACCTTGTTGAATCAATGCCACGAAGAATTGAGGCAGTTCTGAAGGCGAAAGGGGGTCAAACACAGTATTACTATGGTGTTCCTAATAATCCTTTAGGTGAGTGTATATTTGGTGTCCTTTTGGAGTCTCCAATGATCCTTAATTTCATGTTAAGTGTGCAATTAATCACACAACAAAAGTGCGATTAATTGTGATTAATTGTGATTAAAAATTTTAACCGATTTAACCGATTGACAGCCCTAAATATGTATATTTGTATATATATACAAACCTGATTCCAAAAAAGTTGGGACGCTGTACAAATTGTGAATAAAAAAGGAATGCAATAATTTACAAATCTCATAAACTTATATTTTATTCACAATAGAATATAGATAACATATCAAATGTTGAAAGTGAGACATTTTGAAATGTCATGCCAAATATTGGCTCATTTTGGATTTCATGAGAGCTACACATTCCAAAAACTTTGGGACAGGTAGCAATAAGAGGCCGGAAAAGTTAAATGTACATATAAGGAACAGCTGGAGGACCAATTTGCAACTTATTAGGTCAATTGGCAACATGATTGGGTATAAAAAGAGCCTCTCAGAGTGGCAGTGTCTCTCAGAAGTCAAGATGGGCAGAGGATCACCAATTCCCCCAATGCTGCGGCCAAAAATACTGGAGCAACATCAGAAAGGAGTTTCTCAGAGAAAAATTGCAAACAGTTTGAAGTTATCATCATCTACAGTGCATAATATCATCCAAAGATTCAGAGAATCTGGAACAATCTCTGTGCATAAGTGTCAAGGCCGGAAAACCATACTGGATGCCCGTGATCTTCGGGCCCTTAGACGGCACTGCATCACATACAGGAACGCTACTGTAATGGAAATCACAACATGGGCTCAGGAATACTTCCAGAAAACATTGTCGGTGAACACAATCCACCATTCGCCGTTCCTGGCTAAAACTCTATAGGTCAAAAAAGAAGCCATATCTAAACATGATCCAGAAGCGCAGGCGTTTTCTCTGGGCCAAGGCTCATTTAAAATGGACTGTGGCAAAGTGGAAAACTGTTCTGTGGTCAGACAAATCAAAATTTGAAGTTCTTTTTGGAAAACTGGGACGCCATGTCATCCGGCCTAAAGAGGACAAGGACAACCCAAGTTGTTCTCAGCGCTCAGTTCAGAAGCCTGCATCTCTGATGGGATGGGGTTGCATGAGCGCTTGTGGCATGGGCAGCTTACACATCTGGAAAGGCACCATCAATGCTGAAAGGTATATCCAAGTTCTAGAACAACATATGCTCCCATCCAGACGTCGTCTCTTTCAGGGAAGACCTTGCATTTTCCAACATGACAATGCCAGACCACATACTGCATCAATTACAACATCATGGCTGCGTAGGAGAAGGATCCGGGTACTGAAATGGCCAGCCTGCAGTCCAGATCTTTCACCCATAGAAAACATTTGGCTCATCATAAAGAGGAAGATGCGACAAAGAAGACCTAAGACAGTTGAGCAACTAGAAGCCTGTATTAGACAAGAATGGGACAACATTCCTATTCCTAAACTTGAGCAACTTGTCTCCTCAGTCCCCAGGCGTTTGCAGACTGTTATAAAAAGAAGAGGGGATGCCACACAGTGGGAAACATGACCTTGTCCCAACTTTTTTGAGATGTGTTGATGCCATGAATTTTAAAATCAACTTATTTTCCCCTTAAAATGATACATTTTCTCAGTTGAAACATTTGATATGTCATCTATGTTGTATTCTGAATAAAATATTGAAATTTGAAACTTCCACATCACTGCATTCTGATTTTATTCACAATTTGTACAGTGTCCCAACTTTTTTGGAATCGGGTTTGTATATATATATATATATATATATATGGGTGTTTTTTTCAACTAGGGCACTTTTAGCCATGTGAAGTTGAATAAAAAAACTTGTTCTAAAGCCACGTAACACAGTCTCATAAGTTTAAATAATTTGTCTAGTTTTAAGTTCTGTAAGAGGACAAACTTAGATTACAAGAGAAATTGTTATTTAAAAAAATCCGAACTGCAATGAACAAATGTCACTTCCACCACATCTCAATATACAGCTGTTATTTAAAAATAGAATAACTTATGTCACTCAAGAATTGTCTAAGATAATTTGTGTAACTAGTTTTACCAGTTTGTCCACAATGTACAATAATTATACATTTGTCAATTAGATAAATTAACTGTAAATGGACATTACAGAATTGTGGTGGAAATGACACTAATACTGTGCGACAACTATATTTTGTATAAAAAGTAATATTGATAGTGGTCTCACATTAAATACTATAATGTATTTTAATGATTTTACTAGTGCTTAATTCAAGTGCATTAATAGTTACCAGATAAGTCATGTTACAGCCCAGAATGAGCTGGCAGGAGAAGGGGTAGGAATATGTGATGACCTTATCACTTTAGAGGTCATGTCACCAGATGTGTGTAACCTTACACTGATCGATCTACCTGGAATTGCCAGAGTCCCAATTCAAGGACAACCAGACGATATTGGAAGCCAGGTGAGCAGTACAATCTGATTTTGCACTTCACATTTAGCATCAAACCAGTATCAATCCGGATTTTAAACTTTATCTTTATGCCAGATCTCATAGACAAGGGAACAGAGAAGAACATTCTGGACATTGTTCAGAACAAAGTGATTCCTCCCCGTAAAGGTTACATCATGGTGAAGTGTAGAGGACAACAGCAGATTGTTGACGAGATTCCTCTGGAGGTGGCCACACAAATGGAGAAAGATTTCTTCCAAAATCATGACTATTTCAGGTAAGTTAACTGAATGAAAAGAATAATTTGACTTTTTGTTTCCTAATACATAGTTTTATGTTATTGTCTTCTTTGGTATATCTCTAAATCTCTATACCTCCCATTGGTAATTAAGTATAATATTTTAATATTTCTTAGAAAAATATTTTTTTAAACAAAATTTAAGCTTAATTTTTGAGGGAAGTCTGGGAGTCTCTGCTTAGACTGTTGCTCCCACGACACCGGCCCCGGATAAGCGGAAGATGATGGATGGAGAATTTTAATAAAAAATGAATTGATGGTAACACCACATGACATTTTTTGTAATTAAATTGAATGACAATTGATTCACAAGTTCGCCTGGCCATCTGGTCTTAATAGTTAATCGTAAACAAACTTTGCTTGTTGTCTTAAGTTATGTCACAAGCCAGGCTCGAACTCAGGTCTCTGGTGTGGTGAGTTGAGTTGAGAGATCTATTTGGGTAATGTTGGACCCAAATGAAACACTCCAGGCAACACTTCAGGCAAGGAAGATTTATTAATAAAAAAAAGGTACTTGCAAGTCACAAATAAATCCAACAAAAGTTCTTCTCAGACCGAGGAATTACCGTATATACCCGAATATAAGACGACCCCCATTTTCCAGACTTATTTTTGGGAAAAAAAGGTGCTTGCCACCTCCGAACATTGCATTCTGTGACTCCAAATTTTTTGGCAGCTTTACAATTATTAGATGATTCTGCCTCATTCACGACCATAAGTTTAAAGTTAGTGTCATACCTGTTTCGAACGTGTTGGTTTATTTGACCAACTTTTGAAGCTCTTTTCTCAAAATGATCTCTTGACTTCTCCATGGCGGCACTTTACTGTTTATTTAATTTATAACACTGTCACTTATTACGTAGCCTATCATGTTGGCGCCCTCTACTGTTTCCCCCTGCTTTCTCTCTTTCCCCCCGTGATTTTGTCTATATCGCGAATATAAGACGACCCCCCATTTTTCAGCCTATTTTTAGGACACAAACCTAGTCTTATATTCAGGTATATACGGTAATAAAAGTAGTGATACTGCAAAGAATCACAGGAGAAAATAAAAACTCCTAATCAGAGAACACAAATAACTAACAACACCTTACTTGAGATAGCTTGGAAGGACTTGTGGGAAATAGCAGGAGACACTTAGCCAAGACTCAAAAACCGAGTGAGGAACAAGTGAAAAAACACAGCCAAATACTCTAGGGGAAACAAGGCACATGTTACCTGGATAACGTTAACAAGGACACACGAGGAAGAAGAACTAAGGCAGAAGGGAACACAGGGGACCTATAGAGGCCCGGAGACAAGGCATTAGCTTCAAGGAAATACGGATACATTCAACAACAGAATGTTTAAACACAAATTACAATGATATCAATACAACACAACAACAAATCGTCATCTTGGATTTATACGTTTCTATCTGACATTTTTGTCAACATTTAGTTATTCACATATTCTTATTCTGTGACAACTTATTTATATTATGTGGTTTTTTTAAAATAAGCTTTAGACTTTTTATTTAGTTCTATCCAAAAGTCGAACTTTAATCTATCTATCTATCTATCTATCTATCTATCTATCTATCTATCTATCTATCTATCTATCTATCTATCTATCTGTCTGTCTGTCTGTCTGTCTGTCTGTCTGTCTGTCTGTCTGTCTGTCTGTCTGTCTGTCTGTCTGTCTGTCTGTCTGTCTGTCTGTCTATCTATCTATCTATCTAAAATTCTAGCATTTAAAACTACTAAACTAAAACTATTTCAAACTTAAACTAACGGTAACTGCAATAATGTTTAATTACCCACCATAGATTATTCTGTTTAACCCTTTGTTGAAATTATACCAGTATACAATAACTCTTGGAGTCTCGCACTGGCCGGGTTTACGATCTCTTTATCACAAACTCGTCAGTCTTGGTCATTAGACAGAGGCGATTAACTGATATTCTAGAATATTACTCATCCTAGAATATTTTTTCTTCAGTCCCCTTAGATCTGAACTCACTTAATTAATGCAAGACTATATATAATCAGAGGCCATGACCATTACCATACTTAACTTCCTCTAATGGTATCTTTGCATAATCATGAACACATAATTAGAATAATATTACAATAATCAGGAGTTGAGGCTCACCCTATTTATATTGGTCTAACAACTTTTTATTGCTCCTTTAATAGGAAGACTCATTTGGTCTACTAACCGCTACACAGTCTAAGTATATGTAACTAATGCCAATGTGTTAGTTGGAGCTCTAAAACATCAGTCTGGTGGGCCCCTCTGCTTCACCGAAAATCTGTTCTAGTCCGCTATAACCTGAGCGTAGATTTGCGGTGTTATGGTCTTAACGTAATCTACTAGAGTTAATAATTCTAGAGTAAGTCAGAATAAATCAATGTAACAATTTATTATTAGTCAGGTAAATGTAGTTCAAGTTCAAGTTCAAGTTTCAAGTTTATTTGTCATTACACATGTACAAGTACAGTATAACGAAATGAAGTTTGGAGCAAGCCTCCGGGCCGCAGCCATTTCAGGCGCCGCCACACGCTCTCCAGAAATACAAGAATGCAGTTTAGCAAGCATTACATAGCAAACACAACAAAACATAACATAACACAGTACACGTGGTCACGTGATGGGATTTTTTGTATGGAGTGGGAGAGGAGATAGATAAGGACAGGGACAGGCAGACGGATGGAGGGGGGTCAGACGGATGGAGGGGGAGGGGGCATATATCAATTACATAATCAATTCAAAGATAATCAATACATAACATCAAATGCTCTAAAGTAAAGAGTAAAAGATAGATACCTGACATCTGAAAATTACATAAGGGCTGACCTGAGTAAAGGATCGCACCCTGACCCTTCTGCAGTACCTCCTTAAATACCAGATCAAGACAGAAGCTTCTTTCAAATGTAAACATGAGTTCACAATGGGAATTTGCATTAATCAAGTCCTGTAGACCTGTAATTTACGCCTTATTGAGGACAGGAGGTAAAGACCAATTGGCAGAGGACACACCCACCACAATAAGCAAAATATCTCTAAACTCTTAAAACCTTTGTTACCTTTTGCTTTACTTCTGTGGGAATGAGCCCTTTGTACCAGTCACACTGAGATGTTTCAAATGATTCCAAACATGTATAATACTGTATAGTACTTGTACTTTAACCCATGTAGATTTTGGGTGAATTATAGAGGAGATATGGGGGAAGAGGCAGTGAAGGGAAAGAAATGTAAATTAAGGCAATTCTTGGGTGATCAACTTTTAGATTAGTGTGATGTCATCTCGGAGAGAGTTCAAAATGTTTATTTCCCAAAGCATTCTTTGTTTTCTCAGGAGTAGTCGTTCCTTAGCCCAGACGTCCCGGCATCTTACAGTCTGACACAGGGAAAAAAATTATTACATGCGTTAACAGTCTGTCTTAATGGATGTAGAGTGGTGCAGGTATGACGTCACTTTGTAGGCCAACTGGCAGTTAGCATCGCACTGGTTCCCTCGATAAAAACCCAACAGGATTTTCCCATAGGCTTCACAAGTTCTGTGATCAACAAAAGTTGGAACTTCGTTTGGAACTTTGTCATGACTTCGCCTGCCCATCCAGTCTTAAAAGTTAATGGTAAACAAACTTGGCTCACTGTCCTCAACGTAGGCTTCAGCCAAATTCTCGGCTCAAACTTTAAGCTTAACCCCCTGAAAAGAGTTTTAGACAGATCTGCTGCAAGAGCGGTGGGGGAAATCACTATTGAAGTGAAGATGAAAAGAGCATTGAGTATTTTGGCTGTGTTTCTTGAGTTATATCCTGGACAAAGGTGGAATAAGCATTTGTTTAATTTACAGGCTAATGGCAAACAAAAAATGTAAATGGCTTGGTTGATATTTTTGGATACTTTTGATAAAGAGGACTAACTGAAAATTTGTTTATAGAAAAAATTTGGATAATTGAGAGGAAACTTTATTAGAACGTCAGATAGAGAGGCATAGAGAGGTACTGGGGTGGGTGACTGGAGCCAATGTCTTACATTTCTGAAAGTAACCATGTAAAATAGAGACAGCGATTTGAATTTTAATCCTGCTACATGTTCTGCTTTAATTATGAGTGAATTATAAGCGGAAGACCAGTTTAGCTGCCTGAGGAACGGCAATAGTTCGTCGGAACTTGATCTGAAATATGGATTTGTTGATGCAATAGACTGCAGTGGAGTTGTCACAATGCAAAAAAATGCTTTTGGAGGCTCATTCTTTTCCGCACACGGCAGCGGCCATGACAAACGGAGGGAGAAATCTCTACTGCGGCAGTGTAGTAATATGGTTTGCTTCAAAAAGGCTGCTGTCACTGTTTGAGGGTGAGCAAAAATGTTAAGTTTTTGTGTGTCCCTTTAAATGCAAATTCCCTTTCAATAAGAGGGCGGAGCTTCAAGAGCTTGTGTTGCTCAGCTCAGGCAAAACAGAATTACCTCACGCAGTCATGCACTGAAAATGTTAGAAACTAATCAGCCTTTTATGTTCAAACCAGAGTCTGCAAATGATGGAGAGACTCACTAAGAAGCAACAACATTTTATTTAAATCTCCTGAATAGTAGCGGTTCTACACTAACCTGCAATTTTCACTAGTTTCAAAACACACCATGCTGGATATAACCTGCCATGTTAACATATCCTTGGATAAATTCCTGTGATCCAACAGCTAATGCCAGCACATTGCCTTGCGACTTACATAGGATGACTTGACAACTGAGCACGGCATTTCACTCATATTGGATGTGTCACCGTCATATTTGCATAGGCTGTACTATTTGAATTCATGAGTGGTTGACTGACAAATTATAAAATGACCTTATTAACCGTTTAATGGTCATTTCAACTTGATTTTGTTTTCATTTTTGTTTATATTCCTGTAAAAATTTACTTTGTTTCTGGTTTTTGTTTTTGTACCTTGAACCGGTTCAGAGCACTGGTTTTAAGTTTTGTAATCTTTGTCTCACTTTGGTCAAAGCACTGTTATGACTTTTTTAAGTATACCCATTATTAAGCTATATCAACTAAACTAAACCACCTAACAAAAAACACCTTCACTTTTTCTACAGATGCCTCTTGAAGGAGGATAAAGCAACTATTGAATGCCTTGCTGTCAAACTGACTAAGCATCTCGTTGATCATATTAAAGTATGTTTCTAAACCTGAAAAGTCTATTCATACTGAACATGAATTTAGTTGGCAGGATGGATTGAGAGACTGTAACTAAATTGAATTTTACCCAATTGTTTTTTGTTGTTGTTGACAGAAATCACTGCCACAGCTCAATGAGCAGATAATAAAGCAGTTGTGGGATGTGAAGAATGAGCTCAAAGAGTGTGAGGCTGGACCACCACAAGACCCTAAGGGGCCAAACATTTCCTCACTGAAGTAAGAATTATTAGGGCTCAAAGCTACAGGATCCCAACTGTGTTTGTCCTGATTTCCTTATTTTTCTGCCCTAAAAATATGTATGTTTGCAGCACCAGGTGTGACTCAAGTGTTTTTTTTTTGCTAGTTTCAGTCCGACGCTGTTATCCTTTTCACGCCCTGCGCCATGTTGTTTAAATAGCAAATGCATTTGCGCCCATGGGCATTCTGGTCTGAAAAAAAGGTGTATTCAGGTGCATTGTTGCAGCGTTGCTATTTTGAGCCAATTGAAAATGATTGTCATGACCATTGACCAACTGAAACCTGGTCTAACGTCAATGGCACAATTTTTTTTTATTATTATTTAAAGAGCGCGTTAGTAATATGCATCTATAGGTGGGTGCACAACGCTCATACACTCTACTTATTACACACACAGTGACGGCAGCAGCACACAAACATTATATCAAAAATAAAAAGATTCCTCTCTGGAGAAGCGTTCAGTCTTTCCACTTGCAAATTTCACCATGTAAATAGCGAATCCGCTCTGGCACAAGCGCAACTGGCTTTTAAAGGGAATGGGAGATGAGACTCTGATTGGTTTATTGCATGTTACGCCCAAAACACACCCATGACTCATTAAGATAAACCTTTTTATACCATTTTCCCGTTGTTAAACTTGCAAAAGTGGATTTATCCATGTCCTAAGTGCACTTGCACCATGTGCTTTAGACTATGTGCTTAGATCATTAAAATAGGGCCCCTTGTATTGTTTCTGTGCTGTCAATTCTCATCCACTGTTGTTGTTGTTTTTTGCAATTTAATGATAATGATAACAGGCTCATGAAACAATTATTTTTCTCAGATCTTAAAAAGATTCAATGATCAAATCAAGTCCTTATCATCAGGAGAGCTGATCACTGAGGAAAATCTGTTTGTCCAGCTTCGGGCAGAATTCAAGAACTGGAATAATCATCTTAACCGTACAAAGACATCCTGTCAGTATATCTTCAATTTTAAGACACATAGGGCCAGATTTACTAAACAGGGCAAACTAGCGTGAGAGCGCAATTCCAGAAAAGTGCCAATGGGAGTGGAAAGTTCTGCACGGGATCTACTGACGACACGCAAATGAATGAACACAGACGCAGCCGGATCATTTCCATAATGACCAGCGTAATCTACCTGTTAGCGTCTGGTTTAAGACATAAGTAAATAATGCCTCAAATACCAGTAAATTGACGAGCGCAAACCTTTGTAAATCACCTTGCATGATTTATTTAAATATTCTCCTCCCATGAATTTTGCGCCTGAAAGGAAAACTCCTACAAATGCATATGCAATAAGGTCAGCCGCAAAAATAACCCTGTCCACACCTTTTGAGCTCTAATTTATCATTGTGTGACTATAGTAAATGCTGACAGTAGTTTTTTAATGCCAAGAGAGTGTTTGCGCTGGTGCAAGCTGTTAGTGAATCTGGCCCCTACTATAAGTTTGAATTTGCTGTTGTTTTCTAATAGTTCTAATGAAAGTCAATTAATTTAATGAGAAATCCATTTTGTTTCTAAACAAGTTAAAAATGCGAAAGAGTTGAGCCAAAAAAACAGAGGGAGGGAACTGCCCGGCTTCAGCAACTACAAAGTGTTTGAAATAATTCTGCAGAAACATGTGGCCACACTTGAGGTGCCAGCCAATGACTTACTACATACCATAAAAGGTACCATCACACATCTTTGTGTTAAAGACTTTCTGGTTATTGTGGAGAGCCTCTATTATAAAACCAAAAGATTAGATAGAACTAAATGACAGAAATAGTTTTGTGGCTGTTTGTGTTCTTGATTTCTGTATTTTTCCTGAAGACATCATCATCACACATTTGACTGACGTGGTGAGTCAGTGTTTCAGGAACTACTCTGTCCTTCAAAGTATCGCTAAGGTAAATATTGCTCCTGATTAGTGGTAGATTGCCCCTTTTAATCCAGCTTGATCAAGTTCTCTTTCCTCTGGGCTTCTTCATTTGACTCCATAGGACAAAATCAACAACATTCAGTCAAGTCAAGAAGAGAAAGCAGAGCAGAGGATCTCAGAGCAGTTTGAAATGGAAAACATGATCTACACTCAAGATCCCATCTTCATAAAGATGTTGAATGATATTACAAATGATACGTTTTCAGAAGATCAGTTACCTTTCTTTGACAAAAAATGCAAGTACAGTCATATGCTGGAGGCGTATTATGAGGTAGATCTTCTTAGATTTCAGTAACAAATTGCAGCACAGTGTCCATGGTATGTGGAAGTAACTTAGTATCTTCTTGTTTTCTTTCAGATTGTTGTGCAGCGAATGGCTGACCAACTACCAATGATGATCTCTCTTTTCATGCTGAAGCAGACTGCTGAGCTCCTGTCTACTGACATGTTTTGTTTACTGGATGGGACAAATGTGAGCAAGCTCCTGTTTGAGGACTCTGAGGTCAGCGTAAGGCGCAGAGACCTACGAGCTCATCTGGACCGTTTGACAGCTGCTCAGACAGCACTTTCTGATTTTATTTGAGGAATCTACTAATTAGATGATATCATCTTACACAATACATAATGCATCTATTGTTGGATAACATATTATCCAAACTTCCAAATATAAAATGAAAATGTACTTGTTAAGCATAGAGCATAAGTTTTATTAGTGGGATTTAAGGAACAGAGGATACTGATATCTGATTATATCTTTATGATATATCTAACTTAACTCATAAAACTTCAGCATATTCATTTTTACTTCTATTATATATTGCATGATTGTTTTAACCTAATATTCAAATTTCTAACCTGTTTCATCTAATTAATTAACTATAAATCTTTAGCCTTGCAACTGAATTAACCTGCATTGAATTCTATTTCTAGAAGAACACACTGATTGTTTTCATGTTGTGCAGTCATTTGTATCCACGCTAACAACATCAATGGAGTTTGTTTAAAGTAGATAAAAGCTATCTTCTATCTTATATTTTAAAAATTAAAGAAAATCCACACTGATTGACTTTCTTGTTTTGTTTTATTTAAGCATATATTAATAATAATACAAATAGTTGGCTATATTTCTAATGGTTCTCAAAGTATTGGCTTCCCTAATTTTCAAGTCTTGTTCACTTTAAACATTCAAATATAACGTGTTGATGACAGACGTGAGAACCATTGAGAATTATGTGCCGTACCTTTGTCTCCGGTGAATGGCACTTACTGCTTCATAAATAAAGATTCTCGCATTCTAAAGTTCTCGCATACACGCCAGATTTAAATGGGGAGAACACTATTTTGAGTGAATGTGATTTAAATCATGGTCTGTTTTTCCACATAACGCGATTGAATTAATTCAGAAGACTTGTTGCACAAGTTTAGGAATAGGAATAGGAATGTTGTCCCATTCTTGTCTAATACAGGCTTCTAGTTGCACAACTGTCTTAGGTCTTCTTTGTCGCATCTTCCTCCAAATGTAGCGCACAACTACTTTTATGTGCTTTTTGGAGCTTATTTTTTTGTGAAGAGAGAAGAGTAGATCCAACTATTCTCATATTGCTCCTACAAGTAGTCTCGCTCTTCATTTAGAGATGATGTACAAAGACGTACCTTTTCACTTGTGTACCTTAGGACAGTGTTTCCCAACCACGATCCTGGAGGCACACCAACACTGCACATTTTGCATGTCTTTATCTGCCACACCCATTCCAGGTCTTTGAGTCTCCACTAATAAGATGATCATTTGAATCAGGTGTGTTTGATTAGGGACACATGCAAAATGTGCAGTGTTGGTGTGCCTCCAGGATCGTTGTTGGGAAACACTGGTTTAAAGTACTGCCCCAGTGACAGCGCTGTACCTTTTTTTCTGAAAATGTAGACAAAATTGTTCATACCAAAGTTTTTTTAGTTATTTATCAGAAAAAAAAAAACGAAAAAAAAAAACTTAAAAGGTAATGCAGATAATTAACTTTTTGCAGTTTATAATAAAATCTGATGCTATTTGTGGGGTGTAATAGAGGGCTAGTTGTATAATTTCCAGCTATTATAGCAAATCAAACAAATTACACAATTACCCACAATGACCCACATCAAAGGGATAGTTTACCCAAAAATGAAAATTCAATAATCATTTACTCATCCTTAAGTTGTTCCAAAACTGTATGCATTTCTTCGGCTGAACACATAAGATTTTGAAGAATGTCGGTAGCCAAATAAACTGTCCCATTAACTGTGTGGTTACCCATATAATATCTTCCTTTGTCTTCAGCAAAAGGAAGAAATTCATACGTTTGGAATAACTTGAGGGTGAGTAAATGATGACAGAACATTTTTGGGGGAACTATTCCTTTAAGTTCGATATGGTTTATGAAGTGCATCAGTGTTCTACAGTTAATTGCAGTTAAGTGAGTAGCCTACAAGCACACTTCTGCCATTCGGATTAAGGAACCCGACACTTGTCTTCCATGTTGTGTTTATTCGTCTGAAATGCCTGGTTTCATCTTCCTAGCCATGTTCTCCTCTGTAGGAACTTTTCCAGATAAATGAATCATAAAACCCCTTGGGCCAGATTTACTAACAGCTTGCGCCAGCGCAAACACTCTTTTGGGTTTTTTTGGGAAAAAATACTGTCAGGATTTACTAAAGACACACAGTGAAAAATTTGCGCTGAAAATGCATGGACAGGGTTATTTTTGCGGTTGACCTTATTGCATATGCATTTGTAGGAGTTTCCCTTTTTCAGATGCAAAATACGGTGCATTTATGGAATTGCGCTCTCACACTAATTTGCCCTGTTTAGTCAATCTGGCCCCTTGTGTTTAAACTACTTTCATTTTGATTTCCCAGAAACACTGTGTTTAGGTTTTGTTTTAGGTTTAGGTGAAACCAGCGTTCTATTTATAACAGGCACCCCAAAACATGATCTCATTGTAAAAAGTGATCAGTTGACTTAACTTAAAAAAGTGAGGAAACCCCCCAAGAAACATGCGTTATTGAAAAAATTAAGCTATGTGAACTTGACAATTCCAAGTTTCCCTGACAAGTAAAAGTTATTGAAACAAAATAAAATGTGTTGTAATCACTTTTCCATCTGAACATTTCCTTTTCCACATTTTGATTAAATATGCCACTCTCAGTTAGGCATTGAAATTATATGAAATCATTATCCAGAAGCTACCTTTTTTTATATTAAGTTAAATGGAAGTATTTGTAGTGGATGCACTGCTTTTGAACACATTTCCTGTGGCATGCTGTGTAACTACAGCGAGGATTGCTTGGTGCAATTCATTTTCAACAAGTTTTTGTTTATCATGAGCTCATCGTATTCTGAAAAAGATTCACAATAGTGTGCCTTAAGTTGAGAACCTCTAAACTATATCAAAGCAGATGATGAGGTGCAGCCACAGGCAAAATTATAAAGAGGTGAAGAATGCAAATGGTCATGAATGTACACAATTATATCTGGCCCACATTCATCTGTTACGTGAACGTAGCCTTAATTTCACACAGATACGGATTTTCTGGTGCCATTTTAAATGACCAAGCCATTTAAATCTCTTTTCACACAAAGAACAAAAGTCATCTGCATGACTTTTCAGATGTATCTGCAAGTGTGAATGCAAAGTAAATTTCTTATTACACATATCACAATTAAATTTCCTTTCTTCAGAGTGAATGCGCAGGTGATTTTTGAATTTGCTCCTTTTTGTAGACTTCAGACTTTTGTAGACTTTTGAAGAGCTTTTGTCACATTCAGATCTCTGCAATTTCTTTCTGGAATGAGTTTGCAAATGACGCTTCAGGTCTCTTCGATATGGGAAACTCTTCTTGCACTGAACACATGTAAAAGATTTCTCTCCAGTGTGATGCCTCAGGTGAATTTGAAGGTATACGTTCTGACTGAAACTCTTTCCACAGTGAGAGCATGTGAAAGTCTTCTCTCCAGTGTGAATTCTCCTGTGAACCTTAAGGTTTCCTTTAAATCTGAAAGTCTTTCCACACTGCTGGCACTTCTCACTGCCACCGGTGTGAATTATTATGTGCTTGTCAAGGCGTTTCTTGTCTGGGAATCTCCTTCCACAATGAGGACATTGCTCTCCTGAGTGAATCTTCATATGTAAATTAAGGGCATGGTAACGTGGAAAACATTTTCCACACTCGACACATATGAATGGCTTCTCTCCTGTGTGAGTTATCATGTGATTCTTAAGATTTCCCTTTTGTGTGAAGCTCTTCCCACACAGATCACAGGTGAAAGGCTTCTCTCCAGAGTGAACTCTCATGTGTGAATTAAAGCATGATTTATTATTGAAACTCTTTCCGCACTGATCACACGTGAATGGTGCTTCGCCGGTGTGAACTCTCATGTGTGAATGAAGGGATGATTTATGAATGAAACTCTTTCCACACTGATCACATTTGAATGGTCTTTCTCCAGTGTGAATTCTCATGTGAATCTGAAGACAACCTTTACGTGTAAAGCTCTTCCCACACTGTTCGCAGGTGAAAGGGCTTTCTCCCGTGTGACGTCTCATGTGCGAATCAAGGAGTGCTTTATGTGTGAAACCTTTGCCGCACTCTTTGCATGTGTAAGACTTCTCTCCAGTGTGAAGTGTCATGTGCCTCCCGAGGCTGTCTTTACTACAGAAACTCTTTTCACACTGATTACATGTAAAACGGTTGTCTCCTGAGTGGATCCTCATGTGGTTTTTAAGGCTTACTTTAAGTTTGAAACCCTTTCCACACTGTTCACATGCGAAAGGCTTTTCTCCAGTGTGACTGTTCATGTGGGAATTAAGGACGTGCTTCTGTGAAAAACTCTCTCCACACTGTGTGCAGGTGAAAAGCCTCTCTCCATTGTGAATTTCCATGTGGGTTCTAAGGCTTGCATGTTGTTTGAAACTCTTTCCACACTGAAAGCAGGAGAAAAAGCTTCCAGTTCCTGTTTTCTGAGCTCTTTTTCGTGAGAAACTTGTTTCAGTCTTTATGGATTTTGTGACATCATGCTTCTCATATTGATTCTCTTCTATTTCACTCATTTCTCGACTCTCCTCTTTTAGTGTCAACAGGTCTAAAGCAAAAAAAGACACGTTAACACCAGTTTACCATCAAAACCAAGAACATGCTATTGGATTTTTTGACAGCATTCTTTTAAATAGCTTGAGAATTATGCTAGCATTTGTCGACAAGCGTTAGCATGATATAGGCCTCACCTATCTGATCTTTACCACCTTGTGTGTAAACGAAGAGACATCTCATCAAACACAAGTATCACCGCGTTTCCACCACAGGAACTTTCTCCAGGAACTAGGGACTTTGGGGTGGTACTGGGGTGTGTTTTGACCATAGGGACCAGGGTCTAAATTAAGTTCTGGGTAAAAATGTCCCCCTCAGAAAGTCCCTGCTCGTGAGGTAGTATGTTCAGGAACTTTCGGGGGTGGGACTTGCACTGAACATGCTGATTGGTTGAGTTAATGCAGCATTTTATTTCAACCACCATTTTTAAAAGTCTGTTGCGGTGCATGCAGTAAGATTTGTTTACTATTTGAATCAACAGTTTAAAAAATATGATAAATGGGCAGACGACGAGGTTTAGACTTTATTAAGCTTATATGTGGAGGACGAAATCCAGCAGAAACTGAAAAGAACTACGTCCTACGTCACCGGACTAACTTTATGGTACTTTAGCCCACGATGGAAATGCAGACAGCAACAGTTCTGGGAGAAAAAAAGTTCCTGGGAAAATGTTCCTGGGACAAATTGTTCTGGATAATTATGGTGGAAAAGCAGCTTATGATTATTAATTATGAGCATTATCATTCAATTACACGCTATGCTAATGTCACTCAGCTTTACATTTCCTCACAACATGACCAAACTGCACAACTCTCCAAGTTAGCAGTGATTATTATTGATATTACGGCTACATCAAGTTACTGATAATATCAACAAAAAAAGATTATTTTTGATAATAAAAATAATCGGAAATACATTTTATTGTTGATAAATCATATCTGCATGCAGTGCATGGAAAAACATCCTCCATTCATGTCACATTACAGTAGTGAATTTCCATGGACAAAATGCACCACAATGGATGGCACAGAGTGAGCTGCTTTGGGTAAAGTGCATGAGCCAAGCTACACAAATGGGGTCAAATGTCATAAGCGCTTCAAATGTAAGGTTATTACATTATGCTTAATTATTATAAGTTATGAGTTGTTACAAATGTAACGTTTGAGACGTTTCCAGTGAAGGGTGGATTCTGAAATGAACTGCCGCTTCAATTTACATACACATATATACACACATACATACATACATACATACATACACGTATGTATGTATGTATGTATGTATGTATGTATGTATGTATATACATATATATATATATACATACATACATACATATATATTGTATATGTATGTGTGTGTGTGTGTATATATATATATATATATATATATATATATATCCTCCTATATTAGTCACTTAGCCCGGCTTCCAGAGATGAAATATGGATTGGTCTTTCATTTTATATTTATATTATTTCCTTTTACTGAAACACTAAAGAATTATGATGAATACTGTCTGTACCTTTTACTGAGAGAAAGCTAGTGTTATCAGGATGTTTTGGGAAACTTTCTGGTCAGAACTGGAGCTTAACCAACTCCAACCTTGGAGAGACTGTGTATCGGTGTATGTGCGTAGTATTCTTTGTTACAGATCAGTATTGAAGGTGTACAACGGGCAACCTAGGGAGAGTGACAGGATGTTGTTCTGGACAAACTGGCACCTGCTCCAAACCTGGAAGGTCATTATGTGCCTAATGTCGGGGTGAAAACATCAACAAGTGATCTATGAAGACGTGCATCTGATTAACTGACAATGTGTGGAAATTTACTATGACTATCTATTTTCTCTTTGATTCTGATTGGCTTTCAACCTGCTGTAATAACGTGGCTAGACCTTGAAAAGAATATAACTGTTGACAAATTGTATGTACGAGAAATCTGGTAGAGAGAGAGAGCGCGGCCTACAAACTCCTTGTGAGACTTGAAGCTGGCTTCTGCTGATGAAACCGCTAACTCTTCTTCAGTAAATTTTTCTTCACTCCTGACTCTTGGTCTTCATTCTTTATAACTGGTCTTGGGTCATAAACTGTTATTCCCCCAACACCAGTGTATAACATTTCGTTATAGCCTTATCTGTAAATGTGAGTATTTACAATACAGGAAGATAAGCAATTTACCACAGGGCCAACAATAGTCATAGCTATGCTTAAAAAAAAGCTAAAATAGGAAACAAAGTAGAGCAGAGGTGAAATGCAGAGAAAAAAACAGCTTGTCCTGAAAGCAAACAAGTCGTGGATGTGCAGGAACAGACGTGTGTAATAATACTGAGTGTTTAAATTTTTTGTTGTTGTTTTTTTTTTTTTTTGTCCTGCCCTGAATAAGATACTGTAAGGAGCGGTTTTACTGCTAAGACAAAAGCTGAGATCCAACACCCTGCAATAAAACAATAAAACTCAATAAAACTCTTTCTCTCAGTTTGAGTGATTGTTGTTGTCTTGGAGTTTGATGTGTGTGTGGTATTTATGTTCTGCAGAGCAGGAACCTGCTGAAAACCAGTTTTATACCGAGTCAGGCCCGATTGTTTTAATCCTTTCCTGCTTAAATAAATAAATAAATAAAATAATGTGGAGAGATGATCTCACAGAGAGACTGTAGGACACCGCCCTGACCAAAACCTTCTCCCCCTCTCTACCTCCTCCCCTCCCTTCCCCCTGATTCAAGTCACAGAATGCAGATACACTACAGATGATGTATCTTGTGAATTTACAAACACGATTCCAAAAAAGTTGGGACACTGTACAAATTGTGAATAAAAACAGAATGCAATGATGTGGAAGTTTCAAATTTCAATATTTTATTCAGAATACAACATAGATGACATATCAAATGTTTAAACTGAGAAAATGTATAATTTTAAGGGAAAAATAAGTTGATTTTAAATTTCATGGCATCAAAAAGTTGGGACAAGGTCATGTTTCCCACTGTGTGGCATCCCCTCTTCTTTTTATAACAGTCTGCAAACGTCTGGGGACTGAGGAGACAAGTTGCTCAAGTTTAGGAATAGGAATGTTGTCCCATTCTTGTCTGATACAGGCTTCTAGTTGCTCAACTGTCTTAGGTCTTCTTTGCTGCATCTTCCTCTTTATGATGCGCCAAATGTTTTCTATTGTTCAGTAGTTCAGTTCAGTTTAGTTTATTGTCACATCACCAAAGCACATGTGCCTTGGAGAGTGAAATTCTTGGGAGCGTGCTCCAGACAATTGCAGTAACAGTTAACATAACCATACAACCGTAAGCAGGTAAAAACAGAAAAAAGTGCAATGTGCACATACATATAGTTAGTACACACAGTGTACTATTGGACATACTTACAGTCAGTACTACATTACACATTATACTCTGAAAGTACATGCATACAGTTAGCACCACGTTAAACCATATACACATTAAACACTATACACATTAAACACTAAGCACTATACACATTAAGCACTATACACAGAATATACACATTAGACACTATACACATTAGACACTATACACAGATATATACACATTAGACCCTATACACAATACACAGAATATACACATTAAGCACTATACGCATTAAGCACTGTACACAGAATATACACATTAGCACTATACACAAGAAACACTATACACAGAATGTACACATTCTACATTATTGACATTTGTGCGTGTAAATGATGATGATTTTATGTGAACTGGATACAGAATGTCATGAGTGTGCATCGGATGTATCCAGTGGTAACCGGTAGATAGTGCGGTGATAAATGAAGTGTGTGTATATAGTCCAGTGTTGACTCTTATAGTTGAGTGTGGTGTGTGGCATGCCATATTGTGGGAGTATGCTGTAGAGAGTATTAGTTTTGAGCGTTCAATAGTCTGATAGCCTGAGGGAAAAGCTATCCCTAAGTCGGCTAGTGCGGGATCGGATGCTGCGGAGACGCGTCTTCCTGAGGGCAGCAGAGAGCAGTCTGTGGGACGGGTGGCTGGAGTCACTGATGATCCTCCGGGCCTTCCTTGCACACCGCCTGGTGTAGATGTCCTGGAGGGAGGGAAGCTCACCTCCAACAATGTGGCTGGCAGTTCGCACGACCCTCTTCAGAGCTTTGCGGTTGCCAGCGGTGCTGTTTCCGAACCAGGCCGTGATGCAGCCCGTCAGGATGCTCTCTATGGTGCACGTGTAGAAGGATCTGAGGATGCTGGGGCTCATTCCAAACTTCCTCAGCCGTCTCAGGAAGAAGAGGCGTTGATGTGCCTTCTTCAGCACTGCGTCGGTGTGTGTGGACCAGGTGAGATCCTCACTGATGTTGACACCGAGGAACTTAAAGCTGTTAACCCGCTCCACTGGTGTCTTGTCGATGGTGATGGGTTTGTGTTTTCTGCTCTGTCTCCTGAAATCCACCACCAGCTCCTTGGTCTTGTCGGTGTTGAGTGAGAGGTGGTTCTCCTGACACCATTTAGTCAGAGTGCTCACCTCCTCTCTGTAGGCCGTCTCATCGTTGTCGGTGATCAGGCCTATCACCGTTGTGTCATCGGCGAATTTGACAATGACGTTGGAGCTGTGTGTGGCTGTACAGTCATGTGTGTATAGGGAGTACAGGAGTGGGCTGAGGACACAGCCCTGAGGAGCACCAGTGTTGCAGGTCAGAGGGGATGATGTGTTGTTGCCCATTCTGACCACCTGACTTCTGCCTGTCAGGAAGTCCAGGATCCAGCTGCACAGAGATCTGTTTAGTCCCAGAGTCTGGAGCTTCGCAACAAGTGTAGTGGGCACTATGGTGTTAAATGCTGAGCTGTAGTCCACAAACAGCATTCTCACATAGGTGTTCTTGTTTTCCAGGTGGGAGAGAGCAGTGTGAAGGGTGAAAGCAATAGCATCATCTGTAGAACGGTTACTACGATATGCAAATTGTAGCGGATCCAATGATGAAGGCAGCACAGAGCAGATGTGATCTCTGATGAGTCTCTCAAAGCACTTGCTGAAGATGGGTGTGAGAGCAACGGGCCTCCAGTCATTTAAGCAGGTGGTTTTGCTTTTCTTTGGTATTGGCACAATGGTGGATTTTTTGAAGCACGAGGGAACCACAGACAGACAGAGGAGAGATTGAAAATGTCTGTGAAAACACCGGCTAGTTGTAATGCGCATGCTCGGAGCACGCGGCGGGGATGCCATCAGGACCCGCAGCCTTCCGGATATTTACCCGTCGGAAGGATCGGGTTACATCATGACGGAGACGGTGAGTGCACTCACGTCTCCTGCAGCAGCTGCGGAGCGCGCGCCCTGTGTGGGCGGTGTTGTGAGCCTCAAACGAGCATAAAAGTTATTCAGCTCATCCGGTAGAGAGGCGGCAGTGTTCACCGTAGCTGGTTTATTTCCTTTAAAGTCTGTGATGTTATTGATTCCCTGCCACATACTTCTTGCATCGTTGGTGTTGAATTGATCTTCAACTTTGTTTTTGTATTGTCTTTTTGCGGCTTTGATGGATTTCCTGAGATCGTAACTGGTTTGTTTGCGATCATCAGCATTACCGGATTTAAAAGCGGATGTTCGTGCTGACAAGGCTGCTCGGACATCGCTGTTTATCCACGGTTTTTTGTTGGGGTAGATACGGATTGTTTTAGTCGGCACAACGTCTTCTACACACTTCCTGATGAAACACATGAAAGATTGGTGAAAGATCTGGACTGCAGGCTGGCCATTTCAGTACCCGGATCTTTCTTGATGCAGTATGTGGTCTGGCATTGTCATGTTGGAAAATGCAAGGTCTTCCCTGAAAGAGACGACACCTGGATGGGAGCATATGTTGTTCTAGAACTTGGATATACCTTTCAGCATTGATGGTGCCTTTCCAGATGTGTAAGCTGCCCATGCCATACGCACTCATCCAACCCCATACCATCAGAGATGCAGGCTTCTGAACGGAGCGCTGAGAACAACTTGGGTTGTCCTTGTCCTCTTTAGTCCGGATGACATGGCATCCCCGGTTTCCAAAAAGAACTTCAAATTTTGAGTCGTCGGACCACAGAACAGTTTTCCACTTTGTCACAGTCCATTTTAAATGAGCCTTGGCCAAGAGAAAACACCTGCGCTTCTGGATCATGTTTAGATATGGCTTCTTTTTTGACCTATAGAGTTTTAGCCGGCAACGCCGAATGGCATGGTGGATTGTTGGATCATCGACAATGTTCTGGAAGTATTCCTGAGCCCATGTTGTGATTTCCGTTACAGTAGCATTCCTGTATGTGATGCAGTGCCGTCTAAGGGCCCGAAGATCACGGGCATCCAGTATGGTTTTCCGGCCTTGACCCTTACGCACAGCGATTGTTCCAGATTCTCTGAATCTTTGGATGATATTATGCACTGTAGATGATAACTTCAAAGTATTTGCAATTTTTCTCTGAGAAACTCCTTTCTGATGTTGCTCCACTATTTTTGGCAGCAGCATTGGGGGAATTGGTGATCCTCTGCCCATCTTGACTTCTGAGAGACACTGCCACTCTGAGAGGCTCTTTTTATACCCAATCATGTTGCCAGTTGACCTAATAAGTTGCAAATTGGTCCTCCAGCTACATTTAACTTTTCCGGCCTCTTATTGCTACCTGTCCCAACTTTTTTGGAATGTGTAGCCCTCATGAAATCCAAAATGAGCCAATATTTGGCATGACATTTCAAAATGTCTCACTTTCAACATTTGATATGTTATCTATATTCTATTGTGAATAAAATATAAGTTTATGAGATTTGTAAATTATTGCATTCCTTTTTTATTCACAATCTGTACAGTGTCCCAACTTTTTTGGAATCGGGTTTGTACTATACATATTTAATAGCTATACAAATACACTCACCTAAAGGATTATTAGGAACACCTGTTCAATTTCTCATTAATGCAATTAACTAATTAACCAAATCACATGGCAGTTGCTTCAATGCATTTAGGGGTGTTGTCCTGGTCAAGACAATCTCCTGAACTCCAAACTGAATGTCAGAATGGGAAAGAAAGGTGATTTAAGCAATTTTGAGTGTGGCATGGTTGTTGGTGCCAGACGGGCCGGTCTGAGTATTTCACAATCTGCTCAGTTACTGGGATTTTCACGCACAACCATTTCTAAGGTTTACAAAGAATGGCGTGATAAGGGAAAAACATCCAGTATGCGGCAGTCCTGTGGGCGAAAGTGCCTTGTTGATGCTAGAGGTCAGAGGAGAATGGGCCAACTGATTCAAGCTGATAGAAGAGCAACTTTTGTGAAGCCACAACACGCACAACCTTGAGGCGAAGCCATCCGCCTCAAGGTTGTGCGTGTTGTGGCTTCACAAATGCTTTGCTGCATACCTCGGTTGTAAACGAGTGGTTATTTCAGTCAAAGTTTCTCTTCTATCAGCTTGAATCAGTCGGCCCATTCTCCTCTGACCTTTAGCATCAACAAGTCATTTTCGCCCACAGGGCGAAATCGCGCGATATTGAGCCACTTATAATTACCACAAGGGAAATTTCGTCACCGCGCCAGCCCTAGTTTAATGTTGATGATTGCATATTTTTACATACGATCGCTTGTTTTTTTGCGTCTCCTTCGCCTGTGTTTTGATCAGGAGATTCTGTACTCATTCAGAAGATCCATAATAGCGCCCCCTAGCATCTAACAGTGAAAACATGAAACCCGTAAAATTCCATGTTTGGCAGGGAAAGAGTTAAAAACTGTATGATAAAAAAATGCATAAAATGACAGAAACCAACTTTGGGAAAAAAAATTATAGGAAGTGTAATTTGATAGTTTAGTTTGTCTCGCGTCCATTAGAATACACGGAGGGGTGGGGGTTATGACCTATACTGGGACCAACCACCTGGGAGTGATCGAGACGTTTTGGCTTCAGTTTCTGACACGAGTGCGGCAGGCTTGGTCCGGTCTTAGTTTTGGCGCGTGGCAAAAATTACGTCAACGCAGTCGTGTGCGTTGATAGTGCGAGACCCCTTTTCGCTTGCCGGTGTGCACGGCGAGGCTCCGCATCTGAAGATATGTTGCCATAAAGTGATATCGGGTGTGTTTGTATCGGGGTAGTTTTACGAGTGCATGAGCACAGTATTGGACCGACACCCGAATACTGCTATTGGTGCATCCCTAAATAAAACTATAGTTAATTTTTGTGTTCACACTAAATGCTTCTTTGATGCCATTAAAGCTTGGTTTATGCTCGACGTGTCCGCATGAGCGCGAAGGTGCATGCGGCAAAAATTAAATAAATCAGTTGCTTATATTTACAAAATGAGCCAACAATAGCAGAAATAAGCCCTTTTAATGAAAATAAAGATCCATATGTAACCCCTTCTGTTCGAACCGCCCACAGGAGGCTAACAAGGAGGCTAAAGGCTGCAACCTCTAGCGTCACTCGCTAGAGCGTCTCTTGAGATCAGAGGAGTGAGGTTTACTCACACAGCAACTACTAGCTGGCCTCCGTTACACTCACCCCCCTAAATCTCACCCCCATCCGGGTCACAGCACCAATGTAACCCCTCCTGTTCGAACCGCCCCACTCTAAGCGGGACTCGACCTCAGGTCCGCCGGCATGAGAGTCGGATGCTCTAACAAGGAGGCTAAAGGCTGCAACCTCTAGCGTCAATCGCTAGAGCGTCTCTTGAGATCAGAGGAGTGAGGTTTACTCGCACAGCAACTACTAGCTGGCCTCCGTTACACATATTTAATAAAAAATGTTCACAAAACTAATTGAAAATGTTTAGAGAAATCAGAAAATGTTTAAGAGACCGTTAATTTCGTTGTATACAGGTTTTTCCATCCATATCTGATCTAATGTCACACGTAATACTAGGTTTACTGGGTTTTACATGATTCTTTCGTAGTGTGGTTTTGGTAAAGTTTACTAAAGTAAACATTGTCACGTGTGTACTTCTCACCGCTGTTTCCTGATGGTTTATAGAACAAAACTGTAGAATTTGCAACATACACTAAATTCAATTTATTCTATTAGAATTTCCACCCTGTTTATAGACCTAACAGGGTGGAATCTAACAGGGTGTACAATTAAGCTAAGTTAGCCGTAGCTCTTTGAGTGATCAACATTTAGCTAGCTAACCTATAATAGGTTAATGAAATAGCTTTCCTGTAGCTCAAACAATAAGAGTGTGGCGCTAGCAACGCCAAGGTCATGGGTTTGATTCCCAGGGAAAGCAAGAACTGACAAAATATAAAAAAATGTGTACCTTTGAATGCAATGTAAGTCGCTTTGGATAAAAGCGTCTGCCAAATGCATAAATGTAAATGTAACCTTCTACAGATAAACAGAACTTTTATAACTATGTCAGATATGTTTTTACATTTTTTTTGACCGGACAAACATTCTTCATAGCATAGCCTAACAGGGTGGAACTTTAAGAGTGGGACAAGCAGGATAACATTTCAAAAACAACAACAAAAAAAAAAAGGTAGGAGTGAGAGTTGAAGCGTACTTCATTTTGTACAGTTGAATTCCAGCAGGAAAAATAAATGATGTAATTTCATGAAAACGGTCTCAATGGAATTGTGGTCTTTTTTTGGAAGTCAAGAAAGTACTAACAGGGTGTGACTTCAGGGACACAGTAAATTAAGGAAATTGTGTAAAAAATAAAATAAAAACCCTATAGTTTCACATGATTTATATGTATGATTAGAGGTAGTTTAGCCCATCTATAACATAATTTAAAAATATTTTGAGGTTTTTATCATTTTTCATCATGGTTTATATTCTTGCAGAAGTTGATTACTTTGCACTGAGGACATGATAAAATTTAATACATCGACAAAAATAGTATTTTAAATGTCTATTGTCTCTGTTTAAGTGATAAAGAAGACCTAAATCTAATATTTAAGCCATTTATTATGAATATTTGGCTCATTTTAGAGAAAATATGAGTAAATAAATCGAGACAGGAAAATTCACTGTATATACCAGGAATGACCCAATATCAGGAGCAGCTATATTATTACATTAGCAATCACTAAGATTGTCCACTCATATAAAAAAAAAAAAAAAAAAAAAAAAAAAAACGATCTTGTAGTCATAGACATATGCTGTTAAGAGATGGATCAGACAATTATTTCTTACCAGGAATGACCCAATTACTCCGAGTCGCCCTCCAGCGAGCGCGTCGAGTTTAACACTCCCCCCAACCACTTGAAATATAGCGAGCGAAATGAGACGCACCTTTTCTCTTGCTATCCTGCCTGTGCACTTTACTCATTAGAACAACGCTCATTAATGTTAGATAAAACATCTAAATGTTGCGTTCAATGTTTATTAATTCATTTCACAGTTATTGTAAAAACGACTAAACTGCCTGAGTGTTACACTGATTAAAACACTTTTTAAAAACCATAAAAGCCACAAACCTTTCTTCAGGCGACTCATAGCAGATGCAGGAGCATGTCGCAGCTTTATGACCTCAGAGCCAATCCAAAACAAAAGTCCCGCATTTCAGAGTTTAATTATTTGTGAGTGAAAATCTGTCTAGTCACAGACTACTCAAAAACACAAAACAATCAAAGATGCCATCATATATAACATGTTGCAGTATGTTATAACTTAATATGTGCTGTATTAACTGAGATTGTGTGATACTTAGGGCCAAATGTCCTCTTATATTGTAAAATATCATGACAAACGACTAGTGAGGACATTTTACATTAATATAGTGTAACAAACTGAAAGTCTGAGCAGGACTCATTGTGCTGCAGGTATTGGTCACTGTAATAATATATATAAAAGCTTATATCAGGAGCAGCTATATTATTACATTAGCAATCACTAAGATTGCCCACTCGTAAAAAAAAAAAAAAAAAAAAAAAAAAAAACACATGATTTTGTAGTCATAGACAGATATGCTGTTAAGAGATGGATCAGACATGCAATTATTTCTTATATTTATACAAATAATCCACAATAGCCCTCCCCAACAGGCAGACCCAGGCCTCTGGTCACGATAGCAGCAAAGGTTTCTACGAGCCTTTAAAACAGGCCATGGGAAAGACACATAAAGTCCATAAAAAAGAACTTCTATCTATTTCATTCATAGACAAACCTTTCCATGAATAAACATGCATATACCCAGGACATTTACTGTTTTGTATATTGTCTTTGGTAATACTGTTTTATGCATGCCTTATGATATAATTATTAGATAATGAACCCTTTTCATTCTCAGTCCATCCTAATCCTACACCCTTTATATAATCACTTAAAGGGTTAGGTTACCCAAAAATGAAAATTAGTCCATGATTTACTCACACCTCCTTGGTGTATATGACATTCTTATTTCAGACAAACACAATCAGAGTTATACACTCACCTAAAGGATTATTAGGAACACCATACTAATACTGTGTTTGACCCCCTTTCACCTTCAGAACTGCCTTAATTCTACGTGGCATTGATTCAACAAGGTGCTGAAAGCATTCTTTAGAAATGTTGGCCCATATTGATAGGATAGCATCTTGCAGTTGATGGAGATTTGTGGGATGCACATCCATGGCACGAAGCTCCCATTCCACCACATTCCAAAGATGCTCTATTGGGTTGAGATCTGGTGACTGTGGGGGCCATTTTAGTACAGTGAACTCATTGTCATGTTCAAGAAACCAATTTGAAATGATTCAAGCTTTGTGACATGGTGCATTATCCTGCTGGAAGTAGCCATCAGAGAATGGGTACATGGTGGTCATAAAGGGATGGACATGGTCAGAAACAATGCTCAGGTAGGCCGTGGCATTTAAACAATGCCCAATTGGCACTAAGGGGCCTAAAGTGTGCCAAGAAAACATCCCCCACACCATTACACCACCACCACCAGCCTGCACAGTGGTAACAAGGCATGATGGATCCATGTTCTCATTCTGTTTACGCCAAATTCTGACTCTACCATCTGAATGTCTCAACAGAAATCGAGACTCATCAGACCAGGCAACATTTTTCCAGTCTTCAACTGTCCAATTTTGGTGAGCTTGTGCAAATTGTAGCCTCTTTTTCCTATTTGTAGTGGAGATGAGTGGTACCCGGTGGGGTCTTCTGCTGTTGTAGCCCATCCGCCTCAAGGTTGTGTGTGTTGTGGCTTCAGTTCAGTTCAGTTTAGTTTATTGTCACATCACCAAAGCACATGTGCCTTGGAGAGTGAAACAAATGCTTCACAAATGCTTTGCTGCATACCTCGGTTGTAACAAGTGGTTATTTCAGTCAAAGTTGCTCTTCTATCAGCTTGAATCAGTCGGCCCATTCTCCTCTGACCTCTAGCATCAACAAGGCATTTTCGCCCACAGGACTGCCACATACTGGATGTTTTTCCCTTTTCACACCATTCTTTGTAAACCCTAGAAATGGTTGTGCGTGAAAATCCCAGTAACTGAGCAGATTGTGATATACTCAGACCGGCCCGTCTGGCACCAACAACCATGCCACGCTGAAAATCACCTTTCTTTCCCATTCTGACATTCAGTTTGGAGTTCAGGAGATTGTCTTGACCAGGACCACAGCCCTAAATGCATTGAAGCAACTGCCATGTGATTGGTTGATTAGATAATTGCATTCATGAGAAAATGAACAGGTGTTCCTAATAATCCTTTAGGTGAGTGTATTTGTCACAGTGTTCACTGTTAATTTACTGTAGTTGTTAACTGAACTGTGTTTGCTAGGAATTGTCACCAGATGTCCACTAGAGCTGAGGATGAAGAAGGTAACAAGTGGAATCAGCTGGAAGGCTGTTCTATCTTACCGTGATCAGAAAACTGAATTTGTGGATTCAACTTTATTTGGAAACTACACTGAAATAGGTTAGGAAAAAAGAATGCAATCTGTTTTGTTTTCCAGTTGGTTTAAAGCTTGTAAAAATGCTTTATTAATGTATGCATGTAATGTAAGAGCTGTGCATACCAATAATTTTCTGGAAAGTTTGCTTTGGCATTCGAATTCCAGAAACAAATCTCAAATATTGAAATATTGTTTCCTTAATATTGAAACAGAAAGCAAATAACTTGCAGTTTTATGTTTTAGCCACGTTTTCCAGATTCACTGTTCTCCCATTACATAAGTGTTGTGAGTACTTGTTATATCAATGCATACTACTCAACACAATGCAGACAAGAATATTAAACATGCTCAGATCATGTCGCTGAACTGATTATACTCAAAGGAATAGTTTTTACATCACTTTGGGAGAAAAAAACAAAAACAAAATTAATACCTGTGGCTCCTGACGATATACTGAGGCTTATGAAGCAAAACGATCGGTCTGTGCAAGAAAGCATGAGCGTGGTCACAACAGTCTGGAGTGTGAGCTTCCTGTTGCATATGATGACATATGTGCAGGAGCTCAAACGTTGGGAATCTGTGAAGGGTCAATCTTCCCCAGGCATTTATATTTCTCAGGGGGACTCGGTTGATATTGTTGGTTGAACAGATATTGCTCTCTCTCTGTTGTAAACAAACACAGCATCAGCTCATAATGTGACAGGAAGCTCATGCTCCAGACTGTTGTGAACACACTCAGGACCATTTGCAGAGGCTATGGTCCATAACACTGTCAGTAATACAGGTGTCCAATGTCAGTAATACAGGTGTTCAATGAGTCCAGGGGAAGAGCAGAGAGGGAGCGAGCTGATATGTAAATTTGCAAGCCATCAGCATAACAATGATAGCTGAGACCATGACTACGGATAATGTGACCAAAAGGTAAAAGATAAATATTAAACAGAAGTGGTCCAAGAACAGAGCCTGGAGGAACACCCTGAGAGAGAGAGAGAACACGGAGAAGATTTGAAGTTATGAATAGTAATGAAAAATTGTCTATCGGTGAGATATGATATAAACCATGCAAGATAAAGCACTACCCGTGATGCCAATAGCTGATAGCCGAGAGGTAAGTATATGATGAGATATAGTGTCAAAGGCAGCTGTTAAGTCAAGCATGATGAAAACCATATCAAATCAAATCACCTTTATTTATATAGTGCTTTTTTCAAGTCCAATTGTTTCAAAGCAGCTTCACAGTGTTAACAGGAAAATAATGCAACAGAATTTAATTTGGCTGTACAGCCGCTCTGGTGAAAATGGTGATGTTATCCATCTAATTTCAATTATCATATAGTGTCAATGCGGGCAGATCAGTAATATAGTTGAAATATAGGTGTCCCTGAGCAAGCCAAAAGCCAAAGGCAACGGTGGCAAGGAACCAAAACCCCTTCAGGGCCAGAATGGAGAAAAAAACCTTGGGAGAAACCAGGCTCAGTCAGGGTGCCAGTTCTCCTCTGGCCGACGAACAAACAGTGTATGATAAGTCTAGCAACATTTCAGGTCTTAAGTCATATTAGGGAAATAGATATTCGTAAGATTGTTTGAAAGATTGGAGTCGTCATGCCGGAGACGGGTTTAATGAGGATGTCGTGTCGGCATTTACAGGGGGCATTTTTTAATTGACACGCTCTCTGCTGACATTTCAGGGATGCGTTGGTCATGTCCAGGTGCAGGTTCACCATCTGATCTTGATACGGCCCGGATCCGGCTGACTGCAGTAAACCCTGGGGATAAACAGAGAGACTAACATTAGTGTAGATGCCATTCTTCTTATGATGTAATGAGTACATCAGGTGTTATGGGAAGTGTTCCCGGTTCCGGCTGACCTAGCTAATGCAGCCTAACAATCATTTAACTGATTTGAATAATAGAGATCGATAATGTTCTATGTGTATGCCATAGTAAAGAGATGCGTTTTTAGTCTAGATTTAAACTGACAGAGTGTGTCTGCTTCCCGAACAATGCTAGTAAGACTGTTCCAGAGTTTAGGTGCTAAATAGGAAAAGGATCGACTGCCTGCAGTTGATTTTGATATTCTAGGGATAATCAACTGGCCAGAGTTTTGAGACTGCAATAGACGTGATGGAGTATAATGCGTTAAGAGCTTGCTCAAGTACTGGGGAGCTAAACCATTTAGTGCTTTGTAAATAATAAGTACGATTTTAAAATGTGTACGATGTTTAATAGGGAGCCAGTGCAGTGTTGACAGAACCGGGCTAATATGGTCATACTTCCTGGTTCTAGTAAGAGCTCGAGCTGCTGCATTTTGGACCAGCTGGAGTTTGTTTATTAAGCGAGAAGGGCAACCACCCAGTAGAGCATTACAATAATCTAGCCTTGAGGTCATGAACGCATGAATTAACTGTTCAGCATTTTGCATTGAAAGCATCTGCCATAATTTAGATATATTTTTAAGATGGTAGAATGCAGTTTTACAGATGCTAGAAACGTGGCTTTCAAATGAAAGATTGGTATCAAAGAGCACACCCAGGTTCCTAACTGACGACGAGGACTTGACAGAGCAGCCATCAAGTGTTAGACAGTATTCTAGGTTACTACTTGTGGAGCTTTTTTGTCCAATAATTAATATATAATAACCAGTAATTTCCTGCAACTTAATCCAGAAAAAAAAAAAAAAAAAAAAAAATATATATATATATATTTTATTTTTTTTTTTATTTATTTTTTTTTTCTGGATTAAGTTAGGAAATTACTGGTCATCCAATTTTTTATATCAGCTATGCATTCCGTTAATCTTGTGAATTGGTAAATTTCGTCAGGGCATGAAGAAATATAGAGCTGAGTATCGTCAGCATAACAATAAAAACTAATGCCATGCTTCCTAATGATATCTCCCAGTGGTAGCATGTACAGGGTGAAGAGCAATGGTCCTAGCACTGAGCCTTGCGGTACTCCATACTGAACTTGTGATCGGTGTGACATCTCTTCATTAACTGCTACAAACTGATAACAGTCAGATAAGTATGATTTAAACCATGCCAATGCAATTCCACTAATACCAATGTAATTTTCGAGTCTATTCAAAATGATGTTGTGGTCGATAGTATGCAGCGAATGCAGCGCTAAGATCGAGTAACACTAATAGAGAGATACAACCACGATCAGATGATAAGAGTAAATAATTTGTAACTGATGAGAGCAGTCTCAGTACTATGATACGGTCTAAATCCTGACTGGAAATCCTCACAGATACCATTTCTTTCTAAAAAGGAGCATAATTGTGAAGATACTGCCTTTTCTAGTATTTTTGACAGAAAGGGTAGATTTGAGATTGGCCTGTAATTAACTAATTCTGTAGGATCAAGTTGCATTTTTTTAATAAGTGGTTTGATAATAGCCAACTTAAAAGTTTTTGGTACATATCCTAATGACAAAGATTAATTAATAATATTAAGAAGAGGATCTATGACCTCTGGAAGCATCTCTTTTAATAGTCTAGTCGGTATAGGGTCGAGAATTATTCGTCACTGAAGAATCCAGCCCAGGTTTCTTTAAAATAAGAGTGACCGCAGCTGTTTTTAATGATAGCGGGACAGACCCAGAAGAAAAAGAACAGTTGATCAGATGAGCAATAGGAGATGAGATTACAGATAGGCAGTTTTTAAGAAGTGAGGTATAGGCGCTGGATCTAGCTGACAAGTAGATGAGTTAGTTTGAGCAATTATGTCATTAACAGACGATGGACTGGTGGGAGTAAAGCTAGAAAGGATGTATTTTATGGGCTGAGGTGAGGACCAGTTAGAAGTGACTTCTGATGAGTTTGATGAAAAATTTTCATAGATAGATTTTATCTTATTTACAAAAAACGTGGAGGAAGGAGTTGCAGAGGTCAATTGAGCCAGTAATAAGATGCGATGATGGGTTAATAAGTTTGTTAATATTATCCAAAACATCCACGTACCTATTGTAGGGGATTTTCAGTTAAAGGCCCAAGGACCAGATACGATGAATGTAGGCCAGGAGTCAGAAGTAATTAAATTGAAGAAAATTTTACTGAAGATAGTTTGTAGTTTCTTCAGCAGAAGTCAGCTTCAGCACTCAAAATGTGTTCGTAGGCCACTCTGTGTACACACTCATTACGCCAACAATTACACTCTCACACAACCACTAGATGCGTCATCAAGTCAGGTTGAATGATTCCGAAAAAAGAAAAAAACTGAGGTCACCAATCTGGGTTTCTGGGTCCCAGTTTGTCTGTCAGTGTCAGACCTTGTGAATGTCAGGTTCTGTATGAAAGGGCACCAGAAAATGACACACACAGAGAAATACACAGCTTCTTCAAGGTCGGAGTAGGTTGAGCTCTAGCTTTTTCTAACTTTCCCCAAAAACATACAGATAATAACATGTTCTTTCTCTCAGTGAAAGGTTCAGACAGTATTCATCATTATTCTCTAGGGTTTGAAAAGTATTGGTCACACAAAGTAAATCTTATAAGCTTGAAAAAGTAATTAAAATAGTTTCATTTGTAAAGGTAAATATTGATTAATACATTGATTTAAATCATTAATTACAAATCACTCAAAAGATATACATTGAAGCGACAGTGGATTTCGAATCAGACCCTTCACTATTTTTCATTAATGTTAAATAAGTTACATTAAATCAAAATTAAATAAAACAATTACTTGTTAGGCATATAGTATATCATTAGTTTTATTTGTGAGATTTACTTAATAGAGGATTGTTTGAAAATGTATTTGATAATGGTCATCTTTATCCAACTTAACTCATAAAACTTCAGCATATAAATTTTTATTATATAATGCATGATGTGTAAAACAAATATTCAAAATTCTAACCGGTTTCAAGTAATTAATAAATATAAGCCTTTAGCCTTGCACATGAAATAACCTGCATTGAATTCTTCAGTTAGAACTTAAATACAACAGCTAACAACATTAATTGAGATGAGCTAAAAGCCTCAGTGCCTACAGCTACAGATGGTATATGTTTTTTTGATCTTTTGAAACGCATTGTAAAGAAGGTAACGATGACAGCATCATCCGAGGACGAGTCCGATGATATAACATTGGAGGAACTAGTTATTCAACCCGAACCTCCATCACAAGGACGACAGCAGGACGTTTCTCAGTGATACACTACTCAGTTTGAGGTACATTATGAGATGTTGCAACTGTAATTCCTCACCATCAGCATTAACAAGTGTATGTCCATCAACGATGTGTATATTTCTAATTTATTGTGGTGCACATGTGGGAACTGCATAAATAACTGCTCATATGTTAGCCCAGCACTAATGTGAATGACTGATGTAACATTAAAGTTTGCAAAAAACGAATGTTGCCCCATCCTTTATCTTTACTCAAAGTAGTAAGAACAACAGACAATCTGCATTAAAAGACACGGTTGATTAGCAGATTAGCACAGCTGATTAGCAGAACTATTTCAGTGAGACCGGACACCTACACAATATGCAACACAAAACTATGTATTTTGAACACCCGTTAAAAAATATACACATCAATAATTATTCATCATCACAGGTTGTGAGGAGCAAGTTGGTCAAAAAAAAACAAAACACTGGGTACTGGTACGGACCCATCTTTCAAGAGCAAGTGTTTTTGCAAATCTCGCATTGAATTGAGATTTGAGAAGCAGTCATCAGTAAAATGACATTTGAGGGCGGAGATGTGGAGCAATAGATGTTCTCCGTGCATCATTACCGATAACAAGTACCTCTTTGTCTTATCTTTGTTTAGCTGAAGAAAGTTCTGAGACATGGATAATGTTATGCTCTCTATGCAGTCCAGTAGGGTGGAAATTGAATTGTGGGCATCTGGTGCAAGTGAGAGATAGAGTTGAGTGTCATCTGCATACTGGTGAAATTAAATATTGTACTGACTAATTACACCAGCTAAAGGAAGCATGTATAGGTTAAATAACAGAGGACCCAAAACTGAGCACTGAGGAACACCACAAGAAATGACATAACGCCTGAACCAGTCTAAGACAGCACCTTATAGACCGACCAGGTCTGAAGTCAGTTCTTTTTATATAGGTGTTTACCTGTATTTAGAATTTTTAACTTCATTGCGTTGTTTTTGGGTTAACAGAAATGTCTGTAAAATAAGCTATTTTACAGGTAATAAGGTAATAAAGGTTAATAAAGCTTATAAGCTTAATAAAAGGTAATAAGCTTCCAGTCCCTTTTCCATTATTTAACAGATTTATTTTTTAAAGTGTAGAATCTCATGATCAACGTTGTCAAAAGCAGCACTCAGATATAAAAGAACAAGGATTGCCTAGTCCCAAATAACTCAGGAATGTTTCATTGAGTGCATTGGCATTGAGATAGTTATTGAGCTGCATGGATACTGTTGTTTTTTCCCCCAATTATTTTACCAAGAAATTGTATAGAGATTGGTCTGTAGTTACTGGGCACAGAAGAATCAAGATTAGAGGCCTAACAATTTGCAATCTGCGGAAAAACTCCTTGCTGATGTCTGGTAATAAGATGTTCATAACAGTTTTGAGAAAATTAGAGTGTAATAGGTCTAGAGAGCATCTAGAGGATTTCATATGTGAAATGACCCGTGTGAGTGTACTGGGACTAACAGCTGAGAAGGAGGACATTAAAGGACTAGCTGGGGAGTTGGAGACCTTAACAAGTAGGGCAAGTGCTGGCAATGTTTTGTCTTATGATAATAATTTTGTCATTCTTAAAATTCTGCAAACTCCTTGCACTTTACCACTTGTGAGAAGTTCTGATGACATTTGAGCTGAGGGGTTAAGTTGCCTATCGATACTGGAAAATAAGAATCTAGGGTTGTTCTTTGTTGCGGTCAATTCAACTTAAAAAAAAAAGAAGCTTTTCTTGCAGACTCATTGCATTATTGAACATTTTCAGATGAGTCTTATTATAGATATCATGGTGAACTATAAGCCTTGTGTGCTTCCATTGCCTTTCAGCTCTCCTGGAGCCTCTTCTTAATTTTATGATGGATGTACTATTTCTCCATAGGGCTTTAATTGTCCCAGAGACATGAGCTCCATGAAGGTCGCAGCAGAATCAGCAGTTCTCTTATCATTCACAGTTTTGGAACTGGAATTTCAAAAAAGACACAATAGTGGTCAGATATGGCAACATCTACAATCTGGGTGGCTGACGGTTAAGCCACATGAGATCACCAGATCAAGTGTGTGAGCATGTTTGTGTGTGGGGCCAGTTATATGCTGCATAAGGCCAAATGAGTTTAGTAACTCTGTGAAATTAACAGTCAATGGATCAGGAATTACATCCATCTGGATATTGAAATCAGAGTCGGTTAAAATCCTAGAAAGCAGTTCTTCAAGATCATCAAGAAAGCCTTTTGTTGTGTCAAGGAGGATAATAGAGAACTAGTAAAATAACAAAATGTAAAGAGTGAACATGCACTGGTATTCAACTGTTTCAAAATATTTCAAGAAATATGTTGACAACTTGACAGCACAAAGTAGGCAACTCCACCACCCTTGTTATTAAGTCTACACTACACATATAGCCTAGCCTATTTGTTTATAAATATACTTACAATATCGGAGATAAAATGGTTGTGTAGTTTAAAAGATCATTCTAATAAATGTTTAATAACTTCATTTCTATTTTCTATTTAATGATGCACATACTAACGAAAGTCTTTCGCTAGTCGACTCGACACCACCATCTAGCGGTTTGGCAGCGTAGTGCGAACTCGCTGAACGACAGACTCACCAACGTGAGCACACGGCGTCCACAAACGGTCAATAGTCTTCTTTGTCATACTAATTTCCTTGTTAGGTACAACAGAATTGCAGAAAAATACAACATGGACTCACGAAGGGAATATTTATTTTAAATGAGTTGGACAGATTGCTTTATACTGCTTGTTTTTTTTTTTTTAAATAGCCATAGTTATATGCGGTTCTTTTAATAGGTCTATAGGCTATTTAAAAGAAAATAGTCATAACGACAGCAAACATACATTTACATGTAACGTTAAGTTGACAAACTGGATTTTAAAACTGCTTTATTTTCAGGCAGTTTTTGCCAGGATTCTAACGAACGAGTTATTCAAGTTGGACAGAATATGGGTTAGATGCAGTACATAGCCTACCTTTGCACTGCCATTAGTCAGCCTTACGAGTCTAAAGTCTAGAGCAACCGTATTAGATCCGCTGTGGCAAGGACACCGGGTCTGATTTATTTTGTTTTATTTTTTTAAAGATAGAAATTTATCAAATGATAAATTGCTGATGTGGTGTGCTGAATAACAATAAAATAATAATAATAAAAAAATAAATAAAAAAAATCTACACCTTCTTAAAGTGGATCTACAGCTTCTGTGAGGAGAGCCGAACGTAACATTTCAGTCATGATATACGTTAGAAGAGGTAGGTTTTGCTTCTCTTTGCGGTCTCTCTCTCTGTCTCTCTCTCTCATGTTTCATGTTTATGTTGACATTTTTATTTCTAGTTGGTCCCCTTGTGGTACACAGGAGACAGAGAGACAAAAGTAAGTTATGCTTTTGAAGACATGCTAGATGTCTCGTTCAGTGCAGTGTCTTTCCTGGTTACACTGTCTGCTATAACAATGCAGAAGCAATAGCTACATCTGGAAAGTGACTGTGAATGCAAATGTTTACTTACTTTGCATAGTTGGCAGACTATAAAAGCTTTATATTCTCAGCCTTTAAAGATTTTATTTTATTTTTTTGTGATGCCACAGCCCTTCTTGACTTTTTATAGCAAATGTTCTTATATGAAAACCAACAAAATGTAAATTAGGTTGAATTATGCCTATATTCATGCTGATATAAACGTGATGTCTGCTTAAAGTGGTCAAACAGGTTTTGCGGCATGATAGCTGCTGTTTTGTTACTGGTCCAAGGTGGTCTACAAGATCTAACCAGCTTAATCAACCATGCAGGGCAATTTCATCCCCATAATGACCATACTTGATCAACATGGTCCAGAAAATATGACAAAACAGCTACCATCTAAAAAGTATTTTAATACATTTTGAAACTTTTGTTCCTATTTTTCAAGGATGCTGTGCAAATATTAAATATACTTACAAAGATGGATATTAGGCTACAATAATAATGTTTTTTAATTTTTTTTATCACAATTTCTTTCACAGAAAAATTGAAACTTGTTTTCATGCTGGCTGCCCTCATAATATCGGTAAGCCTTGTCCTCAAGCTCCTGCAGATGAACCCTGAATTCACAGTATCAGATTTAGTGGGTGAGTAACTGAAATAAGGAATATTTTATTTAGTTGATTTTTTTTTAAGTTACACACACACACACACACACACACACACACACACACACACACACACACACACACACACACACACACACACACACAATGTATGTTTTATATTTTTCTCTCAACCAGAAAGATCAGTGGAGGAAGCAGTTTCTGTCCAGTTGAAACCTGATCACAAAGATGATGGTAAGCAAGACTAGCAATTATCTAGTCTGGTGTAAAAAAAAAAAAAAAAAAAAAAAAAAAAAAAAGGTGGAAAGCACACATTTACATGTCTATTTCTTTATGTTTTATCAGGTCCTAAAAACAAGGCCTCATCAGGCCAAAAATGTGGCCTCCCAGAACCATGTCCTGGAAAAGATTTTGCCTTTAAGATTCAAAGCGGTGCAACAAACGGCGTTGGGCCACAAATATGCTTTGAGGGGAAAATGTAAAGGCTTTGGAGTTATACTTTTACTGAATATTTAAACCAACACCGTAAGTGCTACAGAATTTAAACCAGTTCTGCCATTTTGTTTTAGGATAATAAAGAAAGGCACACGTGGTAATTGGCTAGGAATTAATATTGCTGTTATCAATGGTAAGTGTGTTGTGCTCTTAAAAAAAAAAAAAAAAATATATATATATATATATATATATATATATATATATATATTTAATTTTGTTTAAAAACATTTTTTTAATATGATTCATATTTTGAAATATTTTAGCATTATTTATAAATATTAATATATTAAATGTTTTCTTTCTTATTCATTAAAAATTCAGAAAAAACAGGTGAACACATCAAGACTGAGAGCTTCAATATGTGGACCGGAAGTATGTTGTATCTTGACTTCACTGCACCATGTTGTTCAGTAGTTCTGCATTATAAATACTTATTTGCATTCTCAGTTCACATGTATATAATAAATAAATCTTTTGTTGTTGACAGAGGTTGAGCATTTGATAGAGTTTCTGAAGTCAATCGAGGATGGTTCTCTTGTTTTGATAGCAACTTTTGATGACCCAGCCACAAAGTAGAGTTTCTTTCTCTAGTTTCATCATATACTGAATGTGCACTTGTGCAGCTTATGATGGTGTTGTCTTATGTCATGATTTGTATGATTCCTTTATTATAGACTTAATGATGAAGCAAGGGCACTAATTGCAGAGCTTGGCAGTTCATATATCTCCCAAATCAAATTCAGAGATAACTGGCTCTTTGTGGGAGGGAAGAAAACCATGACCAAAGTATATTTTGAGAAGGTAACAGCATTCCCAAATTCACCCATTCATGTGCTTAAGTTTATGCAATGAAAATACTTTAATAATGTATGTCTCTCTATTTTCTGTCTTTTTCAGCACATGAAGAATGACAGGGAAACTAATAAATACGATACCTGGCCAGAAATGATTGAGATGGAAGGTTGCATACCAAGAATAGACTAATATTATTTTTTCTGCAGCACAATTTGTTCTGCTAAAAGAACAGTCGCATTACTTGTCTTCAACAATGCAACAAGCTGAGCCACAATGTGTTTCTGATGTTATTTTTTTTATATTGTGGTATTCATGGTTTATTTATGATGTTGCAGTGTTTTCGTTTGTCTGTATCCTATATAAAACATTACTGTTGTGTTCAATCCTGGGTGTTTTTGCTTGTACTTTTGCTGATTACTTAGATCAGGGATTTTGAACTTTATGATGCCAAGGACCTCCAAATATGATGAACCTTTTATGAGGGACCACCTTCCTAAAATCCATCTATATATTTTTATGTATGAAAAACATTTAAACTGTTTGACATTATACATACAACATATTGTTTCCAAAGTTAAATTGACTTTACTTAATGTTGGATGTATAAACCTGAAAACAACATTTGTATAAAGAACATTTTCAATTATGATTTGTATAAGCAACTTTAACAATAAATGGATGTAAGCAGATTACGTATACTGCGTTAAGAATACTGCCTTACAACACCTGTGAGCAAGATAAAGGGGACTATAGTGAGAAAAACTCACTAGAAAGATTCAAAGCAAACATACAATTCTGGAAATATGTATATGGCAGTCAAGAATTAATTATCGTTTTATTCTCTGCAATTTTCTGGGGACCCCTTGGAACCTTCTGTTGGACCCCTGGTTTGAAAACCCCTAGGTTAGGTAAAACGCAGTTTAAATCTCAGTATAAGGAGAGACAGAGAAAACGAGCAAAACATATGCGTAAATTGTGCGCATCGTTGAACTCTAAACCACACGAAGCCACTCCCATCACCATCGCACTCGCAGTATGAACAGCGCCAAGTCATGGACCAAAATGGTGAGCTACAAGCTAATGTAACGAAGTATTTTACTGCAGCTTCACGTTTTAAATACTCCAAATGCTTTCGAGTTAAAGGTAGTCACGTGCCAGTAAAGCAGCGAGGCCTGGTGCTATTTATACGATGCTGTGTGTTGGCAGTAACGCAATAATGGATGTATCCAGCTAGCCGCTGACATGACCAACTAGTGCTGCGCGCGGGTCCAGCAAGTGCCAGATTCAAATAAACACAGGAGACATTAACATTGGACTTCCAAATATCTTTTTAAACACGGCTATACTCATTAGTTACTATGTAAAGTTGTTTATAATCTTTATAGTAAGGCTAACTCACCGCTCTTCCTTTTTAAAGTCACTGCCCCTACTAGAGTTTATTGATACTAAGTTTACAGCACAGGTCTCTGTTCCTTTATTTCATCAATTACATTATGCTAATATCTGTCCATTTCCTCCTTTTATGAAGTGTTAATTTCTAATGTTAATATTGTGTGTTTAATGTAATATGTATAATGTATCAGTTTTAATATTGTGCTTGCTAGTGTGTGTTTCATAGTAATGATGTCTTGTATGTTTCCTCAGATAATGACCTTCAAGGAACTGATGGTTCGGGATCCCTTGGAGGTCTTGATGTTCGCAGACAGATCCCAATCAAGTTACTGTCTAAACAGACAATAAGAGGCAAGCCGCCCGCCCGCCCTCAACGTCCCACCACCAGACTGCCCTCAAAAAGCGAAGAAGGTTGGTCTTACTAAGTGGATGCAGTACAGTGCAAAAGAGGGTGTTATCACCTTTTTCACACTACACATAAATCTGGTGTGTTTCCACATTGTATCTGATCTTTAGGACTGACGGTCAACGTGCAAATGGTGAAATTGTATTTGTCTGTTCAGGCCATATGTTAAATATCTGGTATATTTACATTGGCTCGGTATCAGCCGATATTGGATAGTTATTTGTGCATGTTCATTAGTCATATTTTACATTTATATGACCTTTGCTGTGTAATGCTCACTTAAAGTTCATTTTTAAAAACGCCTGTAATTTAACACACATTAAAATGTATTATTGAGCCAATCTCAAAACAAATACATTATTTTGTTGTGATGCCTTAAGTCACTTGAAACATTTACAATTATTTTTATTTCAGTTTTTAATGTTTTGTTTTTAATCTGTTTATACATAATATAGAATTGTAATTTTGGTCATTTGTCCGTTATTAGTCATAACATGAAAATATCGGCTTATCGCATCAGAAAGAATTTTAATAGCAGTGCATCCCTGTTCATGTGGGGTTTTTTTTTACTTTTATGGACTATAAAAAAATTTGTGGATTTGAAATGGATGAATATTTAGCTTGGTCTGAATAAAACCGTGATGCTGAATGAACAAAAATAGATTTTTGCTTTTCTTTATTTATAAACTTAATTGTGATCTTCAGAACCTTTCAGCTATAACCAAGAGGAAAGATTTGAGTGTAAATCTGGAGATGCTTATGGAAACCAGCGCAGATTCCCTCAGCCAATCTTCTGGGATTATAAGGTTACACATTTCACATCAATTATTTAAAAAATACAAATAAATAAAATTAAAAAAAAAAGTATATTTTTGTAACAATAATTTTGTAATGAAGGACATATTGAATGATGTGCTTATTTCCTCAGCTCAACTTGGTAGGAGTAAAAGATGACACTCCAGTTCATTTCTGTGACAAGTGTGGCCTGCCCATAAAGCTCTATGGGCGAATGGTAAGAACGATGTTCCCTAAGTCCCTAAAACACACTTTATACTGCTGGATATCTTGTTTTGATGCTTTTTTCCCCTTTTCTTTCAGATTCCCTGTAAGCATGTTTTCTGCTATGATTGTGCAGTGCACTATGAGAAGAAATGCGACAAGATGTGCCCGGGGTGAGTTTCTCATACAACAGTTTGTTTAGGTGGATTGTATCTGGTTTTTAGTATGTTTGAGGTTCAAGTGATGCTTTTAAAATCACACCATGTCCATCCATGGTATATAAAGTTTGAAGGTAGTGTTCCTCTAAATCTGGAACATTTTACATGTTCTGTTTCCTTGGTAACGTCTGTAGGCATAAGAATAGGAGTATGTCAGCTGACTTTATGTGGTTCAGATGTACTTGCTTGTCTTAAACGTCCAGTGTTGTTGTGGGAGTTATGCTATAAAGGATATCTGTTTCTATACTTAGAGTGGACAGATATTCACTGTGGCAAGGAAAATGGGAAAACCAGACTTATTCAGCAGAATTGTTTTCATTAGAGATTGTATAGCCATGTACATTTTAATTTATATTATTAATATGTGACCCTGGACCACAAAACCAGTCATCAGTCGCACGGGTATATTTGTGGTAATAGCCAACAATACATTGTATGGGTCAAAAGGATAGATTTTTCTTTTATGCCAAAATACAATTATTTAATATATACATATAGTGCAAGTTATAAAAGACGATATTGTTATAATCTCTGTGTAAACTACAAAAAATGCGAATTCGTGAAAACTGACGTCATGTGCATGCGTATTACGTGTTCAGAGTCTACAGGCGAGTAGTTTTTCTTTACAAAGTGACATCTCCAACTATTGGCCTGACATGCATAAAACAGCGTTTTAAGTTGTTTTCGCTGTGTGAACAGGTATCATGAATGTGGCTCATTCTGTTTAGTTTTCACTGTCCATTACATAATGTAAAGCAGCTGTTTTTGTACTGATGCCAAACATCTCATTTATTTGTTGCCTAATGTTATTTTGGGTTTTGTGACCATCAGTTTCCACATTTCATTTTACAAATAACATTTTTATTCACTGGATTATCAAAAAAAAAATATATATATGTATATAATAGAAGATGTCATGATATTTATAATTTCCGAGATTTGTTTTTTTCAGGCCATGATTTTAGCATTAAATTACTTTTGGTCATAATAGGGTTTTTGACAATATCAGCATAGATCTGTTTTGTGATGACTTTTTAACAAAACAAAAATCAGTGAATCAGAACATAATAAAATATTATAGCATATCTAAACTGTTTTTTTTTTTTTTTTTTTGTATGATCTTAATTGTCCGTCAATCAGTAAAAATGATTCAGACACCAGATATAATTATTTACTAGTGGGTGCAGGACACTATAGTTCATTTATGTAAGTGAAGATAGCAAAATAAAGTAAACTGTGACACATTATACCCCAAAATTCTTCATACAGTGGACTACCAGTAAAATTGATTTTAAACAAATTGGGACCAGAATTATTCAGACACTTTGACCTGACCATGTTTTGCTTAAGTGTTTTTCTTTAATTGCTAATGCGACCTTTTACACCACAGACTGAACAAAATGCAATTCCAAAGCATTGATTGGTAAGTGGTTGACCTAAATTGGTATCATCTAATTGTGTACTTAAATATAACAGCTGACAGCTGATTGGTTGATTGTAATCCATTGCACACCTTTCTATCAAAGTTCAATCTTACATTATCAAGATGAATTTGTTCTGACACAGTTCGCAGTTCTTGTCATGTATTATTACCACTCTTTAAACTATAGTGAATAAACTGTGATGATGTGAGAAAATGTTGAAGGAGTCTGAATAAACTTATGTGCTGACCCAATAATTAAAAACAAAAACTAGGTATATACTAGGTATATAGTCTGACTAGGTGTATACTGCCTTTATAATTATTGCTGGTCTTGTGATAATAATTATGGCAATAAATAAGGATTTATGTTGATATTGTCCAAAATTTTGCCTAGGGTGTTCCTAAACTTTTAGAGGGCAATGTAAATAGCAGAGCTTTTCTTCGATCTTGATATAAATGTCCTCAGATATAAATAGAAGAGTAATAGTTTGTGTATCTGAGTCCATTTCCCTTACTAAATCCTAAGTTCAGTTTGTCCCTCTACAGCTGCACAGACCCTGTCCAGCGCATCGAGCAGTGCCAGCGTGGCTCCCTCTTCATGTGCAACATTGTGCAAGGCTGCAAACGCACCTACCTCTCACAGCGAGACCTGCAGGCCCACGTCAACCATCGCCACATAAGGGCCAGCAAGGCGGGAAGCTCTCGCCCGGATCCACCGCACCCGACGCTGGCCTCTGACCCACCAGATCGCTTCCGGTTGCCACCACCTCCCCACCTGTCTAAATCACACCCTCTCATTCCTTCCCCACTGCAAGGCCACGATACCTACAACCATCCACCTCCATCCTCGCCCTCTGATCTGGGGCCTTCCCCACGGCCCCTCCCCCCAGAGACCTTCCGGATTGCCACAGTGACCACACGGAAGCATAGCAACCTCATCACAGTGCCCATTCAAGATGATTCGGGGAGCTTGGGCCCCTCTCCCCGTGACACTCACCCACAGACACCTCCCGGCCTGCCTCCTCACCATCTTCCTGGTGATTACTCCAGCCAACCAGTGGTGTCCCACCCGCATCACATAATGCCTCCACCACAACAACCACATTACATGCCTCCGCCACCCCCGCCCCCCCCTCTCAGCATCCCCATGCAACACCCGCCGCAAGGCTCGGCCACACCTCACATGGTTTACAACCAGGCACCTCCCATGTCAACACCCCCTCCACCTGGACACATCATCAGCCAGATGCCCCCCTACATGAATCACCCTCCACCAGGTTTGATTCCCCCAGTCAGTGCTCCCCCTCCACACCACTACAACCCAAACTCAATGCCACAGGACCAAGGCACTCTTAGCCCACCTTTTACCCAACCAGGCGGCATGAGCCCGGGGATGTGGCCCAATCCACGAGGACCCCATCCGCCTCGTATGCAGGGGCCACCACCACAGGGACAGATGCCAGGGCCTCACCACCCCGACCAGTCACGATATAGACCGTATTACCAGTAGCACCCTGCCTGTGTTGGCTCTATCAGACAGTTTGAGCATAAATAGCGTCATTTCCAACTTGATACGGTTGACCAAGCTGTGTGGGGTGTTTGTTTTCTGATATAATCATCCCCATTGCTGGCAATTTTTGTACTAATGTTCCTCAGTCAGGGTGGTTCTGTGGAATTATAAAGATGTTTTTGGTTGGAAGAATTTAACAGTTTTGTTTGAAACGTTTACATAATGTTGTACCCAGCAACTGCAATAAATTAAACTTGAACACATGAATTTTATATAGATTTTTAGTTTGAATTTCTTCACTTTTGGGCACAAAGATAGAAGCTAGATAGAGGGATACACCCTCATGTCATTCCAAACCTGTGTGGCTGACTTTATTGTGTAGAACACAAAATGAGATATTTGGAAAATATTTTGACAGAATTGTTGGTGAACTACTCCTTTAACAATTATCATTTGGATTTGTAAGTCAGTATTTATTAAAAATCAGCAGTATGTAAATAAATATATTGTTTGTGTGTGTTTAGCTTAATAGACTACTTGTTACACTGTGGAGAAAAAAGAAAAAAAAATCATTTGTGAAAGTCTATTTTTTTATTCAAACTAAAGGCTGTTTTAATTGTTCTAATTCTATGAGAATAGGGAAGCCCAACAGTGGAATGATATTGTTGGAATCATTTTCAGAATTATTTTTTCAACTGATGAACGATAAAACCATTGACAGCCAATCAGAATCCACCCACAGCATGTGCTTATAATTAACAGAACATTATCAGGCATTAATGTGGATTCTAATATAGTTATAGTTATCATTCTTGGTGTGAATGGGCCTTAATATTTAAAGATTGTGGGGTTTTTATGTTCAGAGAATGTATATTCTAAACCACTTTTTCTTTCGACCTTGATTTGATTGGTACAAACAATGCCCCGCTAAAGTTAGCCACACTTATAGCAAATCAAGAATTCTAGACATTTTCGCAGAGTTAATTTTATTTAGCCAGTTTTCCCCAATTACTTTCACCTAACTTGTCCCAAAGTTATGTAACCACAGGTGTGGAACTCTTCCATTAACGATTGATTCATTTTTTTGGAATCTTTTGTAGTCTATTGTTTTGTATTTTAAGACATGAAACTCTTTTGTGCAATGTTTTGCTTAAAGTGCTTGTAATATTTTCCTTTACAATAATTGTTGTGGCAAATACTTTTCGTGGCTGCTTTATTCAAACCAGAAGATGTACTAAATAACTTGTTTCCACAAGGGGGCGTACTCAACCAAGATCTGCCCTCGATCAATACTATCATAGGAAACAATGTACATGTAAACTAAATTCCATTTCATGCAGTTTTATATTGTGGAACGAGAAGTGTTAAGTGTGGAACATGAAATCTATTTCCTTGGGATAGACAAAAGGTATTTCAGCACTTTTTCTTTTTTTTTCAAGAAATCATATTTTAATAATTTGAGTAAATATATATTATTGGTGTTTATTTATGGCTGAGATGTTTAATGTATGGTGAAAAAGCTACATAGAATGAACAGACTAAGGCCTACAGCTAAAAGTGTTTAAATAGATTATGGAAATTTTAAGAACAACCCAGGCCTGTGTGTGTATATATTACATAAAAAAAGATTGAATTTGAAATCAAATATATATATATTAAATTGTGAATTTAAAGAATTATAATGCAAACTTACATTTTGGAACACAAGAACATTTTTCATAAAATAACTAATTATCTATTTTTAACTTTATTCTTGTGTCTCAGTATTTAGAAATACATTATCCTTTACATTAACAGGGGAAAAATACAACGGGAAAATCTGGATTGATGAAATGTTTAATGGTTTACATTTAAGTTTAAAACTTTTGTTCATTAATAGCCACGAAAGTAGGTTATTCGGTTGAGCTCATTGGATGTTTCAAAAGCACAATGCACGAGCAGCTCCATGCAAATTGTTGTGGGAGGGGAGGGGAGGGAGAAGAGCCGTCTTGCTCATTAAAACTTATCAGTGCAGCTCTCTGGTCCCGGCTGCTCCGCGCACACAAAAACATGCCTTGACCCAATGTGCACTTTCGCCTTACAGGAATGGTTGGAATTTTGCAGACTGCAAACGTTCTGGATCGTTTAGGACTAATTCCCTCAATGAGATGCGCGTGAGCCATGGAATTACCAGTGATATGGATGTGCTTTGGATTACTTATTCATCTCCCACCGTTTGGATGCTTGGATTTACATCTATCGGAAGCCCTCCAGCCTGGTGCAACACTGGCAAATGTATCAGTCGGACCAGAATGGACGTACAGCATCGACAGAAGTCTCACGGATAAGTCTTTACGGCACTTTCTAAAGATCAGGAGAAGTGATGGGCTGGTATCACTCGCGCGCAAAGTCGACTGCACTCGTTTACCGAGAAATCCGGTGCCACTGTACTTGCGGATTCAATCTCTGCTTTCCGAAAACTTCATACTGCTTCATTTCAATACATTCGCTCATGGGCAGAACTGCTTCAATAAATACAAAAGGAAACCTCATAACCCAGACGCCTATATGTATCTATTGACTGGGTATGAGAGATGTTTTTCTTTGGAGTCCTTACCCATAAACATTTACGAACGTTTACCTGTATCCATGCGCAACTCTCTGATGTTTCGTGGTAGGTGCGTGGAGAAGGACCAGCGGCGTGTTATTTCCCTCTGTTTACCTCATAAGCAGCGAGATGAAGCGAATTTGCTTTGTTTAATGCCTAACTCACTGAATAGCTCTTTGTTTGTCAATGTTAAGTTACATTTGAGCAGAAAACACAGTGACGGCGAATGGGCTAAACGTCAAAAAAGAAACGTGAACTCTGCTCCTCAGTTCCAACTGCCAAACTACCAGGTATCAGTGCCCGAGAACGAGCCCTCGGGAACGCGCGTCATTACCCTCAAAGCCTTCGACGCCGATGACGGAGACGCTGGTGTTGTTGAGTACGATATGGAAGCTCTTTTTGACAGCAGATCTAACAATTTATTTCAAATAAACCCTGAAACTGGCGGTATAACTACTCTACAACCTTTAGACAGGGAAGTTAAAGACACCCATGTGTTCAAAGTCACTGCAACTGATAGGGGAACCCCTAAAAGATCAGCTATCGCGTACCTCACTATCACAGTCAGCGACACTAACGACCACGCGCCAGTTTTTGAACAGAATGAGTATAGGGTTAGTATTAGAGAAAATGTTGAAGTAGGCTTCGAAGTGATGACTATTAGGGCTACAGATGGAGATGCCCCATCTAATGCCAATATGATTTATAAGATTGTGAATAATGATGAGGTGAACTCTTGCTTTGAAATTGATCCAAGGAATGGCTTGGTCAAAACCAGAGTCAGACCAGACAGAGAAGTCAAATCTCAGTACAGGATTATTGTCGAAGCCAACGACCAGGGCAGAGAGCCCGGTCCACGTACCGCCACAGCCACAGTTCACATCTTTGTAGAGGATGAGAATGATAACTACCCTCAGTTTAGTGAGAAGAGATATGTAGTTCAAGTTCCTGAAAACATAGCTGTGAATTCACAAGTAGCTGTGGTGAAGGCAACAGATAAAGATGCCGGGAATAATGCGAAAGTGCATTACAGCATCATAAATGGGAATATAAAGGGACAGTTTTACATACACTCCCCTACGGGTGCCATTGATGTTATCAGCCCTCTAGATTATGAGATGATAAGAGAGTACACACTGCGAGTGAAAGCACAAGATGGAGGGCGTCCACCTCTTATTAATGGCACAGGTATGGTTGTAATCCAAGTGGTGGATATTAACGATAATGCCCCCATGTTTGTCAGCACACCCTTTCAGGCCTCAGTGTTAGAAAATGTTCCTGTAGGTTACTCAGTGATACACATTCAAGCTATCGATGCTGATTCAGGTGACAATGCTCATTTGGAATACAAGCTGACTGACACATCACCTGGTTTTCCGTTCACTATCAATAACAACACCGGATGGATTACGGTTAGTTTCGAGCTGGACAGGGAAACTACAGAGTTTTACAGTTTTGGTGTTGAGGCCAGAGACTGCGGGGTTCCTACAATGTCATCTTCAGCTAGTGTAAGTGTCACTATACTAGATGTAAATGACAATGTCCCCACCTTCACACAGCACATGTATAACCTAAAGGTCAATGAGGATGCAGCTGTGGGCACCAGTGTGATTTCCATCACAGCTGTAGACAGGGATGTAAACAGTGCGGTAACATACCAAATATCTAGTGGGAACACACGGAACAGGTTCGCCATCACCAGCCAGAGTGGAGGGGGACTTATTACTTTAGCACTACCTTTGGACTACAAGCAAGAAAGGCAGTATCTCCTAACAATCACCGCCTCAGATGGTACTCGCCATGACACAGCTCAAGTCTTCATTAATGTGACTGATGCAAACACCCATCGACCAGTATTTCAAAGTGCTAACTACCAGGTTTTAGTGAGTGAGGACCGGCCCGTAGGCTCAACTGTTGTGGTCATCAGTGCCACCGATGAGGACACTGGTGAAAATTCCCGTATCACTTATGTAATGGAGGACAATGTGCCACAGTTCAAGATTGATCCTGACACTGGTGCCATCACGACTCAGACTGAGATTGACTATGAAGATCAGGCCTCCTACACGCTTGCCATCATTGCCCGTGACAATGGCATTCCCCAAAAATCAGACACCACCTATGTAGAGATTATCATTCTTGATGCCAATGACAACGCACCCCAGTTCCTCCGGGACATATACCAGGGAACAGTGTTCGAGGATGCACCAGTATACACTAGCGTACTCCAGGTATCCGCTTCAGACAGAGACTCAGGATCTAACGGTCGACTGAGCTACACCTTCCAGGGAGGGGATGATGGCGAGGGTGACTTTTTTATTGAGCCTTACTCTGGGATTATCAGAACAGCCCGCAAGCTTGACAGGGAAAATGTTGCAGTGTATAACCTCAAGGCGTTTGCAGTGGACAAAGGAGTTCCCCCTCTCAAAGCAGCCGTAGACATTCATGTATCCGTGTTGGACATAAACGACAATGCCCCTGTGTTTGAGAAGGACGAGTTGTATATATACATAGAGGAAAACAGTGCCGTAGGGTCCACTCTTGCCCGTGTAAGTGCCACAGATCCAGATGAAGGTACCAATGCCCAGATCCTCTACCAGATTGTTGAGGGCAATATTCCTGAGGTCTTCCAGCTTGACATCTTCAGCGGAGATCTAATTGCCCTTACTGACCTAGACTACGAGACAAAAATGGAGTACATAATAGTGGTCCAGGCCACTTCCGCACCACTTGTCAGTCGGGCCACTGTACATGTCCTCCTAGTAGATGTCAATGACAATGACCCCGTTCTACAGGATTTTGAGATTATTTTTAACAACTACATTACCAATAAATCCAGCAGCTTTCCCACAGGAGTTATCGGGAAGGTGCCTGCTCGTGATCCAGATGTGTCTGACAAGCTCCTCTACACATTTGTTGAAGGAAATGAACTCAGCATGCTGATTCTCAATCAAGACACAGGGGAGTTAAAGCTGAGCAAGGACTTGGATAACAACAGGCCACTTGAGGCAACAATGAGGGTAACGGTTTCAGGTGAGACTCACATAATACTACATTATTTGGGAACAATTTTTGTTTCAAAAAGTTAAAAGCATTATGTGGCGAAGTATTGTGTTCAGTGGTTTGAGGATTTTCAAAATCTGCTTTGCGAGTTGCCTTGTCTTAGTAGAAGTGGATTTGTGCAAGCTTTATTCTTTTCACGGTGTGTTAATTGGATTTCTTTGATGCTCTTGGTGATAGTGATCGTCCTCATTGTGTGCTCGTCTTCTGGTGGGTTCTCAGTCCCTGAATATCTCAATTATTTTCATAGCCTTACTGTTTCTCTGCTTATGCTCGAGAATAGGCATATTTGTTGGTACTCCCTATTGTGAGCAACTGAGCATATCCATAACAACTATTATGCATTTTTATTGGCAGCAATTTTGAAGCGGCCATCCATTTATAAGTTTCTTGTTTGCAATATATTATTCAACGAATATGAAATTGTTTTTGAAGCCTGTTTAAACCTCAGAGTCAAAAAGGTACTTGCAACATTAGCTCATAGTCACAAATTTATTTATCAGAATTTGCCCTATATCCACCACAATTGCAACTTTATATTTCATAATGTGACTTCAAATAATAATTTAACTTTATTTCTTATTTTGTTTCAATTCATGCTGCGTATCACATTAAGAACTCAGTTATCTCTTTTTAAAAACTGTTGTACCTGGGCCTATGAGTAATTCTATAAATGGAGATAAATTTTGCAAGAAAAAAAAAAAAAAAAAAACTGTTCACTAACAGAAATCTTTTTGCAGTATCTGATTGAAAACATATTCAATTTTAATAATTTGGTGCTTGCCAAACACAAGAATGAATAAACTAAAAAGTAATTTCTTTATAGTATTTTTTGTCAACTCTGTTACAGATAAATTAGGCAATGTGAAGAAATAACACTGGTAACAGTTTGACGGTAAAAGGATTGACAAATTTAAACTTTTTAGCCAAAAACTCCACTTGCTAGCATAAATGCTAAGAGCACATGGCACTAATGAAATCATGATTAAAAGACTTTTAAACAATCCACTGTGTGATCAGTGATAAATTCTGTTTTCCTTTTGATATTGTGGACAATTTTGACGTTTTACAAAATTAATCTTGGTGTAAGAGCTTTTTAGATTAAAATATTTTCTCAGAGAGAGCCCACATACCTTTCAGTGCTTCAGATTTGATCAGTGAGGGAAAGTGACATCATTTCCTGAATCTTACAGGAAAGTAACAGAATTGAGCAAGATTTATGGACACATATTTTTATAAGATCAAAGTTATTTTTAAACAAATTTGAATGTTGTAGAATTAGGAAAATTACTATATAGGGCTTTTATAAATAAAATAAATGAAATATTACCAAAAGAATACATGATGATGATTGGCTACATGATGGGAAAAAATACACTGACTAATTCGGACAAGAAGAAATCATGGTTTTCAGCTATGTAAGACACTTTTACAGGAAACATCTTGTGATCCATGACAATAAGTAACAAATTATTACAATAATTAAAAATATAGCCATTTGAAAAGAGCAGAAAAAGAATGACATTTTGAACACCAAATGTTCCTGCAATTCTAGAATCACCCCAATGCCACATTCACACTCTATCAAAGTCTATTCCACTCAGTACAGCAATTGTGGTTTTATAGTGAGATGTAATTGTTTCTAAATTTGGTACTCTCCAACAATTTTCAAATGAACTTTTGTGGATCTTCCCCTACATTCCTCAGATCCATCCTAGAACATATTCCCACTAACAACTATCATGCGCTAACATGAATAAAAGTTAGTGAACACTTCTTCCTTTGAATCTTGTAGAAATCAAATGTCATTCTTACTTGTCAGGTTCATGTACATTTTCCCAGGAGCCAAAGCTCACAGATTGTCCTGCCTATTAGACAGTGACTGATTATGTGTCAAAGGAGGTTTTGACTTGACTTATGATTTTAAGTCTTTATTCACATTCTGCACCCCCAGGCTGTAACATGCCCCAAGAATAATTTAAGAAAAATGAAACAAAACAAAAAAAGATAAAATATCTGAAATCCATCCATAAGCTGAAAACCATGTTGCATGTCCCAACAAGATATCACGTGATATCAGGATTAGGTCTGATGTCCATGGAGTGATAGCTTTTCATAGATTTACGGTGATAAAACTTGTTTGTCTCGTATAAGATGTCACATTTGACAAGAAAATTTTGGGGATTAATTGAAGAGGCTTTAAAACTCTTATGTTGGCAGGATACAACTAGAGTTTGCTTTGTGTTGTTTTGATTACTTCTGTTTAATTGTTGTAACAGCTTACAGAGGATCAGGATCATCCAGTTAGTAGAGATGCCCCTCTAACGTGTAGTTCTTGGGACACACTTGGGACACACTGCCACCTAATTTGATTCAGAGAAATGCCATGTGCCACTGTTTAGTGGGCAGGCAAATAACTTCCTAGTACACAGTGGAGGGAGAACACAAACATGCTGCTTATGATGAATACAATCCTGCTTTTGTTCATTATAAACATTATGCATATACTTTTTTTAAACCAGGTTTTCTTTTAATATACCTATTAATACATTTTATGAATTCCATTTAGTACAGTCGGGCAGTGGAAATATATATATATATATATATATATATATATATATATATATATATATATATATATATATATATATATATATATATATATATATATATATATATATATATATATATATATTTGAGGAAATATGTTTGTAATGAAGTGGCTGGCAAGAAATTTTCCTTCCACAAAATGTGTCCATTTTTGATTCCTTTTTAAAATGTGGGTTAATTTGGAATAAATTGACGGTGTTAAATGTGCGAGAAAAAGAGAGAGAGAGAGCAAGAGAGAGAGAGAGAGAGAAATCAAAAGCAGTATCATGTTAATCTTATTATTATTCCCTGAAATTGATCTCTGCGTTAAAATGAATGCAGCTTTAAGCAAGTACACTGTAAAGTTTTTCAATCTTAAGCATTTATATGAATCATTGCAGCATCTGCATTCATGTTGAGTCAGTGGATCTTCTCTTTTCTATTATAACACCTCATCTCTAGTGTTATTTTGCATCATTTTACATTCAGTCAATAAACTTGACTCAACCCCAGTGGTGCATTCCATTCATAACAGTGCATCCAGATAACTTCATAAGCCTTATCTAGAGAGCTTTTGGATTTTGAGTGATAATTCAATATCTAATTCGAGGGAGTGAGCTGCCAGGGAAGGACCATCTGTGGTTAATTCTTCAGTCAACTTTTGATCTACAGTTTTATTTTAAAGGTAGGACACTTCTCATAATCTTTGATCTTTTCATCTTCATCTTTTGAACCTTTGATGTATTTCATCCATCCCCTTTTCGTCTAAGTGAAATCTCACGCATCGGCTGATGCAAAGCGTGTGGTGCGCACATTTCTTCCATTGATGGCTGTGCATATGTCTTTATCCTTATTTCGGCACGTTCTAAATCAAATTATGTATGAAATCTTTATCTCATATCAGCGTTTCGAAGCATCTAAACCATGCATGGAATTTGTGAACTTTTAAAAGAAAAGCAGGGATCAAGCTGTTGGTCAGGTCACTTTTAATGCTCACATAGACCAGCACTGCAGGTCCAGGCTGGTTTATGTAGGTTAGTGCTGGTCTTGGTGGTGCACCAAAACATGCTGCTCAACCAAGAAAGTCTTGGATAAAAAACGAAATATGAGGCATTATGTTTGTAAAGAAATTTTCCTTCCACAATTCCAATTTTGACATTTGTCAATTCCTTTACATTTTTTTGGGTTGATTTGGAAGGAATTGATAGCTCCTCTAGACCAGAAAGAACAAGAAAGTCTTGCTGGTTAAGCTAGTTAAGAAGCCTGGTGGGGACCAACATCCAAAACACAACATTTGCTGATCTTTTCAGCTGGGTAACTTGCGCTAAGCAAGCTGATCTCCCGCTTAATCCTCTGGTAATGGAACGAAGCATCCCATTGGGTTCCTTCATGGATGTCCTCTGAAGGGAGTCTGGGAAAAAGAGTTTTGAAAAGCTCTGGCTCTCCGTTGTTGTTACCATGGAGAATGGGGGAGCATTGTGAAGCGTTTTGCGCCAAGCTGGGGGTTGAAGCACGGGCCCCTTTTGTGAAGTGGGGTGAGAAGGAGGGTAGGGGGTGAAATGTGGGGGGCTTCTTAAATCCGAAGAGGAGGGAGGCATTGTCCATATGGAGATTTCTCTCAGTGAAGACAAAGCTGTTTGTGTGTTGAAACCTTAAAGGAAGGACACAGCTGAAAGAAGAGAGTTTTTTGCTCTCACTTGGTGTCTGTCTGGTGAAAGAGCAGAGATCGGACATGGATCAGAACAAAACTTGTCAGTCAGGCACAGTCTGTTGTGAGAGGTGTACCTGCGTGCCAGTAAAACAATATTCCCGATCACATCACTTTCATAAAGTGGATATTTTTTGTTTCAAAAGACAATGCGGGGTAATGATTACAGAGTTTGTGTTACTCATAAAAAGAGCTTAGGAGTACTGTTCTTCAAGAGCTGTTCTTAATTTCAAGACACAAGTCGTTGCCATTGGACACCAAAGACTATTTGACAAAGAGTCAGGAATGGCGTATGGAGGTTTTTCATTGGACTGCACGAGTACAAAGGGCAAACTGGGCATTATCTTCTCTAACGCTAAGGCTTTCCTACTGAATTCCTTCCTTAACAATGAAATGAAATGATGATGCAATCAAGGTAAATTCTTTGTTTAATCTTAAGAATATACAGCTATTACAGTTTTCCCAAATCAAAGTTTTAAAGCTGATGACCCAAAAAATCAAAGGTATGTCATCATTTGCTCACCGTCATGTTCCAAACCATTTTTTTTTTTTTTTTTGAGTACAAAAGGAAATGTTCAGAAGAACATAGAAGCTGCACTTTTGCAAACACACAGTGACCAGGATATGGCTCCTAAGCTCTAAAAATGTCAATAAGCATTTTAAAAGTGGTCTACAATTTGCACTAATGTTGAAAATTTTGAGGTCAGTAAGATGTTTGGTAAGATGGGCTTTGAGCTCATCTAAGGCAGAGTAATGAAAGCGGAAGCTTCCAAGTTCTCAGTATTTGGTGGTATCTGCATTTTGCTGCATTTTTAAATAAAGGCTTTTAAAGCATATAAGGTATTAATATTTGATATAAGTGCTTCAATTCTCGATACAGATGCTAATGCGCAGCATAACCAAGTAGAAGTACCTTCATGTGTCTCTTGGCCTTGGGCAACATTAACAGTTCTACCCATAAAATCCACACCTTGCAGGGCTCCATTTCACTGTGCTCCCCTCTGTTTTATGTATGTGCTCAGAGGGATCAAAGCAGACCTGCCACCGATGATGTTAACAAGAATCACAACAGATTCATGAGGGAGGCCGGCCGAGGTGTGGTCTCCATTATCAGGCACTTAGACCATGCACTCTCTAGAAAGAAGCTTTGTTCATTAACTTAACTTCTCAAAGTGCAACTTACCACATTCCACACAAGCCATGCCAGGGCAAAAGCTTTTAATAGGCCTTAAGAAGGAATGTAGGGCTTGAATGGAGGATAGATGTGTTGAACAAGCAAGAAACAAACTAAACTGTAAACTGAAAAGTTTTGAGCGATGTAGAATGTAGCATGCTGGCATTGATGACCACAGAAAAAAAAATCTTTTCTGTATAAACAAACAAAAAGTTATATACAGTACATGATGAATATATATATGAACACCCATGAATACGTACATGGGACCATATCAGTTATCAAATATTTTTAATGTTTTTAATGTTTGGTTATCAGTTGATATTGAATATTTAATTTTACAATAGATTTTCCCTAATTTTACATTTCATATTTGTCATAATTTCATTTTTTATTTCTTAATCATGACTTAGTATGTCTTTTGACTTTTTGTGATAATTTCAACTGTAATCAATTATTTCATTGTATATCAAAATTATAGCTTAATATGTCATTATTTCTGTCATAATTCTCAGTTTATACTTTTATCATAATTTTGACTTTTTATACTGCTAGAATTTTTTCATAAATATCTAATATGTTATAATTAATATGTTATAATCTAACTTAATATGTTATAATTTTGACTTTGATCTCATACATTTGTCTGTTTATCTCCTGATTATAACTTATGTCATAATTTGACTTTATCTCATAATTATGAATTACCAAAGCATGATTTTTTTTTTTTCTTATGTGGTTGACTTCCATATGAAGTCCTCTCAAAAACATTGGTGAATATTCAAAAGGGGACACAGCCCTGCCCTCACTGTCTTGTGCACTCACTAGCCCCTCTCTCAGCTGTGCCTATTGTGCGATGGGCACCAGTTGGCTCGGCTTCGCAAATATTTAGGTCAGCCATTAGCCGTGATGTTGCTGTGGCCACTGCCGGTGAAGCAGGACATGTGTCTTGGCGTTGGCTAGCTGATGCTTTGGCAGGAGTTTTTTGTCAGTCCCTGCTACTGTTGCGCCAGCCAACTGCCAATCAGCTGTCCAACTGAATGTTCCCACATGCTTTTTGAGAAGCATTTTAAGACTGATGACTGAAAAGAAACAATTAAGTCTGATGTGTTTGTATTCTGTATTTTGTATTCTCACACCATGACACTCCATATTTAAAGCATTAGATCATCCAGATATGACAATTCTGTCATTATTTACTCAACCTCATGCTATCCATACCCGTATGGCTTCCATTCTTCCGTTTAGCAGAATGTTCGCATTGGTCTTTTCCATACAATCAACTGTAGGTTTAGTCCGTATGACTTTTAAGTCTTCTGAGTTATTTGCTGAAAAACTTTTGGTTACCCTTTATGGTCACACTTTAGTTTATGGTCCAATTCTAACTATTAACTATGACTATGGCCTCAATAAACTCATAATTACTGCTTATTGATAATTAGTAAGATTTTAAAAAGATAGTTTTTAAATTTAGGTATTGGATAGGATTAAGGGATGTAGAATAAGGTCATGCAGAATAAGGCATTAATATGCGCTTTATAAGTACTAATAAACAGCCAATATCCTAGTAATATGCATGCTAATAAGCAACTAGTTAATAGTGAGAACTGGACCCTAAACTGAAGTGTTACCCACTTTATTTTAAGATGACGTAGTTACATTGTATTTACTCAAAGTACTAATATTAATGAACTACATGTACTTAGTTTAGAGTTACGGTTGGGGTTTGGTTTAGAATTAGTTATTTGTAATTATGCATAATTTACTGTTATTACTATTTTAAGTACATGTACGTCACCTTAAAATAAAGTGTTACCAAACTTTCCTTCCACTGCAGCTCAAATCTCATTCACATTCAGATGTGCCATACTAGGGGTTAAGCAGGTCGTAGTTCATTCGTGATCCATACGGACCAGGCCCCATGGTTTGGGACACGTGTTTCGCTGATTCATTTCTAAGTTTCAGCATCGATTCGGTACTCGCACTCTGTTATCTGTGTGCACAATGATTCCTCTTTCGCATTCTATGTGCTTGAATGGACACATATACATAAAATTGTCAAATTCTCGATAATTTGGTTTTAAAGGGATAGTTCACCCAAAATGAAAATTACCCCATGATTTACTCACCCTCAAGCCATCATAGGTGTATATGACATTTTTCTTTCAGACGAATACAATTGGAGTTATATTAAAAAATGTCCTGGCTCATCCAAGCTTTATAATGGCAGTGAATGGCAGCCCAAAATTTGACGCCCAAAAAATGAATACATCCATTATAAAAGTAATCCATACAGATCCAGGAGGGTTGATAAAGGCCTTCTGAAGCGAAGCGATACGTTTGTGCTTTTTCTGTAAGTTGAATACAAAAGGCAGTCTGGCAGAAGCTAAATATTTTACATTATAAAGTTTTAAATATGGATATTTTTCTTACACAAACACATCAATTTGCCTTTATTAATCCCCTGGAGCCATGTGGATTACTTTTATAATGGACGGATGCACTTTTTGGGCAGCCATTTACTGCTATTATAATGCTTGGAAAGAGCTAATATGGTTCTTTATAGTTATATTCAAAGTTATCGTTCTTGGTGTAAATGGACCTTAAGTCATTAATGTTAATCAAATAACAAAACACAGAGATTAAATTAATCTATATTTAATGTATACAGTGAACACTATAGTGTTATTTTACATTTAGGACTAATTATTACATGTCTATACCTGAATACATAGTTACACTATAGTTACCATGATTGTAATAAAAAAGTTGTAATTTTCATATGAGCCAAGTATGATATCATGATATCATACAATATTGCTATCTCATACAAATTATTAAAAGCTGTCATGAGTGTGCATGGAAATTGGCCTTTAGACTAAAAATGTCTGATTCATTCCATCCGCATAGTAGTTGGTAACCAGGAAACCGAGGTTGACATTGGCTGAAGAACAGTTTAAAAGTCAGGTGATAAACTCTAAACTTCCCACTGTGTTCGTTTGCAGGTCATCTCCTGCGAGTAAGTGTCTTTAGAGTGTGTGTTTAACTTACGCTGAAGTATTATCTTTGCACAGACTGTTTGGCCTTTTCCCTCAGAAAACACAGTGCCGAAAAGCTGCTCTGTGTGTTTGCCTTCATTCTCAGATTGTTCGAAAAGAAAACTGAACATGACACTTGCTCTTTACAGAGGCTGTAAACACTGTCACAGCTCAGTGGTCTTGCAAAGGAGTTTGTTGCCAAGTAAAATTGTGAGTTTACTTTGCTAGTGTCATAATCTCCACAGTCAGTTTTGAGGGATTAGTTGAATCTGGACTTCCTGTGAAGCGGTGCTAAGTTATTCCATTTAAACGAATCGTACAATGTTTTGCTTTGATTTCTTGTTCTGCAAACTGGAATCAGTTGGTACAGTTTCTGCTCTGGACCACCCACATTTGTGTATGATATTTATATTAACACAGTGATTCCTATTTGATTGTATAGACAGATTTTATAGACTTATTCTTTTGGACAAGCTTTTTCCTGGAGAGGATCCAAGATTACAATTTTCAGAACGATCTGCTTCACTTTTTCTGGTGGGAATAACTAGGTTTTGTATATTTGATGATTATGAAGTTTTAAGGTTTGATTTCAATTACATTTTCACTTTTGTATGATACACATTTTAGTAGTGATGATAACTACAGTTTTAATAATGAACTACTGTAGTGCTGTCTGCAGATTTAAAGTGCTTGGATCACTTTTCATCTGTACTATGGTCAAATGTAAAGTGTCTCTGTAATATTTTATTATATGCCAGAGTGTTTGTTATGTAAAGCAATTACTGGTAAGAGAGTCAACAGAGAGAGAGCGAGAGCCTTAATGCATTTCAGAGTGGCCAAAGTTGGGACTTATTGCACACCTCATTAAAGAAAAGACAAAAAAACAGGAAACCACTTAGCATGTACATTACTGCCTTCTCCATATGAGGATCAGATTTCTGGCATGATTTAGCAAAGTTTACTAAGCATATTTAAAAGAAACTTAGTTAAGTAGTTTATGGGATTACTGAGTATTATGAACACAATGGTGCAGGATGTGACCTGTTATAAGCCGTTCCCCTCACAGAAACTTATGGGAAAACTGTGGTTAGTATGTGACACATTTGTGATTTGCCAAGCTTGCAAGCTTGCCAGAACACTACATATTTAATAATGCATAAAGATTGGATTGCTGTCAATCGATTACACAATTTAATTGAATTAATTGCATTAATCAAAATCATTAGTGTCAAAATATTTTCTACAGTAAATAGAAAATATATATTTTAAAATTACCAATGCCTATTATGATCACTAATATTGCAAAAATATATATTTATTTGTAACATTTGCTATGCTATTTAAAAATTATTTTATCTCCTCAGTTAAAATGGGAATAAGAAAGGTGATATTTGTTAAACTTAACTGTTTAAATGGCACACCAATGAGAGTAGTGATACACTTTGATTGCAATAGCTGTTCAAACATCGTTTGTGCATGTGAAGTATGAATTAATATAATTTAATGTGTATGCGTGGCGTTTTTGTGTGCAGAGAGGGAAACTCCTTGTTGTGTCTGCAACTGCGTGTCTGGCTTAGCTTGACAGTATGTGAAAAGACAGTGTAACAGAGTGGAAACATGTCCTCATTGTCATGCAATTATAGCTCTCTCCATTCACATGACATAGGGGCCCTTTACACTAGGAGCCCACAGTTGGTACTAGAGAATACACTGGGCCATGAACAATGCCTGTCAAACAAAAGGACAGAGCAAATGTGACACAGTGGCCAGATGTACAACACAACGCTTAGACACTTTTGCTCTTAAATATTTGGTAATGATAAAGTGGGGATGAATGAAAAAACGGTAGATTATTATTTTTTTTTTTCTTCTGCTGGCCCAGTTGGGAAAGTAGTTAAAAAAATGTATTTGCTCTGCCAACATTTTCAATGGCCCCACCACACACACACACAAAAAAAAAAATTATATGTATATATACAATTATATGTATTTTTGTGTATTTTATTTTATTATTTATTATAAATATAATATTAGATATATAAAATACTTGTATTTAAATAAGTATCAGAATAAGTTATTCATATTTTTCTTGTAAAAATAAATATAATATTAACAACAATAGCAATTAGTATTATTATTAATGGTAATACTACTACTATTACTACTACTACTACTACTACTACTACTACTACTACTACTACTACTACTACTAATAATAATAATACAATCAGTATTAAATATACTTTTGCAGTATTTCTGTAGTATCAGATACACTATATTTCCAGAAGTTTTGGGACAAATTTTTTACCATTCTTTTAGAACCACATTTGTGAGGTCAGGCACTGATGTTGGATGAGTAGGCCTGGCTCGCAGTCTCTGCTCTAATTCATCCCAAAGGTGTTCTATCGGGTTGAGGTCAGGACTCTGTGCAGGCCAGTCAAGTTCTTCCACACCAAACTTGCTCATCCATGACTTTACGGACTTTGCTTTGTGCACTGGTGCACAGTCATGTTGGAACACAAAGTTGGGAGCATGAAATTGTCCAAAATGTCTTGGTATGCTGAAGCATTAAGAGTTCCTTACACTGAAACTAAGGGGCCAAGCCCAACCCCTGAAAAACAACCCCACACCCTAATCCCCCCCTCCACCTTGCAGTCAGGCAAGTACCATTCTCCTGGCAACCGTCAAACCCAGACTTATCCATCAGATTGTCAGACAGAACACGTCTCCACTGCTCTAGAGTCCAGTGGCGGTGTGCTTTACACCACTGCATCCGACGCTTTGCATTGCACTTGGTGATGTAAGGCTTGGATGCAGCTGCTCGGCCATGGAAACCCATTCCATGAAGCTCTCTACACACTGTTCTTGAGCTAATCTGAAGGCCACATGAAGTTTGGAGGTCTGTAGCTATTGACTCTGCAGAAAGTTGGTGACTTCTGCGCAATGTGCGCCTCAGTATGCGCTGACCCCGCTCTGTGATTTTACGTGGCCTACCACTTCGTAGCTGAGTTTCTGTTGTTCCCAATTGCTTCCCACTTTGTTATAATACCACTAACAGTTGACCGTAGAATATTTAGTAGTGAGGAAGTTTCATGAATGGACTTATTGCACAGGTGGCAACATATCATGGTACCACGCTTGAATTCACTGAGCTCCTGAGAGCGACCCATTCTTTCACAAATGTTTGTAGAAGCAGTCTGCATGCCTAGGTGCTTGATTTTATACACCTGTGCCCATGGAAGTGATTGGAACACCTGAATTCAATGATTTGGAGGGGTGTCCCAATACTTTTGGCAATATAGTGTATATTATATTGTTGTATTCAAATAAATATCAGAATAATATATTTATATTTTTCCTTGTAATTTTTTTTTTAAATCAACAAACCTTCCAAACTTTTCGAGGACATTTTGAGGTCACCACCGATGTATTGCTTTTCTTGACAGGAAGCTGGTTATATTGCTGTTCAAACAGCGTGATTAGTGATCATAAAACAAGGTAGAAGTGTTTGGTGAACAATCACATTGGAACATGAATTGAGCTCCATGTTCAAGCATGTTCTTAAAGTTCATCTCACTCACAAGAATGTAAACTTACCACCTGCCAGCTCCCACTATGGCATTAATTTCGGGTTAAACATTAATCAAGGCTCTCAATGTACCTTTGTGTCTTCACAGATGGACTCCACCAGGTCTCAGCCTTCTGCACCCTACGTGTGACCATCATTACAGATGACATGTTGACGAACAGCATCACCGTTCGTCTGGAGAACATGTCTCAGGAGCGTTTTCTCTCGCCTCTGCTCTCACTCTTTACAGAAGGTGTAGCCGCAGTCCTGTCCACCAGCCCCGATGGCGTCTTTGTCTTCAATGTCCAAAATGATACGGACGTTAGTGGAAGCATTCTCAACGTCACTTTCTCTGCCCTGCTCCCGGGTGGAGCTCCGGGACGTTATTTCCCATCAGAAGAACTGCAGGAGCAGCTGTACCTTAACCGCACCTTGTTGACGTTAATCTCAACTCAGCGCGTCCTGCCGTTTGATGATAATATCTGTCTGCGTGAGCCCTGTGAGAACTACATGAAGTGTGTAGCTGTTCTGAAGTTTGACAGTACGGCTCCCTTCGTGGCATCCAACACGGTTCTTTTCAGGCCCATACACCCTGTGAACGGGTTACGGTGTCGATGTCCTGATGGTTTCACTGGAGACTACTGTGAGACGGAGGTGGACCTTTGTTACTCAGGCCCATGCCAGAACAACGGGAAGTGCCGCAGCCGAGAGGGGGGATACACTTGTGAGTGCCCGCAAGATTTTACAGGTCAGTATCTGTTAATTATGCTCTTATTTTTAGATCAGTGTTGGGAAAAGTTACTTTGAAAAGTAATGCATTACAATATTGCGTTACTCCTTTAAAAAGTAACTAAATGCGTTACTTAATTACTTTTTAAGAAAAGTAATGCGTTACATTACTTTTGCATTACTTTTTTAATCTGTGCTGGGCTTGTTTTTTTATAACAAAAAAATTAAAGGTAAAAGGTTAAAGGAAATGCAAATTCACACATGTATAGTAGAGGGCGCAGCTCAAACAAACCTTTCAGCTGTGCTGCTATTCTGGTTAATGGAAGAATAGGATGTAGGAGAAAAATGTTTAAGACTTATTTCACCAATACCAATATCCATCCGTCTGTCTGTCTATCTATCTATCCATCCGTCTGTCTGTCTATCTATCCATCCATCCGTCTATCTATCTATCATTGCAGTCATATTAATTTCTTTGAATGTCAATTCATTTTAAATATTTTTTACATTCAAATTCGAATTGTATCCTGTTGGCTACTTATATTCAAATTCAATTAAAATTCAGGAATTTAATTCAGAATTAAAAGGCATTGTCAAATAAATTCTGAATAATGTATACTTTTTTACCCATTTCATTGCCAGCCAAGTGAAAATAGCAAGTCTGGTTGCCTAGAAAAGTAATACCACACATCTTCTCAACAAACAGCATGATTTGAGGTATTATTCATGTCAAAAAGTTGCTTGCTGATGTTTAATGCTTAGGGCTAGGGGTTTGGCCCTAACCCAAATCCAAGCAGTAGTTGGGCTAATAGTGATGTGTGCGTTTGGAAACACAGCGGGTATCAATTATCTGTGTTTTGATATAGTATGGATGATTCCAAATTGGTTGCAAATTGTCGTCTTCTCAGTTCCTCAGACTGGTGGGAGCGTCATTATTTTTGCCTCTGTCATAACTTGAATGGAGATACACTCTTGTTGGAAGGAATTATCCTGTGTAAGTTTGACAGCAGGAATTGTATCCAGACCCTCAGTCCCGAGGTTCGGAGTTCCCGCACTGGATCATTCACTTTGACAGCTTCTGTCTGTTTGTCAGCTCAGGTTTCTGAACTACAGTAAAGAGTAGTGAACCTCTGCCCTCTCAAGCCCTCAGGTAGTATGTGGTCATAACTAGAGGTGTTGACAGTGGCCTCTGTAGTTCCTCTCATGGGTTTCTCTCATTACAGAGTAATGTATCCCTGTAATTCCTCCGAAATGAGGGATTATCTGACCGACATTTGGATCATTACCTCTTTGGAACCTCTTTTGTTTGTCCCAGTCGACATAGTTCCTCTGGGCCCAGATCTTGTCAAGGTAATGGCAGGTACACAATAGTGTGCACACCAAGCTGGCCTGGAATCAGAGATACAGGATTACAAGCGCAACAAGGTAAAGTCTTCCAAGCAAACCTCAGATGTTTGTTCTGCAGCTCCTGCATTTGTCGGGATAGTGATGGATTTTTGGAAAGATTGTTATCGGCTTGTTTCTGTGCTATGGGTGTCTATCTCAGGTGAAAGCAAATATATGTAAAGATAGCTTAGAAAAACACTCAGGAAACAACATTTTTAGGTTCAGTTGACTTTTATTGCAATATATGAGTTAAGCTAAGCTTATCTTTCAGCTATGTGTTTTTCATTCATTTAATCTTAATATGATGCCCCTCAGACCCTCAGACCTCATGCCAACACAATCTCAGAATCATTTATTGTGATAAACATCAGAGGAACCCTCTGGCAAACATCTACCTGTAACAATGTGAAGGATGTCACTTTTGCTTGCAGCATCTTCCAATAGCGAGCCGTCATTGGTTCACCCCAGATCTCATGACACTTTATGAAGCTAGTGGAGCATAACAGGTGTCTTACAGACCACCAGGGCTCTTTCATTGTTCTTCTGTTGCTTGGCTGTGGTCCTGTTTCTTTAGAGTATGAACAAAGGTTAGTCAGGGTCAGTGAGCACAGCGGCCTGCCTGGAATCACTAAGCAAAGAGGACATGGTGCTCAATGCTCTCTCTGAAGCCTTCTCGTTTGGACAGAACTGGAAGCCTTTGTCCTGTTCGAACTAAAACTAAGCTCACTCAAGTGAATGGGTTAGAAGGTTGGGTTAAGGGAGCAAGTTTCCAATTATTATCTAAAATTGAGTTCCATGGCTGCATTGCACTTAATATGTGTCAGTGGACATATGAAATGTGGGTTTGTTACTTAGCATTAATGGAATGACCAATCAGCATCCAGGAGCTGAACTGTCCATTTTAATAAAGAATTAGTTAAGACAAAAATGAAAATTCTGTCACCATTTAGCAGACCATAAGGTGGAATGTGTCAGAATTTAACAACTTTTAAATTTGAACTGCAAATTCTGTCACAGTATGTACATTCTTAAAAATAAAGGTTCACAAAAAGTATATGATCAATAAGTTATAACAACATGTTTTTACATTGCTTTAACTCATCCAAATAAGTTCAAACAAAGTTTGAACTTTTTCTCTATAAGTTATATATGATTCAACTCATTTAAGTCAGTTTCATGTCATTTAAGTTGAAATGGCTTAAACATACAAGTTGATTGTACTTAAAAATTTAAGGCAGCATTTTTTTTTTTTTTTTTTTACAGTGTCCTTTATTGGCATCTATGGTTCCATGAAGAACCTTTTACATCCATGGAATCTTTTCAATGTACAAAAGGTTCTTTATTGTGGGAAAAGGTTATTTACACTAAGAAAAAAAATGCTTCTTTTAAGAACTGATCACTGAAAGGTCTTTGGGGAATCCAAAATGGTTATTCAGTTGTATCACAAACGAAAACCTTTATTTTTAAAAAAATGTAACCTAACAAACAATTTTAAGATTTTTTGCTATTTCCACATTGACAGACTTATGTTCACATAAAATATGCAACACCTTGGCAACAAAACCCTAGAGTCTTGACAATCAACTTTCACACCACTCATATTTTCTTCAGAATACATAAAAGTAGTTCTAGTAATGTTTCTCGGGTATTTTCTTTTCAGGAGAGCGCTGTGAGGTGAACACGCGCTCAGGCCGCTGTGTCCCAGGTGTGTGTAAGAACGGAGGCAGGTGTGTGGACCTGCTGGTGGGGGGTTTCCTCTGCCAGTGTCCTGACGGCGAGTACGAGAAGCCCTATTGTGAGATGACCACACGCAGCTTCCCTGGCCAGTCCTTCGTCACCTTCAGAGGCCTGAGGCAGAGATTCCACTTCACCCTCTCCTTCATGTCAGTAAACCCTCTAGAGTTACGCCATCTATCACTTCATCCACCCAACCAACCATCCATCCATACACTTACTTCTCTAGCCAGCAATGTCTATTAGCCGAGGGTTGTCATTATTTTTATGACTATTAAATACTGTTAAAATAAAAAGATAATATGATAATAAATAATTAATGTTATTAATAAAATAATATTATCTTAATACTTTTAAAATAAAAAATATTATAATAAATGATACAATGATAACCGTTATAAATAACATCATATTTTAATACTTTTAAAATGAAAGGTCTTATAATAATTAATAATACATAAAATATTTTTCATTAAAATACTTTCTATAATAAACAACAAAATGATACATATGATTAATAAAATAATATTTTAATAATTAAAAAATCTTATAATAAATAATGCATAAAATAAATGTTATTAATATAAATAATAAAAAAATCTATTTTAAAAATCTTATAATAAATAATATGATTAATTTATTATTAAAAATAACACATTTAAATTGTAATACTATATTCAAGTTTATTTTACATTTTATTTCAGTTTTAGTTAATTGGTTTCAGTTTAGGTTTTATTATTTTGACATTTTTATTTCGTTTTATATGTCTTTAATGTCACGTTTAGTTACTTACACCTGATATGCGTGCAAATCTTGTGCAGTTGTGTCCTGGGAAAATGTTCTAAGGGTAAACACCTGTTTAACCTCTATCAGATCTCCTCACTTTCCCATTATGGCATTTATTAATTACCGTGTAACCGATCCAGCAAATTAGGCACCAATACATACCAACCACACAAGTTCTTCTCATGCCAAACACAAAAACAGGATGCTGCGTGCGGTGAGGCATCTTTGTTCAAACTTCCTGTGAGTCTGCCCCTTTGCCATGTGCTATCTGACACCTCTCCCTGCAAAAATCCCAGGTGCCCTTACCACAGGGCTAACTGAGATACCAGAGGTTGGCAAACATCAGAGTATCAGTTTCCCCTGTCCATTACAGCGTCATTACCTCTAGCTGTGTCTCTTGGCAGCTTTTATCACTTCCTTTTCCTCCACTCCCTATCTTTTTTTATTCCTCTGTCAAGCATGCATGTTTTTGTTGTGATTGATCTTAGGATGTTCCTGGGCTCTTGATCTGTGGATCAGAAATGAATATTCATTAAAATAGAATGTCTGATGAAAATATGATTAAAAAAAAAAAAGTTTAAACTTACTTTTTTTTAATTTTTTGAAGAAGCCTGTGGATCTTACGTTACACTTTGAATTGAACAAGCTAATTGTTATATATTAAAGTTTGAATTGAACAAGCTAATTATGATGCATTAAGGTTTTGAATATAATTTTTTATTATTATTATTATTCATAGGTTTGCTACCAGGGAGAGAAACGCCCTGCTGCTGTATAATGGCAGGTTTAATGAAAGGCATGATTTCATTGCGATTGAAATTGTCGAAGAACAAATCCAGCTGACTTTCTCTGCTGGTAAGTTGACTTTCATCTCTAATGACACCATTCAATGACTCCCAAAATTTTCCTCCAAGATAATTTATTTAGTTTTAATATAACATTTATTTAAAATAATTATTTTTTAAATAATTATGTTTGTTTGTTTTTTTCTTTGTGAATAATGTTACCTACACATATTTTCTAATTTTTCAAATTTTTTAAATCAGATATTAAACAACTTTATTTTTCTGTTGGATCGAGTTTGTAAATAATTTTTGTTATGTTTTGTTTTGTTTTGTTTTGTTTTGTTTTGTTTTGTTTTGTTGCTCAAACTACAAACAACGAACTGCTTTTCAATCGCGAATGATGTTACTTTTATATATTTTCGAATTTTTTTATCAGATATTAAAATACGTATTGTTTTCTATTGAATCGAATTTGTAGAAATCTTTGCTTTTGTTTTGTTTTGTTTTATTGCCCAAACTACAATCAACTAACTGCTTTTCGATTTGAATCTCAACAAAGCACTGTAAGTACTGTAAGTACAAAGTACTGGATACTCATCTACTTTTGTTTGAGTGTCAAATCTCAAACATTAGTGCGTATTTGTGCATCCAGAGCTGTGCCAAAGGAAGCAGGTGGCCAAAGAGCATTAAAACACACTTCCTCTGTCTACCTGTTCCTTTGTTTTGTTAAACCTCACACATCAACAACAGTTACTGTCTAGTCAGTGTGCATGAAATATCATGTCCCGTCTTTTTAACAGGTCAGAATTGTTTCCAAAGGAAACACAATAGTGGAATTCATCCCTAGAGTGTCCTAGTAAGAGCAGATGCTTGTTACGTCTTACCGCAACACTGAGGGTCAACCGTCTACATGAGCTGAGAATAAAGACAGTGAAAGGCATTTCCTCCACTGTCCTGGAATGTAAAACATCAAACAACACAATGTTTCTGGTAAATTATGAACCCTCAGAGGTCAAAGGTCCGTCCCAGCTTGCTAGCCATCACTCAACTTAATTAAGTTAGAGAGAGATATAAACAACTAAGATATTTAGCAGTGTATGCACTGAGGGAAAGTGCTGTCATGGGAGGTCCTGACATGCCATTATCTCCTTGATAATGATTTACTTATTTTATCCACTAGACTGGAAAAAATGCCGCACATATTAAAATACTCTAGGTGCTTTGGAGCCATTTAGTTAGTTTGGAATTTAGTTATTTGGGAATTGTATTGTATTGCATATTGTGTTAAGCTATATATATATGCAGTGCGAAAAAAATTGTTTCCTTCCCTGTTATTTCTGTTTAGGAGAATCTAAAACCACAGTGACTCCATTTGTAGCTGGTGGGGTTAGCAATGGACAGTGGCACACAGTATATCTACATTACTACAACAAGGTAAGTCATTTGTACTGAACACAATGAGAATGGGCGGTCAATGTAGTTCATGTTTGGAAAGTCAATGGACTTAATTCATGAAGCATTAGCAAGATGAATTGCTGTTTACATAATTCCTAAATTATTAAGTACATAATTGCATTGATTGTGCAATGCATTATGTAAGAATGGTTTTACGAAGAATTGCTTGTACTTCATGAATTTTTTGGTCTTATGCCAGAGAAAGTCAAAGTCTCAGAAGTCGCGTGTTTCTTGATGAGATCATTGCCTCTGTGTCCATATTTCATGAAAGAAGACACATGATATCAGCGGCATCTCTAGCTGTATCAAAGTTCACAGCATCTTCTAAGAACTCCGGTCTAAAGAAACATCTTGTATTTCTACGTCTTTTATCCTGTTCAGTTTTTAGACCCTCATATTTCATTCTTCACTGAAATGCAGCTTTCATGATGTTTGGTGCATGTGTAACACGCATGTGTCATGTTTCACGGCCAAAAGCTAGTTGTGTCTTCTCTTTTACCTGGGTGTCTTATTACACAGCGTCTCGCTTTTAAGACTATTTTGTAACCCATAGTGTTAGTATTATTTAATAAGGTATGCAATTCTTGTTCTTCGTGTTTTGAAGCAAGTAGTTCTCAAGTTGTTTTTTGTTGTTTGTTGTTGCTGAATACCTCAACATATTGTAGTTAATTGCTCATGAGCAATTAATTCTGCTTGAATGCATTAAGCGTTCATTAACCCCTTCTTATGTTCCTAAGTGACTGTAGTAACCTTATTTACATGCTGCCTTACTTTAAAACAGTCTGTCTCAGTATTCCTGGATTTAATCATAATGAAGCTTTAGAGAATCTCACTGAAGTCTCTTCAAAAAGCAACATTCGTCCCTTAATCAACATGCAATGTTTCGCTTTTTGATGGTCCAAAATGTCTTTGTTTTTTTTTAACCTCAACCCAAGTTGCACTAAATGGATGAAAGTTTGAAATCTCACTGAGACCAATGGTTGCATCAAAAATGCATATAATATGTAGCGTGCAAGTTAGCGAGTGTATTATTGGATTGGAGCACCATTTATCAGACTCTTAGCCGTCTATTTAGATTTTTCCCCCCATGCATATGTCATGTTTGCTCCATTGTGGCTATATCTCCCCCTTAACCCTGTCATTTAACAAGTCCAAGTTCAACATAGACTGATCAGGAACACAGACAATAGCAGACCCCCTGTTGAGTTAATCTGGGACTACAATGAGGAGTTTCTAAAAGCACCAGATGGCACACGTTTTTCTCTGTTGCACATGAACATAAAAACACCCGGCATATTATTGTAAAATCTCCAGAATACCAAAAATAAAACCATGAAAGATAACCTTGCCATATGATAAGGCTGTGGTGAAGTAAGCTGTGAAGTACTTGATATAACATAGAGTTTGTGTTGACCCTTAATACTGACATCTGTTTTTATTTTGATGATTTGGTTGAATTGTCTGCCACACCATATTGTGAAATGGTGTCTCAAAAACTATGTAAATCACTTCTATTTGACCCAACTGATCTGCACTTCTCAAAGTTCAACCTATGTGTTATTTTGTCTATAGACTCGAGTTGTCTTTGAAGACACTTTCAGATATTTACCTTGAGTAATAATCAGCAAACACAACAGGGCGCAGCTGTAATGCAGTGATGCTTTGAAGTGTTAGGCCTCTTCATTTTAAAGTGTCTCGGCTAGTGACTGCCTACTGCGAGTTTTACAAACAATCCTTTGATGATGGAATTTTTTTGGGGGGTATGATTTTTTTATGATTTTTAATGGTTCTCACCAAGGCTGCATTTATTGTATTAACATTTTAATATATCTATTTTCTGCATCATTACTCCAGTCTTTAGTATCACATAATCCTTCAGAAAACATTCTAATATGCTGATTTGCTGCTCAAGAAACATTTATTATTATCAATGTTGAAAACAGTTGTGCTGCTTAATATTTTTCTGGAAACCGTGATACATTTTTACACGATTTTTTGATGAATAGAAATTTTAAAAAAAGAATTGGGGTAAATGTTTGGGTTAAATTTGACAAAATCAATTGGCATCAATATATTTCTACACTTATTTACATTCATGCATATTTTGTATTAATGATTAAGAAGAATCATTAAATACCTACCTATATTTAAAAAGTATATTTTTTGAGCTATTACAGTGGCTTTAGGTTTTCACTGACCCCAAACAGAACTTATTGTTGCCTAACCTTTTCTGATTTATAATACATTTGTTTTCCTATCTAAAACAGGTCATTGATTTTATGATTTTTTTTCTAACTGAATAGCACATTTGGAAAGGAAAAATCTCACGTTTAGGCCCCCGGAATCCATGAACCATTGTTTTGAACTTTGAAACAAAAAGGCTGATGAGTTACAAGGGTGGAGGTTAATAGCCGTTTTCGGGATTATTTGTGCATGTGTGTTCCTGAGGGCATTGAGCTTGTCATTGAGTTCATTTTTGTCGATGGACTCAAGACAGGATTTCGGGATCATCAAGACATTACAATGGAAGCGGATCCTTATTATGAGTGGCAGACGGTTGAGTTGCGGTGACTATCTAAGGGTCGTCAGCACTCTGATCCTGAATCCGTTTTCTTTTCGTCATGTTTTTTTCTTACAGATTGGCGTGCACCTGATAAAAACTGTAATAGAGACGTACATCCACTTCAATAGCAGTAGAAACGTGATATGTGAATGGTATTCGGTCTGTTAAAGGTGTCTCAAACAGTTTCTTTTCACCAGGTTTTCACACCATTTTTAAAGCTAATTGAGTGCTGTTGACTGAGCAGTCAGCTTTAGGCAATGAACAGTTGGATTTATTCCATGACAATTACATCAGAGTGTAGTAATTCTCCCATTCATGGATTTCCTTGTTGACCAGTTTATCAGTCCAATAATTTGCAGCAAATGTATCATCGTTGTTGTTCTGGTTACATAGACACATACTTTAGAAATGTTACTCTGTTTTCTCTCTTTCATTTCAGAAAAGGCTACACAGATAACTAGATAGACAGCTTGAATGGTGAACGCAGCGCTCTAATGAACTGTCTTCAGGAGCGAGTGATGTTCACATCACACCAAATGTCGCTTGGACATTTTTTAACACCACAGGGCAGACATCAAAGATCAGCTCAGCACATCATACGCACCACAAAATCAATTTTAATGAGCTGAGAAAATTTCAAAAAAACCTCTTGCATGGGGGAAGGGTGTTGCCAGATGATAGTAAAATTTTTTGCTGTTTTGTGAAACCCGTTTGGGTCTCTGGGGAGGTTTTACATGAACTGATGTACTCTCTTTGTCTGGTATCTCCTCTGTGCCAGCATCTCGTTGGCATAATCCAATTAGATGAGCTGAGAAGGCCAGAATGTCACCGAGGGGTAAACAATCATCTCATGCTGTGTGTTAGAAATTACAGACAAACAAGACCTATTATCTTCAAATTCACAAAGGTGTGAATGGAAATATTGCTCAGATCCACAAACTTTGGAATTCTATTCCAGGATTTAAGACAAAGGTTTATTGAGACGTGTGATCTTCATTACATTAGATGATGGGTTTTTAAATTACAAATTTACTTGCGAGGGATCCCCATTCATTAAATATAAAAGCATCAATGTATTTTATTGTATTAAGAAAACCATTTATATTATGAAAAATAGCAGTACTGTAAATGTAACATATTTACTAGAAGACATACTAGAAGTGTACTTTTATTTTTTTTTCTGGCATTACAATGAAATAATATGTGATTTCTTGAATTTCAACTGTTGGAGCCCACAAATTAACTTTGTATTACAACTAAATTTTAACTTAAAATTTAAAGACACAACTTTTTTTATTCAAGCCCAATATAGGCCGTCTTGGCATCCCTCATGGCCCCTCTGAGGAAAAGGTTGCAGTGGTTGCCGTTGATGACTGTGATGTGGCCATGGCTGTGCGTTTTGGGGGACAGATTGGGAACTACAGCTGTGCGGCCCGTGGTACCCAAACAGGCCAAAAGAAGTAAGTGTTTTCTTAAAGTAAACATGAAACTGCTTTTACAACGCATTTTACTCCCAGAGGATATTCAACAAGAAAAAAATATTTAAATTTAAATTATAATATTAAATTATTTTAAGAATATTATTTTATTTTTAGATTATTGTTATGCTACTTTGCTATAGAAGCTTGTTTCCACCATGGAATAAAAAAATAAAAAAGGTCACTGCGACTTTTTATCTCACAATTCTTTTTTTCTCAGAATTGTGTGATATAAAGTAGCAATTGTGAATTATAAAGTCAGAACAGAGAGATATAAACTATCTCAGATTTGCTAGTTTATATCTCGCAATTGTGACATTATAACTCTCAATTGTGACTTCATATCACACGATTCTTTTGCGAGAATTGCGAGATGTAAATCCACAATTGTGAGGGGGGAAAAAAGTCAAAATTGTGAGATAAAAAGTCACAATTATCTTTAAAAAATTGTATTCCGTGGCGGAAACAAGCTTCCATATACATTGCTTTATTGATAGCAGCACTCTGATGATAATAATCATTTCATGTAGAGTTTTCATGTTTGTTGTGATCCCTCCCTGATAAGTTGCGCTCTCCCTGTTTCTCTCCTTCTTCTCACACTTCCTCTGTCTTCTACATTCATTCATGTTTCCACCATCTAAAGTCCTCAGGGCATGATATTGTGTGCTGAAAGGGAGAGTGTGACGGGACAGAGGAACTTGAGTACACGAAGGCATGCTAACCACCGGCGGGTGTTGAATAGCTGATCATTACAGCAGATTACACAGCATTCTGCTTCTCCCGTTACACTCCATTTTTTCCCTTAATCTCCGTCAATCTGCACTCTGTCTCATGTCAAACAAGTTTTATGGGCTCTACAATGGAAACACACTCCCGGCTTATCTGCGGCTGGGATTTGCCATTGTAGGCTAATTGTCTCTCTGTGAGGAGAACAGAGAAGTAAGAAATGGTGGAGCTCCATCGGAGATAAGTGGAGATATGGTCTGTAAAGCCTCTGAAATGCAACTGCTAGGGTCAGACCATATGCTTGTAGTAAGTGCTGACCCATAAACCTACAGATTTATGTGGATTTATGGGTCACAATATGAATTGTAGATTAAATGCACTTCAGTCTTCTACAATGTGAAGCCCAGATTCTGTAATACAAAACCACAGCATATCTGCCAACAATAAAACAGAAAAACACTCAAATAAAACTAAATGATGTTCTGAATAAATGTAAACACACTCGTAGCTCTTTTTATGTTCTAATGGTTCTTTGAAAATACAAGATTATTTCCATAATCTGATAGCCTTTCTATGAATGATAGATTAAGATGGATATGATCATTGCTGCCAGATGTTTGCATGATATAATACTGGATACATATCTATTTAAAAGAAAAAAAAAGCCTATGAAGGGCAAATATTGCAAAAACCTGTGTGTGAATATGTGTGTGTGTGTGTGTGTGTATATATATATATTTATATATACACACATACATACATTAGTGGTTTCCGGCCTAGGAGAAACATATTCACCCTTTATTCAAATATTATTAAAAATTTGTTAAAGATTTTCCTTAGTTGTCAGTTATAATCATCAAAATTAAAAAACATTTGAAATATATCAGTCTGTGTGTAATGAATGAATATAATATACAAGTTTCACTTTTTGAATGGAATTAGTGAAATAAATCAACTTTTTGATGATATTCTAATTATATGACCAGCACCTGTATATATATATATCTCATATTTTGATGCTTTAACTTCTATGGTCATTAAAAACATTAAAAACTACTGTCTGTGTGTGTGTGTGTGTGTGTGTGTGTGTGTGTGTGTGTGTGTGTGTGTGTGTGTGTGTGTGTGTGTGTGTGTATTAATTATGTGAACAATACTGAAGCAATAGCTCACCCAAAAAAGCTAATTCTGTCATCAACTTATTTTTATCCAAACCAATATGCTTTTTGTTTTCTTTGAAATTAGATGAATGAGGGTTGAAAGGATGGGGACAAGAAAAGTGCAATAAAAATAGCCACTCAACTCATTGTCGTCTCTTTTTTGCCTAATGGGCCTCAAGGTCTAGATATCTCAGGTTTGAACACACATAAACATGATTTAATTTTCAAATGATTGGAATAATCCCTGTAATATTTTTTTTATTATTATTATTTTTTTTTTTATGCAGCTGTATTATTTCACAATGGAGAATATTTGGGACAGTTGTTTCTATTCTTGGTTTCAGGAATCTTTCTGTTTGTGTGCAGGTCACTGGATCTTACCGGACCTTTGCTCCTGGGTGGAGTTCCAAACCTCCCTGAGGATTTTCCCATACAGAACCGAGACTTTGTGGGCTGCATTAGGAACCTGACTATCGACAGCAAGCCCATAGACATGGCTGGCTTCATTGCCAACAATGGCACCTCAGCAGGTTAGAAACTATATAAGAAGGGTTTATATCATGACAAATAATTTCTACAGTACATAGATTTTTTTTTTTGTACATTTCAGAGGACTATAAAAACAAACTCAAAACTTCTACCTCAACTCTCCAAAAATTTGACATTAGAAAAATTACAGTAAAAAAGTGCATATGACCTCTTTAAATATTTTTTTTTTCACAGCACTGTTTTTTTAAAGAATGATTTTCTTTAGCTTTTCTAAAGCGGCCCATTAAGTTGTCAAACTCCAACTCTTAATATTTAAAGTGCACTTTCCCTTTCTATTCAGGTTGTGCAGCAAAACATGACTTCTGTAGCCAGATTGTTTGTCAGAATGGAGGCGTATGTGTGAATAGATGGAACACCCACACCTGTAACTGCCCATTAGGCTACGGAGGAAAGAATTGTGAACATGGTGAGATAATCCTCTCTTTACTAGTCTTTTCTATATATCATTCTTCCTTTGACTTGATTTTGCTTAATAGACACAAACACACAGACACGCCTCCCATCTTTTGCCTGGATTTGCCCTTTGCCTTTATAACAGACCAATGTGTACACAAATCCAATGACTCTATCTATCTATCTATCTATCTATCTATCTATCTATCTATCTATCTATCTATCTATCTATCTATCTATCTATCTATCTATCTATCTATCTATCTATCTATCTATCTATCTATCTATCTATCTATCTATCTATCTATCTATCTGTCTGTCTGTCTGTCTGTCTGTCTGTCTGTCTGTCTGTCTGTCTGTCTGTCTGTCTGTCTGTCTGTCTGTCTGTCTGTCTGTCTGTCTGTCTGTCTATTTGTCCCTCTGTCTATTTGTCTGTCTGTCTGTCCATCTACCCTTCTCTCCATCTATCCATCCAAGTGTTTTACACTGTAAACCTATTTGAGTAAGTGCATTATAATCACAAAGAGTCCCCTTAATGGGAATGAATATTTGAAAGAGCGAATGGGGTTGCAAATGGCTTAACATTTTCAGTGAGCTTAGTTTGACCTAATTTCTTGGAAGGAAACCCGGTTGAACCCGCATTTTCTATTTATTTTTGCTTATCAATTGGATGGAGGGATCACACCATGTAATGAGCCTTCAAAAGAACATAAAAGTCATAATACCGCCAATGGAAGTAGATCTAAATCCCTTATGTCACTCCAAACCTGAATCCCTTTCTTTCTTATGTGGAACTCCATAAAGGACACAGAAAATCTTCTTCCCCGCTGTAGGTCTAAAATCTCAATTGAAGAAAACTGAAGAGAAGGCCCAACTATGAGTATCACTAATATTATTGTCACACTCCCAGGGTTGGGTCTATGATATACTACTTTTCCATAAGTTCAGCCCTTGCATAGAGAAAGTAAAATATTTGCCCTGAGGAAACTGGTGTGAAAGAACGTTTCACATTCCTGATTAAGAAATCTACTGGATGACTGGGAAACATTCAACAAGTAAACAAGTTATTATTTGTGCCTCAGGAGAGGAGGGAATGTCTAAGCATTTCGCTAAGTGTGTGTTTGTTTAATTGAACAGATTTCAGTTAATAAAACAACTAAAAAAACTTTGTCTAGTCTGGATGTCATCTAAACTGTTATCTGATGGTCTTCTTTCCGCAGTTATGCCCGCCCCCCTGCATTTCGATGGCCATGCGCTGGTGTCGTGGAGCGAGACCGATATTACCATCGCCATTCCCTGGTACATGGGTCTTATGTTTCGCACCCGAAAAAACACAGGCGTTCTGCTACAGGCCAGTGCAGGAGAGTTTTCCAAGATTAATCTTATGGTGAGTATTGTGTTTCAGTAATCCACCACGTTCAGTCTTGTTTCCTATGATATATCTGTTTTAATAAAGCAGATAAATCAGATAAATGCTCTCATCCTTGTTTGTCTTAGATTTCTCAGCTTCTTACTTTGTGTTTCCAGGTGAGCAACAGATACCTTCGATTCCAGGTGTTTCTGGGTGTTAGACGTGTGGCCCTCTTAGATTTCCCTCAGGTTTGTGTGGATAACGGTGAATGGCATCATGTGCTTGTCGAGCTCAAGAGTGGAAAAGATGGCAAAGACATCAAATATATGGCTCTCGTGTCTTTGGATTATGGCATGTTTCAGGTATATTATCTCAATATTTTTTGTAAACCACCTAAGTCTGGTTCAAACACAAATTATGTTAATTCAACTATGGGAACATTGTGCTGTGTCGACATAGATAAATTAAATTAAAACTGTTCATACTGTCACTAGTTTATTTAATTTGTCTACTCCCATTCTTCAACGTTGGATATACATGCATTGCGTGGCAATTTTTGTCATTTTTGTTTTTAAAGAGTAATTCATTAATCATGTCCATCAAATCTCAAATTATTTATTTTGTTTGACCACTTTCTGTGGTGGAAAAGATGGTGATGGTAATTATATTTTTTACATTTTTGGAACAGGGTTATTATACTTAACTAAAACTAAAACCATGTAAAATAAAATAAACCTTAACTGAAATAAAATATAATACAATTATTATTATTATTATTTTATTTCAGCTTATTTCCAAAGCAGCAAAAAATTAATTAAACATATTTATATTTAAATAATTTTATATTTAAAATTTTTTTTTATAAAAATAATTTATACAATTTTTATTAATTTTTAATCAGTAACTAATAAAAATTACAAAAACTATATAAATTACTAAAACTATTACTAAAATGAAAATGGAATTTTTTTATAAATAAATACTAAATAACTAAATACTAAAAACTATAATAGTATCTCAATGACACTAAAACACTATTGCTACTGTAACTTTTATGTATTAAATACTAAATACAAGTAATAATATAATATTTTCACACTTTTTACATAATTTGACAAATTATTATAAGTGATGCATATAATGACAAAATGACTTGCACACACAACTCTTAGTTAAATAAAAATGCATATAAAATGTATATAACAGACTTTCATGCTATGAACAACTATGTTTGAATAAAAATGTTTTTGTGTATTTTATTATTATTTAATATTATTACTTTTAGTTTTACAATTTTAATAATTCTTATTTTTATGATAGATTTTCTATGCATTTGCTGCAAATGTAAATGATGATGGAAAGGAATTTTTTTAATGTGACCTTCACAATACAAATAAGGGTGGAAAAAAGTGTGAAATCACTCTAGATGAGAGTCTCTAGTTGAAGAGACACCAATACAGGCTTGTGGTTCGAGTTCTGTATGCATGAGTTTAAGATATGTATGATATTGTTTTGATGTATAGAGGACAGTGGAGATCGGTAATGAGCTGCCCGGGCTTAAACTGAGGAACTTGTTTATCGGGGGACTGCTTAAGAAAGACGGCACTGTGCAGGGAGGATTTACTGGCTGCATGCAGGTAAATCTCACATACAATCACATTTACATTGTTTAAAGGTGTGTATTGTGTTATTTACATGATTATTACATGTGGTTATCTCATAGGGTCTGCGAATGGGTGAGACCTCCACCAACACTGCCAACATTAACATGCGACACGCGACACGAGTCCGGGCTAAAGACGGATGTAACGTACCTGATGCGTGTCTATCCAACCTGTGTCCGACACACAGCCGCTGCAGGGACAACTGGACGTCTCACACGTGTGTCTGTGAGCCAGGTAACACCAACAATGCTACAAAGGGACTAAAAAGTTTTAGAGTAGTTATATAGTCAGGTCTGAATGGTTGAGACCACATTTAATTTGGAATTAAATGTGGTTTATCATTACAGCAAAAGGAAGACATACACTATATTGCCAAAAGTTTTGGGATGTCTACCCTTTACATGCACATGAACTTTAATGACATCCCATTCTTAATATGGAGTTGGCCCATTCTTCGCCACTATAACAGCTTCAACTCTTCTGGGAAGGCTTTCCACAAGGTTTAGGAGTGTGTTTATGGGAATTTTTGACCATTCTTGTATAAGCGCATTTGTGAGGTCAGGCACTGATGTTGGCCTGGCTCACAGTCTCCGTTCTAATTCATCCCAAAGGTGTTCTATTGGGTTGAGGCAGACCAGTCAAGTTCCTCCACACCAAACTCGCTCATTCATGTATTTATGGTCCTTGCTTTGTGCACTGGTGCACAGTCATGTTGGAACAGAAAGGGGGCATCCCCAAACTGTTCCCACAAAGTTGGGAGCATGAAATTATCCAAAATGTCTTGGTATGCTTGGTATGCTGAAGCATTAAGAGTTCCTTTCACTGGAACTAAGGGGCCAAGCCCAACACCTGAAAAACAGCCCCACACCATAATCCCCCCTCCACCAAACTTTACACTCTGCACAATGCAGTCAGGCAAGTACTGTTCTAATGGCAACCGCCAAACTTAGACTCATCCATCGGATTGCCAGACAGAGAAGCATGAGTCATCACACCAGAGAACATGTCTCCACTGCTCTAGAGTCCAGTGGCGGCATTCTTTTCACCACTGCATCCAATGCTTTACATTGCACTTGGTGATGTAAGGCTTGGATGCAGCTGCTCGGCCATGCAAACCCATTTCATGAAACTCTCTACGCACTGTTCTTGAGCTAATCTGAAGGCCACACACTTGACCACGCTTGAATTCACTGAGCTCCTGAGAGCGACCCATTCTTTCACAAATGTTTGTAGAAGCAGTCTGGATGCCTAGGTGCTTGATTTTATACACCTGTGGCCGTGGAAGTGATTGGAACACCTGAAGTCAATGATTTGGCAATATAGTGTACATAAGATATTCCTAAATGCATGTACTTTTTTTATTAGACTTTTAGAGCCTTGTGTATATAAGTTAAGATTTGAGTGTCTAGTTTTATGAGACCCACAGACCCATTTTCTCACTCTTTCTCTTTTCTCCTTTTCCCCAGGTTACTTTGGCAGAGACTGTGTGGATGCGTGCCTCTTGAACCCCTGCGAACACACTTCCTCCTGTGTTCGTAGGCCCAGCACCAAACATGGCTACAGTTGCGAGTGTGGACACAATTACTATGGCCAATACTGTGAGCGCAAGTGAGTATCTCTCCTTCTCTTTGGTTAATTCATTCATTCCTTGCTTATGGTTTAGGGCTCAAAACAAATCCCTAACCCTAAAAATTTGCATGTAACTTGTCCTAAATTGTTTTTCGGACATGAATGATGTCTCAAATTATGCATGTTATTAAGCAGATGTGTGCTAGTACTTTTTTAAATGATCAGACGTACCATTTTTGTCTGATTGATGATAAAAAGGGGTCATGTTAGTATTTGAAGATATGGTTCACCCACAAATATTTTTATAATAATTTATTCACCTCTCATATTATTCCAAACCTGTATGACTTTCTTCTGTGGGAAATGGAATATAAAAAATATTTTGAAGAATGTTTCAACTGTTTTTGTCCATACAATACAAGTCATTGGGGTTCAAAACAACATTGGACCCCACTGACTTTCATTGCATGGACAAAAAAAAGAAAGAAAAAAACACCGGGACATTGTTTAAAATATCTTTGTTTGTGTTCTGCAGAAGAAGGAATGTCATACAGGCTTGGAAATAATTGCAGAACATTAATTTCGGGTGAACTATCCCTTTAATGTTTAGATTTGGTTAGGATTAAGAAAATCGGTGGACTTTTAGTTAAAGCTTGGTACATGCTTTAACACGCTGACTGACAACAGCTTTATTGTCTGATGGTCTGTTTCATGAACTGCCAAGGTTTTATAAGTGGCGAAAGCTGTGATAGCAGATGCTGGCAGTATTTGTGATGGTATTGTTATGATGATCCTTTAAATCTGGTCTTTCCTTTAATTCTGGTAATTCCACATGTCCTTGACGCCCACACTGTAACGCTTTTATTTGTACTGCAACAAAGTAAAGTAAAGCTCCAACTGCTGGAATAATCCAGTACTCTGTGAATCTTTTATCCATTAAAGATAATCTGTTCTTTAGCAGAATCACTTTTTTGAAAGAATCACCGGTTTGAAAAATCTGAGTTTTGAAAAAGTTAACTTTTTCTAATCAAAGTCTTTTTATTGTTATTTTACATAATACAAATATAATGGTAATCCTCTATCCCACTGCATCATTGGCGCATAATTTTATACACATTCTTAATCTGTAAACTCTAAAAAAAAAAAAAAAAAAGAAAAATTGATTTCAAGAATTTCTATGAGAGGAGAAAAGAGACTAAAATAATAGGATCAAATATGTTCAAAATAATTTTCTTTCTTTAACCATGAAAAGATTCTCTTTTACATGATCACAAAGGAAGTGAGCTTAGAATGATGTATTGCTTTCACACAAGCAATTTCGTGTTTGCCTCGCAGTCAGAATCCACTGCTTTGATTTTACAGCAAAATTTTATGTCCAATTTCAAAGCAAATCCTTTCCCCCCCACTCTTCCAATCAGTCTCAGTCCCAATTTAAGCTGTCTGAGTCTCATTCTGTATAGTTTGAAGTTTAAACTGCACTATTGCATGATTTTATTTTTCTCTGTCTTCTTTTTCACTCTTGCTTTGACGTGTGTGCACACACACAGAGGGGATCAACCTTGTGCCCACGGCTGGTGGGGATACCCGACCTGTGGGCCCTGTAACTGCGATGTCAGCAAAGGCTTCAAAAGGGACTGTAATAAAACCACAGGAGAGTGTAGCTGCAAGGTAAGCTGCAAGTGATCGCATGCGCCAGACTCTCGATATAATACGCAGGAACTGAATGGAAACCACTGACTTCTAGTTTTTGTACAACAATATAAATATAAACTGGACCATGTGGCTTTTAATGTATTAAGCACACTACTGTACAAAAGTTGTTTTGTTTGTTGTTGTTTTATGCTCACCAATGCTGTATTTTACCAATACAGAGTTCAAAAGAACAGCATTTATTTGAAATACAAATCTGTTGTAACATTTAAGCTCCGTTTGCTTGGTTCATTTGGTCCGCTTAGCTTTCACATGGGCATTTTAACACAGAACCGAACCTAAAGACATATGTTCACAACCTGATTGGTTGACTTTTATTACGTATATTTCGAGAGCGGAATTACCGAACATCCAAAACAATGCTGTGTGCTGGGATAAATGCACTCGTTTTATGTGCGTAGCCTGAATTTGATGCTATTTTAACCAGATGAGAACTCGTGAAGAGCTTATGAAATGTGTGAAGGAGTCAAAACATTCTTGTTGAATAAAAGTATTAACTTCTTAGCGTACATTATTATACTTTGACCTCAGGTCCATGCTCACAAGATGCCATATTTTCCTCCTCAAATTTTTCAGGACAATTACTTTCGCCATCATGGTGGGGACACTTGCTACCCGTGCGATTGTTTTCACCTTGGAGCGCATTCGCGGACATGTGATCCTGTAACGGGTCAGTGCGCCTGTAAGATGGGTGTGGTGGGCCGTCAGTGCAACCGCTGTGACAACCCCTTCGCAGAGGTGACAGTCGGGGGATGTGTGGGTATGTGTGCTGTCACCTGAACAGGATAGCAGTTAACTGTTGTTTCAAAACTGGTTATAAAATGCTTGACAATGTCACGGACAATTGAATAAATATGAAAGCTGTTTATGATTTTAGCTTACATATGCATGCACAGTATGATGAAACGTAAATGTAATACACTGTAATCATAAGCAGAATGCTTTCAAGTCGGCATGAAGTACCTGTACTGACTTTGGGATTTATTGGAGCAGAAATAATAGGCATTTGTGGCTCCTTAAAAGGATAGTTCACCCAAAAATGAAAGTTATGTCATTTACTCACCCTTAAGTTGTTCCAGACCTGTATGAATATAGAATTCATCAGAACAAATGATTGAAAACTGAAATTTTCAGTTTTGGGTGAATTATCCCTTTAAAAACCCTTATTAAGACATAGCCTTGTTCATGACACTAAATGGCATCTGTTTTGACATATTTTCCTTTCTCTCTCACACTCACATTTTTTTGTTATCTAGTGGTTTATGACGGTTGTCCTAAAGCATTTGAAGGCAGTATCTGGTGGCCCCGTACCATGTTTGGTGGCCCTGCAGCCACAAACTGCCCCAAAGGATCCAGTGGTGAGTCTTGATGATTTATACTGTCCTTAACTAAATCAAGAAATTGCATGAACAATCAAAAGTTTGAACACACTTCAATGAATCTGAAACATTTGATTTTTGTAGAGAACTATATATATATATATATATATATATATATATATATATATATATATATATATATATATATATATATATATATATATATATATATATATATATACAGTTATATTTAAATAATTTACTGTATATAATTTAATATATAATTGTGTTTATATGTTAAATTACAACAGTAAAACATTTTTTAAAATATAGATTATATATTTTGTTTATAAAAATATATTTTACATTTTTAATTATTTTATATAAAAAATTATTTATAGATTTTATTTATTAATTTTAATGATTTTATTATAATTTAATTTGGAAAATAGTACTTACAATAACGAAGAAGATATGTGCAAACTTTACACTGGTAGTATAAGAATTTTCATAATTTAATTTATTTATTGTTGAATGATTTATCGATATATCCAACTTTTTTTTTTTATGTTGTTTGTCAGGCACAGCTATCCGTCACTGCAGTGATGATAAAGGTTGGCTTCCACCTGAGCTCTTCAACTGCACTTCCCTCAGCTTCTCAAAGCTAAAGAAAGAGGTTTATGACTATTTTGTCGGTTAATTCAAGTTGGAATTGTAGTACTAAATTGTGGACTGGAATATTAAACATTCTACGCCAGCTTCCCCAATCCTAGAAGTGACCAGTGTTTCCTCTTTCATTTGTAACTTAGAGTGAGGATCTTCATGCTAATGCTTCTCGAATGGATGGAGAAAGATCAAGAAGCCTTGCGGGGGCGCTGTACACCGCCACCAACCACACGGATAATCTCTTTGGAAATGATGTGAGGACTGCCTACCATCTGCTGGCCAGTGTGTTAGAGCATGAGAGTCTGCAGCAGGGCTTTGAGCTCACCGCCACACATGATACAGATTTCAACAAGGTATAGACCTCAAAGCCTTCACACACTACTTCACAGAGAATTTCACAGTATCTTTCAGCGTCTTCAAATTCAGGCTCACTCTAATGGGTTCTGCACCTCAGAGTATGATAGGAACAGGAACATTTGAATTTATAAGCTCAATTTTTAAAGATAACTTTATTGGAAGCAGATTTTAATTGCTTAAATTGGTCAAGATGATTTTTGGAACATTGTAACTGATTTGTGGCTGGTCAAAAGTGACCTACTCACTCAAAATGTTTTAATCAAGATGGTCTACCTGGTTGACCTCACCAGTCTGATCAACCATCTAAACCAGGTTGGACCAACTAATGACCATCTTTTACCAGTTAGAAGTCATTTAAAACCACTCAAATTGAATATTTAAAGTGTATATATATGTGTGTTTTTTTTAACCCATGGTGGGTGGTTATTATCCAGTATTAATGAACACTATTCTTGTTTGTTGTGGTAGAACATTATTAAAGCTGGAAGTGCCATTCTTGACCCAGTCAACAAGGAGCACTGGGAGAAGATACAGCGCTCTGATGGTGGGACGGCACTTCTGCTGCACCACTTTGAGGAGTACGCCAACACTCTGGTACAGAACGTGAGGAAGACCTACCTGAGACCCTTCACCATCGTCACTGACAACATGAGTTAGTATTGCGTTCTCCATCCTGTACCTCTGCTCTGCTTAATTTGATACATTTTTAATATTTACCATTTTTCTACACATTCAAGTTGTTGCATTAGATTTCCTGGACTCCGCAAACCAAGACAAGCTTCCTCGCTTTCAGGAGGTTAAGGAGGTGTTCTCAAAAGAGCTGGAGTCATCTGTCCTGTTCCCAAACCTGCTTTCCATGCCGAAAAAGAGCAAAGGTTCTCACTTTGAAACGTATTACTTTATCCCCCAGTTTCTCAGACAGGTCTTAAGTCTAGTCCCAGACTAAAATGCATTTTTGAGCTGTTTTGACTGCAAACAACTTAAAATATGTCAGTGCCATTGTTTTGTTTCAAGATGCACACCAGTAATGTTTTTTCGAAGGCACGTATTATAAAAGATACTTAAATGCCCTAATTGAACTATGTCTAATCCTGGCTTAATCTAAGCCATGTCTGTGAAACCAGGCCTATGGTTATAAGTAATAGTTATGAAAATTATCTTAACTTTCTTATGTTGTATTACATTATAGATGCTTTTACAACAGAGCCTCCAGCCCAGATTGCACCAACTGAGTCTTTCATCAGCGAGGTTGGATCAGATATTGTTGATCTAACACCGTCCATTAAGAAAAGACGCCATGCAGAACAACTTGATCCACCCGCTGTAGTCATGGTGATGATCTACAGGTCTCTGGGTCGGCTCCTTCCAGAGAGTTACGATCCGGACCGCCGCAGTCTTAGGTAGAACTTCATACAAACAGGTTTCCTTGACCAGGACATGCAATGCTATCATATATCATATTAAAATTCTTGTTGATGTGCTTGCTGATAATTGTTTTCATTCTGATAAATAGCCAATATTAAAATTCTATTTTTGTTTAAATAGATTAAAAATCAAACACTAAAATCTTAAATCAATCATTTTAAATGCGACTAGTGAATTTAGACATTATAGTGTACAGTATGTAAAATGGTTATTCATTTTAAGATTTGCCAAAGATTACATTCAGCAGTGTTATTAAATTCTTAGTATTTTAAAGATTACCTTTAAGTGACTGTTAAAAGATGGTAAATGTAATCTGAATGAAAAAAATACATATTTAATTGTTTAAATGAGCATAAATAAATAAATATCACTGGTGCTATGAATGTAAATGTAAATATATCTGGTGCTCTACACATCCCCAGACTGCCCACTCGACCTGTCATCAACACACCTGTAGTGAGTGTGGTGGTCCACAGGGATGGAGAAGCCCTCCCCACACCCCTCCAAAGACCCATCACCCTGAACTTCAGGCTCCTGGAGACCCAAGAGAGGACCAAACCTGTGTGCGTCTATTGGAACCACTCCATCCCGTGAGTCCTCAATGAATGAATAAATTAATACAATATGTTAGGAAAGCTCTGCTTATACTGTGATTGCAGAATACTTCATAATTTTGTATTTTTGTGTGTCTTTCCTGCTCTTATTTGATAGGGTTGCTGGTGGAGGTGCCTGGTCTTCTAAAGGCTGTGAGCTGATCTTCAGGAACTCGACTCACATCAGCTGCCAGTGCAACCACGTGACCAGTTTTGCTGTCCTGATGGACATGTCTAAACGAGAGGTAGGACACAACCAGCTATTTTGGTTTATATGACATCTTGCTAGTATACAGCCATCTAACTAGTTTTTGAACGCTGTTATCTCATCCTTAGCATGGTGATGTACTTCCTCTGAAAGTGGTGACCTACACCACAGTGTCCGCCTCTCTGGTGGCCCTCCTCATCACCTTCCTCCTGCTGGCCATTCTTCGCAAGCTGCGCTCCAACCTACACAGCATCCACAAGAACCTGGTGGCCGCAATTTTCCTCTCTGAGCTCATCTTCCTCACTGGCATCAATCAGACCGACAGTCCGGTGAGCAGCAGGCAGAGTTATATTATATATATAATATCAATAAATATTCTTGTTTCTGTGAGATACTAAATCTGTTTCTTGTCTGCTTTGTAGTTTGTGTGTACAGTTGTGGCCATTCTGCTACATTATTCATACATGTGCGCATTTGCCTGGATGTTTGTGGAGGGGCTGCACATCTATCGCATGCTGACCGAGATGCGTAACATTAACCAGGGCCACATGCGCTTCTACTACGCCATCGGTTGGGGGATTCCTGCTGTTATCACTGGTATGATACTCAGGTGCTCATTAAAAATGTTTAGTATATGAAACCCCCTCCCCAACATTTTGAAGTTCTTTTGGGCGGTTCAACTATTAAAGGTGCAGTAAGTGATTTCTGAGAAATGCTGTTGAAAGTGGATCGGATGAAGCACCACATCACATTTGTAGCCAATCAACAGTAGGGGTGTGTCCACTTATGATGGAGGAGGAGAAAGAGTGAGCAAGAGGGAGACTGAAAGAAAGACTGTAGAAAGAGAGATGGCTGAGTGACATTACAAACGAGAAAAGGTCAGAGGTCTGGAAAAAGAAGGGTTATTATGATCAGGCACGAGCTTTAGTACCCGTGTTAATATTTTAAATGCTTTCCACAGCTGGAGAGACCTAAAGACCACGATATACTGCAAGTGAAATCGAAGAACGAACTGATGTGGCGTCATTTAGAAAAAATGTGTGTCCGGAAAAGTTCGCTCCGACTGGTAGTTTGTACTACCATTGGTCCGTACCGGTTATGTAATAGAAAGGTGTGCAGCTCCGCCGTCTTTCACGCTGAAATCTTTTCTAGTTAATTTTTCCTGTTGAGTCTGTTGAGGTCAGTTGTTCACAAGTTAATACACAAAAACACATTGGAGAATCACTTTATAGTAGAAAATGAAGTTGTACTTCTGATGAAACGAGACACTGACACTGTTTTTCATGTTAATACGGTAAAGCTTGCTTGATTTTAAGCAATCCAATTTTTAAAGTGCTATAAATAAATGTGACGTGACTACTAGAGTGCCGAACTGCAGAGCCTGTGCTAACAAATATATCCACGTTGCTATGATCAGATGCTTTTCTTATGCTTTATTAAAAATAATGCTTGCTGTTTTCTCAATTTTGTTGTGTTTATTTTGTTATTGAGAGGAAAGCGTGCAGCACATATTTACATATTCATCTGAACGCCACGCTCAGCAGTGTGGGCGGCATCAGATGTTCGCTAACAGTATATCGCTGGTCACGTGTTTTGAACTTCGTCTTACCTCTAAGCGGAGAACGAAAAATAATTTTACCATGAGTATATCGAGGCCTTAAGTGGGAAGGCCTGAAAACTGACACCATAAGGTTGCGTTGTTTTTGCTCTGTACGTGAGTAACACAGGTTTTGCTATTTCACAGAACCAAGTTATGCTGTTGTTGTAACGTTAGCTATAGTAACAGGAAAGTTTTGAGTGTCATTGTTTGTCTGCAGCTGCTGTGCTGCTAGCGACTAACAACGAACTCTTGCTTTTTTAGACTCTTGTGTACTGTATGTTAATTTCTTGTTGTTCGTCATCTTTGCATTATTTTACTTTGCTTCAGCTATGATAAAGAGACATGCACTCTTGCATTGTGTGTTTGTGCATTTTGGGGGCGGAGCAATGAAGTGAGGTGTGTGGTGATTTCAAATATCAACAGTGTTTCTCAGAAATCACTTACTCCACCTTCAAATAGAGGGGTCAGCCCCCCTGTAACTCACATCTTGATCGTACACTGTTGCTTATTATTTGTCTCTTGTCAGGTCTGGCTGTGGGTTTGGATCCTCAGGGTTATGGAAACCCTGACTTTTGCTGGCTCTCTGTCAATGACACTCTTATCTGGAGTATCACTGGACCAATCTCCATATTAGTGCTGGTCAGTTTTAATTTAGCTTATTTAACACAGTGGAAATGTTCCTTTCATTTTCTTCTCCCAACTTAAGTGTTTGGTTTTGACTAAATAACGAAAAACAATTTTTTTACAGATAAATATAGTCCTAATTGTGCTAGCAGCCAAAGCCTCATTTGGACGGCGTCAGCGCACAGAAAAGTCAGGAGCAATGTAAGTTCAGTGAGAGTTTGGTCAAACTGAACAATACTGAAATACAGAAGGCCTGAAGCAGGTAAAAGACAAACTTTTTCAACATTCTCCTTTGGTCTTTTGCAGTTTTGCTCTTCGAGTGGCCTTCCTCCTCCTGTTGCTCATCAGCGCCACCTGGCTTCTGGGTCTAATGGCAGTGAACAGTGATGTGCTTTCCTTCCACTACCTTTTTGCTACCCTCAGCTGCCTACAGGTACATATGGTCATTTGAATAATATATATATAGAATTTTTTTTTTTTTTTTTCCAGAAAGGATGCATTAAATTGATCAAAAGAGACAGTAAAGACATTTATATTGTTACAGACGATTTCTATTACAAATAAATGCTGTTATTTTTACCTTTCTATTCATCAAAGAATCGTGATACAAAAATGTATCACGGTTTCCTCAAAAATATTAAGCAAGCAAAATTGCTTTTCAACACTGATAAAAATAAGAACCATTATTAATAATTGAGCACCAATAATAATTGACAAAAATCAGCATTTTACTATGATTTCTGAAGGATCGTGTGACATTAAAGACTGGAGTAATTATGCTGAAAATTCAGCTTTGATACCACAGAAATAAATTACATTTTAAATCATATTTAAACAGAAAACAGCTATTTTAAAGTGCAATAATATTTCACAATATTACTATTTTTACTGTATTTTTATCAAATAAACAGCCTTGGTGAGCTTAAGAGACTTTTCAAAAACAAGGTTAAAAACCTTAATGTTTCCAAACTTTTGACCGGTACTGTATATACAGGTACATATTTATACATACATATGGAACTGGATTTCTCTCTTAAACCAACAGGTATGTTTGTGTATTATGACAAATTTCTATCTATGTAATTATTCAGTAATGGACTTTTCATTCCAGGGCATTTGCATCTTCTTTTTCCACTGCATTCTCAATAAAGACGTGAGAAGGAACCTGAAAAGTGTCTTTACAGGGAAGAAAGTACCAGCTGAAGATCCCAGTACAACACGGGCTACATTACTCACAGTGAGTTAAAAAAAAAAAAAAAGTTTTAAAAATGTAAAAATTCATATGCAGGTACAATTTATCTGGTGATGAAACGTTAACAGTGAATGTCGTCTCCTGTGGTTCCAGCGTTCTCTGAATGGTGACGTCTACATGGACGATGGAGGTCTGTATCGGACCACCATCGGAGAGTCCACTGTATCTCTAGAGAGCTCTGTTAGATCAGGCAAGAGTCATGGCAACAGCTACCTCGTTTCCACACTCAGGTAAAACACCACAAACGAAGCATGATGTGAGTTATTTTGGTAATAAAAGTTTCCATTTGTTAACTATAGCCATCTCTCTTTCTAAATTAGTTAACATTTCATTTGAAATACATATATGTGAAAGATCTCCACACCTCCACCTTAACCTCTTAAAACATGAATCATGTTTCCTTTGAACTTCTGCTGACCTTGGTTTTTCTCTCGTATATGAATCAGGTTCCTGCAGTATGTCCTAAATACACTCACCTAAAGGATTATTAGGAATACCATAGTAATACTGTGTTTGACCCTCTTTCGCCTTCAGAACTGCCTTAATTCTACGTGGTATTGATTCAACAAGGTGCTGAAAGCATTCTTTAGAAATGTTGGCCCATATTGATAGGATAGCATCTTGCAGTTGATGGAGATTTGTGGGATGCACATCCAGGGCACGAAGCTCCCGTTCCACCACATCCCAAAGATGCTCTATTGGGTTGAGATCTGGTGACTGTGGGGGCCATTTTAGTACAGTGAACTCATTGTCATGTTCAAGAAACCAATTTGAAATGATTCGAGCTTTGTGACATGGTGCATTATCCTGCTGGAAGTAGCCATCAGAGAATGGGTACATGGTGGTCATAAAGGGATGGACATGGTCAGAAACAATGCTCAGGTAGGCCGTGGCATTTAAACAATGCCCAATTGGCACTAAGGGGCCTAAAGTGTGCCAAGAAAACATCCCCCACACCATTACACCACCACCACCAGTCTGCACAGTGGTAACAAGGCATGATGGATCCATGTTCTCATTCTGTTTACGCCAAATTCCGACTGTACCATCTGAATGTCTCAACAGAAATCGAGACCCATCAGACCAGGCAACATTTTTACAGTCTTCAACTGTCCAATTTTGGTGAGCTCGTGCAAATTGTAGCCTCTTTTTCCTATTTGTAGTGCAGATGAGTGGTACCCGGGGGGGTCTGCTGTTGTTGTAGCCCATCTGCCTCAAGGTTGTGCGTGTTGTGGCTCCACAAATGCTTTGCTGCATACCTCGGTTGTAATGAGTGGTTATTTCAGTCAAAGCTACTCTTCTATCAGCTTGAATCAGTCGGCCCATTCTCCTCTGACCTCTAGCATCAACAAGGCATTTTCGCCCACAGGACTGCCGCATACTGGATGTTTTTCCCTTTTCACACCATTCTTTGTAAACCCTAGAAATGGTTATGCGTTGAAAATCCCTGTAACTGAGCAGATTGTGAAATACTCAGACTGGCCCGTCTGGCACCAACAACTATGCCATGCTCAAAATTGCTTAAATCACCTTTCTTTCCCATTCTGACATTTAGTTTGGAGTTCAGGAGATTGTCTTGACCAGGACCACACCCCTAAATGCATTGAAGCAACTGCCATGTGATTGGTTGATTAGATAATTGCATTAATGAGAAATTGAACAGGTGTTCCTAATAATCCTTTAGGTGAGTGTATATCGGGAATTATGAACTCGTATGAACTCATTGAAGTGTTTGCCTGCAGCTGTGCTGGCAGCTGTTTCACTAACCTATTTGCACCAATTATTACCATTATATTGTGCATAAACATCTCAAAGGAGCATTCGGTTTTTAGGTCACTCCACTGAATATCTTTAGATGAGACTAAGTACATTATGACTATCAATGGGGCCACTTCTGCATTGATTCATGTGTTTGATCTCTCAGACACACATTCTACTTACCGGTAAAGCATATGACATTTTCAGAGAACATTTTATTAGCTAGTGAATGAAAAAATCCTGGTTGTTATATTTGTCATATTGGCAGCTGCTGCATTTGTGAAGATTTCACTATCAACTTACTGTCATTAAATAACTTTAGTGTGACTCCACTTAATGTAATGAAAGTATATATACATAGTTTTAATGTTGTTTTCACACAGGGAGAAGAAACACAGCATATCGTCTAATGGTGGAAAAGTGGGACATGATGAAGGAGACTCGTCGCTCTTTTTCCACAAGGGTAAAAAGCCAGAAGGTGAGGTCACAACATACACAGACCATTGAAGGGTCAACTGGTGTCATAACTTCTTCTTTTTTTTTTTACATTTTGTTCCACAGGAAAAATCAGGAACTTTATAAAACAGCCTTGTTAAAAGCTCTTCTATTAGTTAATAGCCAGTAGGAGAGCATCAGCCAAAAAAACAAACAAAAAACAATGAATTATGGGTAAACTAGAGCACTTCTGTGATCAGAGGCTAATTTTTCTGTTTCTTTGCAGACTCGGATTCGGACAGTGAGCTCTCAGTGGATGAACACAGCAGCTCCTACGCTTCCTCCCACTCCTCGGACAGTGAAGATGAGGCCAGACACTCCAAGACCAAATGGAATAACGAGAGAACGCCCATCCACAGCACTCCTAAAGGTGCCTGCAGCCTCTTCTGTGACCTCTGACTTGCTGCTCTTTTACATGGTTTATTCAAGCAAACACTAACACTAACAAAAACAAAATTCATTTTTAAATTTGGATGTTAGATAATTGTACCCATGTTGTTCTGCAGTTGATGCCGTTTCTGGTCATGGCAAGCCATACTGGCCTCAGGAGCCACCCACAGCCAGTGAAAGTGAGGAAACGGGTGGTCCAGAGAAACTGCGGGTGGAAACAAAAGTGGATGTGGAACTTCATCAAGGGAATAAACTAAACCAAAATGGAGACGTGTCTCAAAGTGAGAGTCCACCCAGTCAGCCAAACAGCAACCAGCTACCCAGAAGAGGTGAGCAACAACACATGTATACATATATTTTATATTCATTTAAAACAAGAGAATGAAACCATTTTAGTACTTTAAATGAAAACAATTTTTTTTTTAAATCTTCATGCATACATATTATTTTATAATATTAAAATCATTTTAACTAATAGGCAACTTATAATAATTTGTATTAATAATAATTTAAATATTTTAAATATGAGGTAAGAACAAAACACTAAACTTGGTTATGGTATTTATCTGATAAATGTAATTGACAAAAACTGCAAACTACAGCCACAGTAAAAAAGCATACATTGACTATACAACATAATTAGTTATTAATATTTTGTTGGTTCTATTTTGTTTTGCATGTGTTCTTTGTATGACAGTCTGGCAAAAAAAATATGTCCACAAAATGTGAAAACAGTGCCTATATGTGAATTTCTTTACAAAACATAAATATTATTGCTATAAATATTATTGCTTCACTTTTATTAGGCATTTTAAAGAACAAGATCACGTATCCACCCCCACTGACGGACAAGAACATGAAGAACCGCTTGAGAGAGAAGCTCAGTGACTACAACCTACCCCAGATCCCCCGTAAGACTCCATCGGTGGGGTCAAATGAGGGCGTTCGCTCAGGAACCGAGGCCAACAGCATCGTCATCAAGCCACCTCCATTACCGCCCCAGCCTGCACCAAACGGGATCACTGTGGAGCTCAGCACGAGCCCCGTCACCCTGGCGGACGAAGACTTTGATTCCGAGTGAGTTGGATGTCAAATGCTGATCATTCAAATGTATTTAGTCATGTTATAAATGTAACACCACTCTGTATTTCTCTTGTTAGTGGCAGCAATGAAACTTCAATCTGAGTCTTCATCGTGAAGGACGTTAAATGAACTGGAAAGGGCTTGAAGAATCAGTGTCTGTCTCCCCACTAGTATTAAAGCACAGCATGGTCCTGCTTGGAAGTAGTATTTCTATAGGATCATTTAATAAAATGGAGTCTGGGTGCTCGGTATCCCAGCATTCCAAAGCACTACGTTGCCCAAGTTCTACCGGACGAGGACCGAAAACTTTTCTGCCGCCGAAAATGGATAAAGTTGATCTGGAGCTACAAAAATAAAGACTGATATTAATAAGCTTTTGTACAGTTTATTCCAGAATTCATCAGTCATAAACATATGACTTATGATGTGTAAGTAATGTTTATTGTATTTTAGACATAATAGGGTTATTTGTAAAATTGTAAATTAGGGTTTCATTGTAATGCCAATACTGAATATTTATGTTTACGATTTTTTTTTACTGTGGTATTTTTTTACAGCACTGTTTTGAATGTTTATGTTTTTTTATATTGTGCATTTTTTAAGAACTATGAGTTGTAGCTTAATTTGTACATTTGTTGAAGTTTGTTGACTCCCCCCAAGTCATGTTTCATGAATTATTAGTATGAAAATGCCCATCATACACGTTGTCTGTCATTGGGTTCTGTATTGGGTTCAGTGGGCAGTGATTACCTCTGACAGTATTTTACAGCTTATGTTCAGCATGTCTTAATGTCTCTGCCAGTGCTGTACACAGAAAAACAGTGTTTTATTACGTTTGCTCTAAATTACCAACAGAGAATCAAAGGATTCCTAAAGTGCCTGTCGTCTATTTTATAGCTCTGCCAAACCTCTTGTGTAAATAATATATAGACTGAGAAATTCAGGGACTAGTTTTTACTCATGTTACTCATGTGAAAGTGATGTCAGGTCAGTAACCATGTAATCTGTAATAATTTAGAAGCATTTATTGATCTGTAGTCCTTAAGTGAACAAACGTTCTCGTCACATGAAAAGTGTATCCATGAAATACCTCCATTACTTTTCAAAGCTCGTAGATATTAGATACCAGCATGTAAAATAAGGTATTTATATTTGTACTATTCGCACTGATAATACATTTGAATGTTGTAAATAAATGGATTTAAAAGATTTAATTAAAACTTTGCAGGATTTTGCTTTTTCTTTTTGCTATTATGACATTTCCGTCGATTTCCTCACAATATAAAGTGTGATTAATTAATAAAATGTGTTATTTGCTACAGTTCAAATGTTCAAATGTGAACTGTCGTTGAGCGCCACCTAGTGGACACGCAATCATCCCGCGAGCAAGGTTAACTGCAGTGCTAACACCCCAAAAACGAGTCAAACCAGACCTGTCTAGACCTATAATCACGCAGATAAAATACACACCCTCGCGTTTTTCTCACCCTCGTATGCGTATATGACGCATAAACTTTAAGCATGGATTGAAAGAGTTATGGGATTAATGTCCACCTCACTTGTTGAGACAGAAGTCCCTCTGTTGTTGTCCTATTTAAATATTCTAAATACAAAGACTAATTTAAGCACGCTGACTTCATTCACGAAGAAGAAACGTCTGAGTGCGTTTTTGCCCGACAAACACTGTCAATTATCGGCCCCTTTAAGAGCGTCTGTCGCTGTCATTGACGAAATTTCCTGGTGTGAAGCGAGTCTCGCTGGATATCAACAACAGATGGAAACAGACCCCAAATGATGATTTGCAGTTTGAATGCGATTATAATCCGGAATAAGGCTGGAAATAACATCTGACAGCTAAGGGAGTCGCATTGGTAGATCAATGTGTCTGCTCGGGCATTTTACGCCGGATTTCTCATCGAGCTGGTAGCAGGTGGCGTCGGAGCGGGGCGAAGCTCGAATATTCATGCCTTCCTGTTAATGAAACTTAATTACGGATTCCGTGCAAGGTGGGTAAGAAACTTTCTACCCCTTTCTGGTTGTTAATCCCGCGGCGGGCGGGGCGCGTGTTACAATGTATCAGACTGAAGAAGCTTTTGTTACATTGTTGCGTTTCGAATCCTCAAACTCATTACAGCGCGCGCGACTCGCGAGCGGACGTGCCACATTGTTTGTAGTTTTGTGCAGCTGCAGCGCGTTTTCTTGACATGTGTTTATTAATTAATAGATTATGTGTCTTAATAATGTGACAACCGCTCCTTGCAGTCAAGACGAGGTAAGAAAACGATTTTAAATATTTTGTACGCACACGAAAGCCGCCATTCTACACGGCATCGATCTGTAAGATGTTTCATAGTGACGAAAGGCTTTTTAGGTCAAGGCATTAATCGGCAATCTATTGATGGTGCAGCTGTGTCAACACTCGATGTTTTATTAATGGGATCTCACTTGAACTACACGGTGAGGTGATGAAGATACAAAACCCTGGAGCAGAATGCTTGGCATTGTGTTAGCGAGGATTTTTATTTAACTAGATATTGCAATACACGAGGAATAATGCAAAAGGGCGCTAAACATCGCTGACAGCTAGGCTACAGTATAGGCTGCGGAGGTTGTGACAATAGGGGCGGATGGTGTTTGGAGAGAGTATGGGGGTAATGGAGATTGCCACAATGCTAGTATAGGAGGATGTAAAGGAAGAACAGAGGAGCAGCCTGACCGCTGAACTCGCCAGTGTCGGGAGAGTGAAAGGGGAGTTGCCCGGTGGTGTCAGTACAGAGAAAATTGTTTTGGTAGTCATGGTGTTTACCTATGATGTAATTGTGATTGGTGTTAATGTAGAATTACAATAGGATGGCGTCTTGAATAGAATACAACAATCATAGAACGCTGTTTTGTTATCTTTTGTAGAAGCATTTCGTCATGCTAATAGTACATTGTCATTCCCGGCTAACGGGGGACATTCTCAATGTTCTGGCAAGGTTCTTAGAACGTTGCCTAGGTTCTCTCAAAGTTCTGAATAAAGAATATTCTTGTAACGTTATTAGAACGTTTGTTATCTAATCTTTAAAGGGATAGTTCACCCAAAAATGACCCTCGCCCTCAAGCCATCCTAGGTGTATATGACATTTCTTCTTTCTGATGAACACAATCGGAGTTATATAAAAAAAAAGTCCCGGCTAAGCCAAGGATTTTAATGGCAGCCCAAAATTTGAAGCCCAAAAAAGTGCATCCATCCATTATAAACATACTCTACATGGTTGCAGTGGGTTAATAAAGGCCTTCTGAAGCAAATCGGTGGGTTTGTGTAAGACAAATATGGAGTTTAAAAAGTAAAATATCTAGGTTCTTGTGGACCGCCTTCCATATTCAACAGTTCGAAGCGCTTGCGCTACGTCCAACGTCATACGTCGAGCCAGTTAAGCTTTTTTCGTAAGTTGAATATGGAAGGTGGTCTGGCGGCAGCTACATTTTTTTTTTTTACTCTTTATATTGTTAAATATGGATATTTTTCTTACACAAATGCATAGATTTGCTTCAGAAGGCCTTTATTAACCCCCTGGAGCCGTATGGAGTATGTTTATAATGGATTAAAGCACTTTTTTGGGCTTCAAATTTTGGGCTGCCATTTATAATGAGCAACCGGATTCATATTAAAAACGGTAAGAATGCGCTGCTTTGTTTACGGTGTGTGTATCTGCAGCCAGCAGCGTCTGTTTCCTTTTTTGAATGATGAATGTAGATGAATGTGTCTGCAGAAACAGACAGCTGTCTCATTTACACGCAGGCGTAGAACACGCATGCTAGTTTCCAGTCGGCTGTAGTTCTCTCGGTGTGTTCAAGTGCAGCTTTTTTGCTCCGACGCGAGGCGACAACACAGTCAGCTTTCATCAGCGCTAGTTCTATGGCGTCAGTTTAGTTTTCTACCTTTAGAGCTTCACCATATTTGTTTGGTTGTCCTATTATGATTTTTCACTTTTTTTCACTTTAGTGTAATGTTGCTGTTTGAGCATAAAATAATATCTGCAAGGTTACAAAGCTCAAAGTCCACTCCAAAGGGACATATTCTCTTTAACAGAAAACACTTTTCAGGAATTACAACAAAAGGTTGGGACTACAACGCGCTTTTTCCGGATCTTGTGAAGTCACAATGTCACTCATTTAAATAATCCCCTTCCACGGAATACGCAAAAAAAGGGGCAAGGCCTGGTTGAGCTGCGCTAGAGAAGACGAAGAAGACTACGTGCTTTAGTCATGTGTTGTTGACGTGTCGAAGAGACACTTTTTTTTTTTTTTTTTTTTTTTTTTTTTTCTCCCTTCCTTCACCCAGGTTCCAAAACGCTTTTGTGTAGCCTTCTTAAGGCGGACGAGTTAAAAAAAAAATGTGTTTTTAATATTATAACCCCAGTGTTTATCAGTGTGCTGCACATTTTATGGATTTCCAAAACCTGGTAAAATTTCTCCTGAAAGATGGAGCAGTTCCCACTTTGTCGGGACAATCGGTTGTTTATAGATCATAACCTGTAAGTATTTATTATTATTTGTTTGAAATTGCCCCCTGTACACACCCTGATTACTCCACTAATATAGTTCACTTGAAGGAGTGAATGAAAACGCTTTTGTGTAGTTTGTGCTTGCTGTTTAATAATCATGTCACTTAGCAAACTGGCAGCTCTTGTAGTTTGCTAAGTGACTGTCATAGAAACTAGCTTGTATAAACCTTAATGAAACCATTTAATAATTTTCAAAAATGTTGGCGCGCAATTCTCTCAGTAAATTATGGGCATTCTCTAGCTGTTGAGAGTGCCTCAGTTGTACACATTTTGGGATTGAATGTGCACACTTGATAACGTCCACTATGGTTTTGGGGACCAGTGGTCGCACCACTACAAATTGTTGTGCCCTATTTAAAGGGTATGTGGGTGATTTCGGACACACCCACAGACTTCACTTGCTTCATTACTGGAAGAATCAGCATTTTTGAACGAATCTCTTTAATGGTCACTTGTTGCCACCTACTGGTGTAATGATGCAATTGATTCAATCTATGTATATTACTGTCATATACATCAGTGTTTATATAATCCGAACTATAAACGTATCCATTTAACTAACTTTATACCAGTACTTCTGTGTTCATTTGAATTGTTACAGAAATAATGATGCTGTGTGTGGTTGAAAAGACTTTCAATTTCAAGTTTGTGAAGCTTTTTCATACCTGACAACTGCTCTCTGGCTCAGCGGCAGTGCCAATGCAGCTCTGAATGTTCACTGTGATCATGCTTGTCAAAGGTTTAATAGACACAGGCGAATCGCTGTCATCAAGGAAGAAGTTTGCATGGGTGTTTAGATCGCAAACAAAGCATTTGCGTTGCTTCATAAAATTGAAGTTAAACTACTGGAGTCACATGGATTACTTTTTTATGATGTCTTAACTTTTTGGGACATGAAAGTGGTAGTTGTGTAGGCTGTCAATGGAGGAACAAAAAGCTCTCAGATTTCATTAAAAATATTACATTTGTGTTCTGAAGGTAAACAAAAGCCTTACGGGTTTGGAACATGAGGGTGAGTAATGACACAATTTTAATTTTTGAAGGCTAACCCTTTAAATGGAATGGTAAAAGAGCCCCAAAATTAGTGGTGTTGTTGTTAGCTCAATCTAAAACAAATTATTTTTCAATTTAAATAAAAATGAATTTAAACTTTTAATATTTGATGAAAAACATTAGGGCTGTGCGATTATTGAAGAAAAATGCGATTATGCAATACCTTGTTAAATAATGCGATATTCGATATGCGATACGATATTGCTATTAGTGTGTAAACTCTATTTAAATTATATATATTTTTTAAATTATTTAAAAACTGAGAATGATACCATTTTGTGTTTCTGTGAAAAGCATCGCTACAACTTGTGAAAGTGACCAGCAGTGTTTTAGCAAAAATGAATGTCACAAATCTGACAATATAATTTTAACATCAATGTAAACAAACAAAAAATGTAATGCAAATATTTAAATACCAAAAACTCTTTGCTTGACTTGATAGTATATCGTTATATCAACCTAAAAATTAACATCAAGAACATCCAGGTAAACAAAGACACCTGAACTAGAGGTGGACAATTATTTTTATTTATCTTTGTTATTAAAAATAAGAACTAAAAACAGTAGTCTTCACATGAATTAAATATACACTGATACATAATAAAGCTACAAAGGTTATTCAGCCAAGAACATTGAGTGGTTTTCTCTCTCTTTTGTTGTTTGACAGACAGCGGCAGGTTTACTGTATTGGCAGGCTGTCACTTTAAGACCTAATGTACGGATCCTATTGACACGCATTTGTTTTCTTTCCCTAACTGATATTGTTCATTTAAAACATAACTGACAGCGTTTGCATTGATACTCAAGACGGCCATTTTGACATAACTGTGTGTGTATTTGACAGTTCGAGTGTGTAACGGAAGGGATCACACGCTTTCAGAGAGATGGCTTGTGTGGACGTTTAGGTGTGCGTGCTAAACAGCAGACAGCGCGAGACTGCAAGTTGTTGTTTTTTGCAAGTTATTGCATTTAATAACTCTTTTTAACGTCAAGCAAGTTACATAAGTAACAGTCGTGTGCCCAGTCTATTCTCTGCTATATGCGTCAACCTAAAACGTAAATTTTTCACAATGTTGAAGTAGCCTATTAAAATCATTCAGATATTGTGTGCCGTTGCGATATGCATATCGCGATATGTACATTTGCGATATTTCGATTTATTGCGCAGCCCTAAAAAAACATTATGAAAAAGAGAAATTTAATTAGAAATGTCACCTTGGCAACTAACTGAAATCAATTTAATTAAGTTGAAATACTAAAATTACTAAAACTGAAGTAAACATAAATGAAAGCTAATTAGGTCATTCCGAGATCCCAGACTAAAACATTTTATTTTGATCACATGCATAAATTAAGAAGAAAGCCAACATATTAAATGTCTTGGATGAATGTTTATTATAGAATTCAATATAGATGGGGGTCAAAATTTGAGGCCTTTAGAAAGATGGCAGACTCATTATTTTATTCTTACACAGAGATTGGTAGGTCTATTAGCAAAATCCCTTGACTTTAGCAATCCTTGTTGCATTATATGCCAAAGGTATAAAGGTAGGTTAAAAAATGGGGAGCACTTTTTTGTTTTTGTTTGCATGCCTATAACTCAAGGTATTAAATATCTTCATACAATTTCAGATTTTGGTTCTTAACAAACTTTTTCTTTTGGTGTCTTAATTTTTAAGGCCCTATGTTGTCCTATTTTTATTCTAGTAATGAAGAATAAATTGTTGAAATAGAAATGTAGCTCATTTCCTTCTATCAAAACAATTGCATAGAACGTGTCTGACCTTTTTCCAAAGTTTGCTTACCTCTAACTCAAGAAGTATTAAAGATATCGTAATATGATTTTAGATGGGGTTTTTTGGCAAACTTTTCTTTTGGAATCTTAATTAAGGCCTTATATTGTTCAATCCCATAGATATAGGAATCTCAACGCAGCTCCATGTCCAAATTGTTGAATATTATCAAATCAAATCACCTTTTTACAAGTCCAGTTGTTTCAAAGCAGCTTCACATTGTTAACAGGAAAATAATGCAACAGAATTTGTACAGCCGTTCTGGTGAAACGGTGATGTTATCCAGCTAATTTCAAGTATCATATAGTGTCAATGCGGGCAGATCGGTAATATAGTTGAAATTTAGGTGTCCCCAACTGAGCAAGCCAAAAGCCAAAGGCAACGGTGGCAAGGAACCAAAACTCCTTCAGGGCCAGAATGGAGAGATTTTTTTTTTTTTTTTTTTTTTTTTTTTTTTTTTTAAATTGAGGATGTCGTGTCGATGCGGCATTTACAGGGAAGTTTAATTGACATAATAAACTTTTTCCCAATAAAATTTTCAATGGTCAAAAACCAAATGTGGGTCTGTCTTTTTTTTTATATATATATATATATATATATATATATATATATATATATATATATATATATATATATATATATATATATATATATATATATATATATATATATATATATATATATATATATATATATATATATATATATATATTATATTATATTATATTATATTATATTATATATAATATAATATAATATAATAATTTTTTATTTAAAATTGTCATTTTGATTTCCCCCTCTACAAAATAGTTGATTACTCAAATACTCATTTAATATTTTGGATTTCATCACAATTTATGTTTCTCTTTCTTCAGAATTTTTTTAATTTTTTTTTTACAAAATCAAACATTTGAGCGGGGGAAGTTTCCCAAATTTGGTTGCTTTGGCATGGAATGACTAATAACAATTTAAGCCAAAAGGTGCCTCAAGACGTGTTGCACCTGGTGTCATTTTTAGGTGAGCTGTTGTTAAATGATTTTCTTATACTATGAAACAAAAAAGAGCAAAGCAAGTTTTACTTTAGGCCTGACGTGGTACTATTTCACAAGCAAAACTTTTATAGCAAGAGGACGTGATTTAGTTTTGATATTTAACACCCGGTCATATTTTCTCATAAAATGCTGCGTTCTAATGAGTTTAAACAACTGACAAGTCTAGATATGTGTGATAAATACCATCCGCAGATATTTCCGTTTCCCTCATGAGAGCTGCATGAAACGTCTGCTTATTGTAAAAAAAAGCCCCTTTCTAATTCACAGGAAGCCAATTTCAGTCTGTTTAAGAACAAGACGGTTGGTGTTAAACCTCAGTCCTGTCATTATCATGTACTGCATGTTGTCTGAGCTCTGGAAGTGAAATTAGAACACGGTTGGAGGTTTTGAGTGTCTAGGCACGCATACGACCGCTTTGTTTCCAGGCCTGCTTTGTTGCTGTAAGGTCAACTAACTGCAGGGAATGCAGAGTTTGGAACACCAATAGCTTTATTTTGTGCCCCAATGTGAGCCTTTGGTTCCTGGAGTTGTTGTTTTTTTTTTTTTTGGGTATATATAATCCAGTCACATGTTGCAAAGCTGTGTTGGTGTTTTAGCCTCAATTATTCCCGGGGAAATTTTGTTGATGCACAAAGACATTTAAGACATTGCCTGAGGAAGAGCACAATAGTTCATGACCTGCTTCTTTCCATGAGTTTAACAGCTGAAATATCCTGTTTCCATTAGGTAGCAATTAGCACATATTAAGATTAAAGATTAATAATTTATATTATGTCATTATTTGCTCACTTATGTTATTCTAAACCTGTATGACTGACTTTCTTCAGTGGAACACAAAAGGAAACATTTTGAATAACGTGTTGGTTGCTTTTTTCTATACAGTTAGTTATAAGTATTTTTCCTCATCCTCAAAATTATTTTTCGTAATTCCGTAAAAGGACCGCTGCAACTATTGTCGTTGACATTATCTGAAATTAAACAAGTTGAAGTACTAAAAAGGCTAAAACTATAATATAAAATATATTTTAATTTATAACTTTTATTTTGATATAAAAATAAGTTAAAGCTAAATAAAAATATTTTCAAAAACGAATAACGTAAAAGCACAACAGAATTACTAAAAATAAAATGAAAACTGAATTTAAATAAAAATAATAAAATATTAATAAATACTATAATTTATAAATAATAAATGACACTGAGGAATATTAAATTGTTATATGCGCCTATGTTCAAGAACTATACCAATAAGCCAGTAATTTTCTTAATTTTATGGCTAATAACTGTTAAATGGTGGTTTTGTTTTATTTAACACCATTTTGTCTAAATTAATAAAAAATAAAACCTAAATTTTTAAATGCTACAAGTGAATTTAGGCATCACATTATAATGCAGATTATGAAAAAATCTAGCATCAACAAGGCATTTTCGCCCACAGGACTGCCGCATACTGGATGTTTTTCCCTTTTCACACCATTCTTTGTAAACCCTAGAAATGGTTGTGCGTGAAAATCCCAGTAACTGAGCAGATTGTGAAATACTCAGACTGGCCCGTCTGGCACCAACAACTATGCCATGCTCAAAATTGCTTAAATCACCTTTCTTTCCCATTGTGACATTCAGTTTGGAGTTCAGGAGATTGTCTTGACCAGGACCACACCCCTAAATGCATTGAAGCAACTGCCGTGTGATTGGTTGATAATTGCATTAATGAGAAATTGAACAGGTGTTCCTAATAATCCTTTAGGTGAGTGTATATGTACAATATTTACAGATTCTTTTGAGTCAAATCTTTTCAACGAATCAGTCAGTTCAGTTCGCAAATCCTGTCTGAATGATTCGTTTACAAGTCATATGGATTTGTAATGGCATGGAGGCAAGTTTCTTTATCACTTTTAGAAAGACTTGAAATGTCCTCACTTTAAACCTCTACAATCAAAACTGGACACGGGTCTCACAATGGGCCAAAACGACAGTGTAGGGAGGGGCCTCTACCCCTGACCCACATACTGTACAGAGCAGGGTGCTGGCCCACACTAGTCCCACATCAGCTGATCTCTTTGAGATTGTAGCATTTTCTCACAGCGAGTTCAAGCGGCCCAGTTCACAGACCAGAGAGACTATTATTGTGTAAGCGAGTGTCTGTCAGTTGCACATTATTCCTGAGCTAAGAATGTCTGGCTTTGTCTTACTCCGCTTCTGGATTTCACTTGGACAATAAGATGAAGTATGTTTTACGTTCTTAATGAGTGAATTCATTTCGTAGTACTTTACATATTCATTCTGTGCAGTGAACTTATGAAAAGCCAGGACTTGGTCAAAATGAGAATATTTATCAAGATAGTATTCTGCAATTGTACATTTCTTCATCACTGCACAGTTTCATGTCACGATGACTTAAAAGCTGCTTTTGTCCCTACAGGGTTGCTAGCCGCCATGTTAAGATAAAGACACAGATCTCTGTGTTGAACATGCTAAAGCGATTGGATAAGATAAGGTTCAGAGGACCGAAGCGAGATGAGTTCCTGGACCTTGCCGAGTCCCCCAACGCATCTGACAGTGAATGTAATGACGACATCCCAGTAAAACACAGAAGCTCCATCAAAGACACGGAAGAGCAGCGAGACCCTGTAAGTGACATTCCTTCATTTGGGGGAATATCAAGGGAGAATCTGTCAGGAAAGTGCTGAACACATTTCTCTGTAGAAAAATGTGGAGATGCGATATGATTGTGAATCAGCCGTTTCAAAATGGTGTAGACCTCTATTTTGAAGATTTCATAACACCAGTCATAGAAAACCATTAATTTCATATCAAAAAAATCTAAATTTATTTTAATTTCTTTACTCCCATTCCGTTTTTTTGTTTATAAATTAATTTGTGCATGTTATTCTAAAGCAAAAAACAGTTTCTTAATCTTTACATATAAAGAAGATTATTATTATTATATGGCCAGGCACTTGCATGTGGCATTTACACTCACCTAAAGGATTATTAGGAACACCATACTAATACTGTGTTTGACCCCCTTTCGCCTTCAGAACTGCCTTAATTCTACGTGGTATTGATTCAACAAGGTGCTGAAAGCATTCTTTAGAAATGTTGGCCCATATTGATAGGATAGCATCTTGCAGTTGATGGAGATTTGTGGGATGCACATCCAGGGCACGAAGCTCCCGTTCCACAACATCCCAAAGATGCTCTATTGAGTTGAGATCTGGTGACTGTGGGGGCCATTTTAGTACAGTGAACTCATTGTCATGTTCAAGAAACCAATTTGAAATGATTCAAGCTTTGTGACCTGGTGCATTATCCTGCTGGAAGTAGCCATCAGAGAATGGGTACATGGTGGTCATAAAGGGATGGACATGGTCAGAAACAATGCTCAGGTAGGCCGTGGCATTTAAACGATGCCCAATTGGCACTAAGGGGCCTAAAGTGTGCCAAGAAAACATCCCCCACACCATTACACCACCACCACCAGCCTGCACGGTGGTAACAAGGCATGATGGATCCATGTTCTCATTCTGTTTACGCCAAATTCTGACTCTACCATCTGAATGTCTCAACAGAAATCGAGACTCATCAGACCAGGCAACATTTTTCCAGTCTTCAACGGTCCAATTTTGGTTAGCTTGTGCAAATTGTAGCCTCTTTTTCCTATTTGTAGTGGAGATGAGTGGTACCCGGTGGGGCCTTCTGCTGTTGTAGCCCATCCACCTCAAGGTTGTGCGTGTTGTGGCTTCAGAAATGCTTTGCTGCATACCTCGGTTGTAACAAGTGGTTATTTCAGTCAAAGTTGCTCTTCTATCAGCTTGAATCAGTCGGCCCATTCTCCTCTGACCTTTAGCATCAACAAGGCATTTTCGCCCACATGACTGCCGCATACTGGATGTTTTTCCCTTTTCACACCATTCTTTGTAAACCCTAGAAATGGTTGTGTGTGGAAATCCCAGTAACTGAGCAGATTGTGAAATACTCAGACCGGCCCGTCTGGCACCAACAGCCATGCCACGCTCAAAATTGCTTAAATCACCTTTCTTTCCCATTCTGACATTCAGTTTGGAGTTCAGGAGATTGTCTTGACCAGGACACCCCTAAATGCATTGAAGCAACTGCCATGTGATTGGTTGATTAGATAATTGCATTGAGAAATTGAACAGGTGTTCCTAATAATCCTTTAGGTGAGTGTATATTATTAACATTAGACCAAAATCAAACATAAAAGGTTTTTGACCAGCGAATTTGAGATTTTGTTTTGTCCTTCATTATAGCGTCCACATCTGAGGCAGTAAGTGCATTTCATTACATTTTCATCAACGTATGGTTTATAATGTTTATTGTAGCGCTTAGTTTTTTTTTTTCTGTTATTTGACCAAAATCTCATGTTACAAAAGATAAACAAAAGCCATTCTTCTCCGCTCCTCAAATGCATAAAACATTAGTCCTTACATAGATCTAGTGATTCCTAAGTAAACACTGTGCTTATTCAAAGAACCTGTTCTTTATTTACCCTTGCACTGCAAACAAGCAGAGATGGTTCAAACTGTGTGCGACACTTCGTTCACGATTGAGGCGGGCGGAGTTATGAGGCTTTACTGACAGTTTGAGGGTCCAATGAAGTTGGACGCAAGCTCTTTTAATACTTTTCATTGGTTAAATAGATTTATAAAAACCCACAGACATACGTAAGTATCAGTGGTAATGATTTATAAAAATACAATATTCATGTAAACGCCACTCTCAGCAATGTGGGCGGAGTGGACGATATTTGCTAACAGTAATGCTGGTCTTGTATTTTGAACTTCTTTTTACCCCCTAAGCAAAGAATGAAAAAGAAATCCGCTTTGAGTATTTATGCATTTACAGTAGAAGTCTATGTACAACTATTGCATGGTAGCCCATAAACTTCCACAGTAAATGTAAACTAATTTTTATTTTTGTGTTATTGATGTATTGGCTAAATGTTTTTCACTGAATATTAAACAAATGTACCTTTTGCGTTTCATAAACCGAAACTTGTAGAATAACATTATTAATAATGGTAATAAAAAAAACACATATTCCCCGTCACTTGCTTCCAGCCTGTATTTAGTTTTTCCTGTTCTTTGCATTGCATGAAGAGGCTGTCAGCCAAATTCCCAAAGGACTTTCAGCCCAAACATCCATTTGCTTCACTGGATTTCTTTCTGTATAAATGACCTCTTCCTGTTGTTGCAGCTGAGATTTCCCTCCATCGTTCACACCCAGACTTCCTAATACTTTTAAGGCCCTAGTCTAGTTAGAAAAATCTTTTCTTGTGGGCGTTCGTTACTGATGCCGCCCTGTGTTTAGCACTGACATTTGATGTTTTACATGAAATTTGACAAGAAAAGAACTGATCGAAAAGCATGTTTTGAGAAAATGATGTTATTAAGAGCTTTCGTATAGGTTGGTCACGTCCAAGCACGTTTTCAAAAAAATTGCATTTGCTGCTTATAATTTGATGAGCACAGGAAAGCTCACCTAAGAGATCTGCTGTGTCTCTGCAAGCTTATGAGCTGGTCACCATGGTTACAGCTGCCGCACTGGCGTCCGGACGGTGACTAGAGCCGTGATTTGTAGAATCCTGTTGAATTTCTATGAAGACGATGCTGTAACGTCTCTGGCAGGCTAGAGCACAGATCTGTAAAATGTCTTTTATGGGAATCCTAATGGACACTCATTTATTAGACTGTAATGTGGCCATATTCTGTGTTGTTCTGGCAAAAACATAGGGTTTTTTCTTTAGTGCACTGATCAGTTTGGACTATCAGACTAGTGGAAAGAAAACATCCAAAATACTTGGTGTTATTTTTTTTTTTTTTTGTTATCTATTTTTGTCTGTAGATTTAAATGGCAATGCATATTTTTAAAAGCATGTTTAATTAGATCATTTCTAGGTTTGCACCGGTATCGGCCTATAAACGCAATTTATTTCCACTATCTCCATCGGCCATTGTTTAAAAACAGCTGATGATCAGGGCCGATTATATCCTGTTAATCAAAATGAGGTGGAAAAACATGTCATACTGCAACTCCTACTGTATGTGAAGAAAAGGTTGTGTGTTGAATTTAGGGCAAGCTAATGCTACAATAAGGCATTAACAGTTTTTTTTTTTAAAAAGCACACAAAAACAGGCTCTTTTTGACCCTATAAAGTTATCTGATGTTCTTTTGTTAGCTAAGACTAGTCGGATGCAAAATTAGCCATTGCGCACATTACTATTAATTATGTGTTTGAATAAATTTGTCATGAACACAAGCGGTTATGCAAACTACCTTATGTGTTACGGAGTTGTATACAAACATTCAAATTTGAGTGTAATTTATTATAAATTAAAATGAATAGCAGTTGAATATAATAGTTTGAGCTCTGTTGTTAATTTTAACCTCTGATATTATAGTAATGTACCAATTTTTTTTCTGAATGATCAGCTATTGGTATCAGCGGAGAAACTTAGTATTGATGGATCTCTAATCATTTCTCATTTGCATATTTATAACACAGAGAAAACAAAAAATTGTTTGCAATTCTTAAACTGAGAAATTATGGCGCTGGATTTTTTTCTCCTCCTCCTATTAACCTGGTGCCTTAATTGAGTGTGAGCCTTTATGAACTGAGCTTCTCGTAATTTCTCTTACTGATTTTCTCCAGGCTGGTTCAGGGACTCTCACCATGTCTGCTGCTCCCATCCAGGACTACAAAATGTGTGATTCAGACCGACTCAATGAGGTCAAAGGTCACCTGGAGATAGCCTTACTGGAAAAGCACTTTCTTCGTGAGTAACCCAGAAAAATTCCATGTTTTACATGGTTACATCATTCTAAATTATCATCACTGCTCCCCTGAAAAAAATGCTCTCTACTCTCTTCCCTACTTTCGTACTGATTTTGCAGTTCTTTTCTTTGGGATTTCATACTTTTGTCATTTTTAAGCCTGGAGTCTGTTCTAAAACCTTTGCAAGTTGTTTTTTAAGGAAGCTGTCATGGAGCTGGTTGCATTGACAGTCGACTCATTGAAAGTGGAAGCGGTGAACAGTAATCTGGCTAGCACCCACTTTCAGCAATTCAGTTAGGACTGTACATTACCTAATTAATATTCATGAGCCATGCTGTGAATTTTATATTTAATACAAATATAATAACAGTATATGTATATGTAAAATTATAATTATTGTAAATATAATTTAAAAAAAAATATATTTTTTTAAAAATATTATATACCTAGGGCCACACCTTTTAATACATTGAAATGCTTTACCTAATTAATATTGATGAGCCAGGCTGTGATTCATTATTTATTAAAAAGGTAATACAATATTATATACTTTTAATGCTATTATAGTCTGTTATAATTATAAATATTTAAAGATATAATTTTAAGTATATTATTGTTATAAATATTTACTCTTAATACAATTCTAATGTGCATTTAATTTTAAATGATTTAATAAAATACAAGTCTGTTTGTAATCAACATTTCATTCAACACACTTCATCTCTCGTGGATTTATTTTCCACTGAGCTTGCTGCAATGCATTTAGGGATTGCATACTTACAACCACACCTATGATACCTTCATTTATATTATAGTTTTTTTAACATATTCTCAGATGTTTTAAAATGGACTTTTAACCTGGATATCCAGAATTTGTTAGAAACAGCTCTTCAGGGAAAAGTGATTTGTCTTCACAGGCCTCCAGTTCTGCAATATATCTATAAGCTAAATGGCCAGTGGCTCACTGTGTCTGTGGATTTATCACCCTGAGCTGTGGAGTGAGATCATTCTCATTAGGACGGGAGCTGCCTGCACCTTACAGGGATTAAACCCACCATGTATACTGCTGATCCCGCTCACCTGTAGCACTTTTCAATTAGTGAGACTCTCAGAAGCAGAGATTATCCCTCCATTGGGGTTCATGCACACACTCGCATACAACAGATGTTTTCTGGAGTAGTATCATCTTTTTCTTGTTTCTCATTTTGTTTCCCATATGCTAATTCAGTTTTCCTATTCATTATGTTGGCTTAAATGGAACATTTGTTGTGTATTACAAGGTTGGGAGTGTCTGGTCTATTTTTAGACCCTGTGTTTGTATTTGTGTGTGTGTGTGTGTGTGTGCATGCGAAATGCCCTCGAGCAGTGCAGTACTGGAAAGCAGCAAAAGGTCAGACCTGTGCCGCCAAACCGTTGCTGCCCAAAAAAAGCAGACTGGACTTATTAATAGTTTGTTACACAACAGAAGCCTCTCCACCACACACAAAAAAGAAGCAAAACCTAATGAATGACTGGCTTTGACTTAGTAACACAGCGTAGGGCTGATTTAAAATGGTGCATGATGCTGCTGCAGGGTTATATAAGGTGATGTCAAAGATTTGGATGCATTTTGTGCCTCTTCACATCTGGACTGTCCTGCATATCAGTGGGTTGTGACCTGGAAATGGGATCTAATTTAATTGTATAATATAATGAAATATAAAAACTACATTTTTTTTTTTTTTTTTTTGGTATATCTATTTTTTTTTATATACATTTATTGAATAATAATAATTAAATATATTTTTAATTGAATAATGCCATTAACTATTAAAATAAAAAAGATAACATTAGGTCTGCAACTAATGATTATTTTGATAATTGATTAATTGGTCTTTTTTTCTTGATTTAATCGGAGGGGGAATTATACATTCAAAATATTTTTAATTTGTCCTCCCAACAATGTAATATAAAGCCTATGATATAGTGAATGTATCCATGTAGGATATGCTGTACATTTATAAGCAAAAAGAGGTTAAAAAAACATTCTAAACCTAAAAACAACTGCTTGCTTACTATTTTAAAGCAGAAATTAAAACGACTAAATTAAAAATTATAATAACTAATTCACACACACACTGTTATAAATATCATGTTACATTTTTAAACCTATTCATAATTTCTAACAAAAAATATTTTAGCAGAATGTGTATTTTAGTCAGAATTATTGGGTATTGTGTATGTATATATTCAGTATGCATGTCAATTTAGCGCCCAAATATTTCACTGCTCAATGCCAAGTTCAAGACCAATCAGAAGCATTACAGTAGTGCATTACATAAGTGTAGTACTATTCATATTTATGACCGTGAAATGAATAAGTCCACAGCTTTTGACCAGTTTACTTGAGTAGCATAAGTCCCGTGATGTTGGTAGATGCCAATGGCCAGTAACAAACGGTCAAAAGATCATAAGATGGATACTTCTATCCCTCATGTCACTGTTCTTGGGTCATATGATGACATCTCTTTGGAAGCTGCAGCTGTCTCAGGTTTACAATAGAGTTGTTCTGACTGCTAGTGACTCCCACAGTCAGAACACACAACGCAAACATGCACACTGTCAACATGAAAGACCTTCATTGCTAATGTTCAAACATATCATACTTATTTATTCTTTTTTTTTTTCCCCATTCAACTTCCTGGAGGAAAACGGTGCTCTAGTTTAAAAAGAGTAGTTCACGTATTCATTATATCAGATGGCTCTATAATGAGCTAGCATTGGTCCGTGGTTTTGTGTAGCCTTCACTATTGTGTCCATGGTCTTTTTGGCAGAGACAGGCACGGCTGATTGTGTGAACTATGTGAAAGGAGGCTGTCAGTCAGAAAGGCTTTCATATGGTTAATTGCTTTGGTGCAAATGGGCCATTAGATGCTATCTTTTTTTTTTTTTTTTTTTTTTTTTTTTTTTTTTTTTTCTTGCAAGTTAGTGTGAGCTGAGGCTGAAGTTTGCATGTCAGTCAGACAGCACAGGGGAAGGACAGTGGGCCAAGATCCAATCTGGCAAACACATCCAACATGTCCTTATCAAGCTATAAAAATGTGGTTTACATTTCAAATTCCTTCCGCATAGTTACTGTCTGAACAATGTCCTGATATCTTCTGGGTTAACTTTGTCATATTATTCTTATTCTTCTTTTCCCCATTCTATTTGGTGCTGCTAGTGGCACAGAAATGACACCTTCACCTTTAATCTGAGTGTAAAAGTAACTTGAGTACATTGTGACCTAAGCAACTCTTAGTTTTGTTGCACTGAGATTCTATTACATTTGCCTTTTGACTTGCGGGTTTTTGGTTTACAGTTAGTTACCATTACGTTTACAGTAAGTGGAGTTTGAGTTCAGTGTCTTATCTCAACATTGCAACATTTCAACAAAAATATTGTTCTAAGACTCTAAGTGCTTCTAGTATGGCAAGGATTAAGATCTGCTTACATGATTATTTCTGCCACATTTAACTGTAACCAAAGGGAGGTTGAGTTTGCATACCAGAACATGAAAAAAAGCTCATACAATAGCACAAATCTAGCGAATGTTCCCAAAAGGATTATTCATGTAAAGCTCCTAAACATTTCCTTTGCACAACATATAACGGGGTTAGGATCTCTGTAAGTATTCTGTGGTTTGTTCTTATTCTTTATTATTATTATTATTGATAGTAATATGATTTATTATCAATTATAATTTTGTACAACTAGATCTCTGCTTGCTTTTTTGTTGCTTGACACTCTGAACACGCTGTAAAGTGAAGAATGGCATCATGGGGGATTGGATCAGGCTATAAATATTCATTTCGATCCATTGTTTTATCATTGTGAACAGCTTGTTCAGTCCCTCTGTCCACTAGCTCCGGGTTTAGCGACGGCCCCTGGGGTCTGCACTGATCATCTGGATTCAGATGTCTTCTCTTTAGCACACCTGCCCTTGAGTCAGCGGCAGGGGGTCTTTATCATGACTATAGCGCCTCTGTGGGAGATTCAGGAACTGCTGAATTATAGATGAAGATGGGCTTGTGTTCCAGGCAACCTTGAAGCAGGCATTGTGTGAAATAGAGGGCAGGTGGAAAAACTACTCTGCTGCATGAGAGTCTAGGGTAAAGGCAAAACGTTTTCAGTAAACATGCTCTGAAGGTGTTTGTTAGAATCGTGACTATGTATTTTTCCTTTTGTTGGATGAAGGATGACCTGTCTCTGGAAGCAGCTACTTTTTTGTTTGTTTGTTTGCTTGCTTGCTTGCTTGCTTCGAATTCTGTCATTCACACAATGGTATACAAATCTGTCACTGACATGTTTAGTCATTTACTTTTTCTTCTTATAACAGCATATTGAAAGGGTTTTGATTTAAATGTCATTATAAAGTGTGAAGTGAGCCCACCTCAATGTTTTCTGATTGGGTTTTTTTTTTTTTTTTTTTTTTTTTGCAAATAAAGAGAATAGTTAAAGTGTTTAAACTGTGACTGTTTAATTTAATATCTTTTGTTTTGATCCTGCAGATAATTTAGACATGGATACTTAACACATTTTACCATGACCTCTATTCCAATGAATTTCCCTACATTTGGCACAGAAAATATAGAAGTATGCAGATTATATGTAGACATGGTCCTGAAGGTCTTCTTTTTTATTTTATTTAGGTACATTTAGATAAACTGAAGTATCGTACACAGCTCTCTTAATAGCAGAAATACTTATACATTTTAAATAAAACAATAAAACCAATCAATCTGGTCAATTGTATAATTCTGCTTTTAGATAAGTTTGTATATAGGGCACTAAAAAAATCTGTTACTTTCATCTCTCTTATCACTTTGCTGTGCGTGTGACATCTCTCTTATCATAAAATGAAATAATTTTAAATCAATATTTGTCACCTTTATTTTTATAGTGCTTTATACAATAGACATGGTTTCAAAGCAGCAAAGTAAGAGAACTATGATGCAAACTATCAAATAAGAGTTTCAAATTCTGCTGTAAAGCAGCTGTAGCAAGGTAATAATAATGTCATTATTCAGCTCGATTCAATTCAAAGTTCATTCATTATGAAACAAATTTAATTCAGCTGTAAAGCAGCTCTACAGAAGCCAAAGTGTCATCATTCAGCTCAGTTCAAGTTTTGTTCTCACCCGATAGTATCAGTGCAGTCAAATCAATATGATTTGAATATTAAGTCCCCCCCAAATAAGCAAGCCAAAGGAACTCAAACTCCATCAGCTGACTGAAATGGAGAAAACAAACCTTGGGGGAAAAACCAGGCTCGGCCTGGGAAGCAGTTCTCCTCTTGCCTAGATGAACATTTAGCCAGTTTTTATTGCAAAATAAATCTCAAGAGAGTGATACAAGATCCTGATCATGCTGTCAGAGTTTATTTTGCAACAATGTCCAGCTGACTCCTCTTTGTATTACTTGGATATTTGATGTCTGTAGCCAAAGAGACCTGAAGCTTGCTGAAGGTTTCCAGTGAAAGCTCAACACTGCTTTTCCTGATGTCAACAACAATCTCCTCAGTCCTTCTATCATGCAGTTGAACTGTTTTCTTTGTGTATTGCTCACAGAGGAGGAGTTGAGGAAGCTCAGAGAGGAGACAAATGTCGACACCCTGAAGCAGGAGCTGGAAAAAGAGAAATTGAAACGAGTCGATCTCGAGCAGAAAATGAATGATATTCTCAGATCCAGGTATGGGAGGTGATGCTTTTCCACACTATACAAGTTTCCCACAACAGCATTTGGCACATCTATTGTATATAGCTTAATAAATATATGTTCCATTTTAGTTATTTCTATATTTATTTGTTGTTAATACTTCTAAACAATAAGTGTGCTTGGTCCAGACTAGAAGATTCACCACCTCCACCTCCAAAGCCACAAGTCACTTCAGTCAATGGAACAGGTAAAGCTTAGTTTGTCCTCCTTATAGATCTGTAGAAATCTTGAGACCTACTTACTTATACATTCAAATTTTGACCTCCAAGAAAGCAATAAATCATATTCACTTATGCATTATTGTTAGAAAATTAATAACTAAAGCCCAAAGTATACTTCTATGTAATTCTTTTGGTCGTCAGGAGGGTTTGCGGACACACCGTCCGTGTGCAGCCCAGTTTTTGTTTTCACATGGACAGTAGGCATATAACACTGCATGTGCAAGTAACCTGAGCGCTTGAAAACGAAGTCCACTAAATAGTGCACATGCACCGAACAGGTCTTTCCACACTCACAGCCAACTGAATATACTTTGAAAGGTGAAACGCAGAAAATGAAGTATTCCTGGGCCTTATGTGACCCTACAATGTCTTATTTCTAAAAAAACAAAATGTGTGTTATGGCGCACATATGAGATGCATTTTGCACAAAAATGCAGCCTTTATTGGTGAATGCATAGTAATGAGTGGTCCAAAAGATGACTACATGTAGTCTCGACCTAAATAAAATGTTATTGTGTCCCTCATTTCGAATAATCCGGATTCATCAACATTAGAACGAGAAGAATAAACTGAATTGCATCGCATCTGCCCTGCCTGAAATTTAGCAATTTTGTTCTGTGCGCTTAACAACACTTTACACACCAATTAATTTGAGGAGCATGATTATAGTTTATCCATCGCTTCAGCTGATTGATATTGGATTTTAGCTCGTCGCAATCACTTTCTTTCATGCTTCAGTCATTTTATTACGTCAGTTATTTATTTATTTTTTTCAACTTTTTCATTTCACTTCAAGATTCAAGATTCAAGAGTTTTATTTGTCACATACACAGTTATATACAGAATATACAACCGGCAGTGAAATGTAAACAGGTCCGCTCCATGGACAGTGCAAATTCACAGTTAAAAACACAAGGAAGAAATTATAATAGAAATAGGATATAAAAAAAGTACTCTCTATATATATATATATATATATATATCTATATCTGTAGAATTATAAATAATCAAGTCAAGAGAAAAAAAAAAAGGTAACAAATAAGGATAAAGTGGAATAAAATAATTGAAGTAGACTTTGCAGTGAGTAAACTGTAGACTTATAAATATGTGGTTAACAAATGTATAAAGAGTATAATGTGCAAACAGGTTTATGACAGGTTGTTACACAGTAACAACGAGAACAGAAAGTGCAGTGCAATGTCAGTGTATCGATGTTTATCCTGACGTGAAGTCACGTGATGTTAAGTGACTGAGTTCAGGAGTCTGATGGCCTGGGGAAGAAGCTCCTCCTGAGTCTCTCAGTTTTGGCCATCAGGCTTCGGAAGCGCTTACCAGATGGTAGCAGCGTGAAATGAGGGTTTGCAGGGTGATTAGAGTCCTTGATGATCTTGGTAGCTCTACCTTTGCAGCGTTTGGTGTAGACGCCCTGCAGAGACGGAGAGCTGACCCTGAGATACGCCTCGGATAAGCGCACTACTCTTTGCAGGGCTTTGCGGTCATGACTGGTGCTGTTCCCATACCACGCTGTGATGCACTGAGTTAAAACACTTTCTATCGCCCCTAAATAGAAAGTTTTCAGGATAGCTGGTGAAACCCTGAATTTCCTCAGCTGGCGCAGGTGGTACAGTCTTTGCCTGGCTTTTTCACCTGTGTCTGAATGTGAGCAGTCCAGGTCACGTCCTCTGAGATGTTTACACCCAGGTACTTGAAGCTGCTCACTCTCTCTACTGGTGACCCGCTGATCATGAGGGGGGAGTATGTCCGTTGCTGTCTCTTCCTGAAGTCCACAATCATTTCTTTGGTCTTGCCAACATTCAGAGAGAGACAGTTGTCCTGGCACCATGATGTTAGATGCTCCACCTCGTCCAAGTATGCCGTCTCATTGTTGTTGGAAATGAGGCCCAGGACAACAGTATCATCAGCAAATTTGATGATAGAGGTGGAGCTGTGTGTGGACAAACAGTCATGCGTGTAGAGAGAGTAGAGCAGGGGGCTCAGGACACAACCCTGTGGAGCTCCCACACTCAGGGTGATGGAGGTGGAGGTGGACTGGCCTATTCTCACCACCTGAGGCCTGCCAGTGAGGAAGTCCTCAATCCAGTGGCAGAGAGAAGGATTCAGGCCGAGATCCAGGAGTTTGGAGGTTAGCTTGGTGGGAACTATGGTGTTAAAGGCTGAGCTATAGTCAATAAATAGCAGTCTTACGTAGTTCCCACTTTTGCTGTCGATGTGAGTGAGGGAGGAGTGGAGGACATGAGAGATGGCATCTTCAGTCGATCTATTGGGACGATAGGCAAACTGAAGAGGGTCCAAAGTGTCAGGAATGAAGGCGCAAATGGTGTTTTTAATGAGTCTCTCAAAGACCTTCATGACTATAGACATGAGAGCCACTGGACGATAGTCATTTAGGCAAGAGGGTTTACTGTTCTTAGGGACAGGGATGATGGTGGATTTTTTGAAGGAGGTGGGGACCACAGATGTAGCGAGGACTCATTAAAGATAGATGTAAACAACCCGGTGAGCTGATCAGCACAGGACCGCAGAACACGACCTGAAATACCATCCGGCCCGGCAGCTTTCCTGGCGTCCACACGCTTGAGTGCTCTCCGAACTTCATCCTCCGAGACAGAGATCACGTGATTGTTGCTGCTCTGAGTAATTTCCTCTAACGCGCCACTTGGCGGAGTCGCGTTGCCGCGGTTACAGTCAAAGCGAGCATAGAAAGAGTTTAACTCATTCACGAGCAACGGATCAGCGTTCACCTCTGCAGAGGATTTAGATCCAAAGGAGCAGATGGACCTCAGACCTTGCCACATGCGCCGCGAGTCGTTGAGTTGGAAATGAGACTCCACTCGGTCTTTATAACGGAGTTTTGCGGCTTTAACTGCTCGTCTGAGAGCATAGCAGGACGATCTGTATTCATTCATATTCCCTGAATGGAGACCGGCGTTGTAAGCAGCAGTGCGTGCGTTCACTGCCGCGCGGATTGAATTGTCCACCCACGGTTTCTGATTTGAGAAGGACGTTATTGTTATTGTTTTTGCGTGGCTTGCTCTGTAAGCGTGTTGATGAAGCAAAGCGCCACGTCTGTGAACTCGCTTACGTCAGCTGAACTCGCCCGGAACATGTCCCAGTCAACATCATCCAGAGCTGCCTGTAGCGCGGTCTCTGAGTGGGGTGACCAACGCTTAACTTCCCGCCTCACCGGGGGTTCCTGGAGGAGCTTAAATTAAACATCCCTTGAAATTGCCCAAAAAAGGCCAAACAAGGCTTCCTCCTCATTTCACACTGTACTTTTATTCCTGAATGTATCTCTGCTCTATAAGTGTCACTTTCTATGAGTGGTTTGTCTGTTTTAAATGAACATTTGTGATGATGCTTAATTGACAGTTGAATTCTGAGAATATTGCAGCCCTTTTTAGGTTGTAGATGTTTATTTTGTGACTCCGTGTAATGTCTGTAACGCTGCATTGAAGTGTTGTGCTGTTTTCGAACTGATAGGGGACAAACAGAAGGAGACCTTAACTTCTCGGCTGTGGAAATGGCTCTATGAGCGCTTTGGTGTTTATATCGAAGACTTCCGCTTTCAGCCTGAGGAGAATACAGTCGAGACCGAGGAACCACTAAGTGCTAAAAGGTGACCAGCCCAAATAAAGCCTCCTTTGGTTTCTTTTAGATTAATAATTTACAGGCTTTGAAGGGAGGTTGAACAGAGAACTGCTCAAGTTATGGGTCAGTCCTGTTATGCAGTACCTTTTGAACTCTGTAAACCCTGGTCAACTATACTAAAAGATTTATAAGTTATTTACACAGTAATAAATTATAGTCTGTGTGTGTTTTCCATCAATATATACAGATCTATTGTTTACTGTTTATACAACAGTTCTTTCTGGTTCTCAAATCTGATTGGCTGAGAGCCTTTTCCATCTGTGCGATATTCCCCCAGTAGCAGCACTGGAACCGCTTTACCGTTTGTATCACTCTGTTTGCGGCGACTGCCATGGCGTGTCAAGCAAATCCACTATATTTTTTTAAAATACTACTGTTGTTGTAAAATTAAGTTTTAAGTGTTTTTTAATTTTTTTTTTTTTAGGTGAGAATGTTGTTATTTATACCTCAAATATGTGACTTTATATTGTATATAAACATAGCGTCTATTTTACAATTTGCTTGGACGCTTTCGCAGATGTGAGTTCCAGGCCGCCAGCGGTTGTTGTGTGCTCATGTACCCAAAGAGAAAAGCTTCATCTTGGCCAGTCCTTCAGAATTTTCCGCTGGCTTTTATGTAGATGGTGGTTAAACATGAGAGAATTAATTTGGGGTATATCAAACGGCCAATCTTTGGGTTAAGGGGAAAATTGAGTGTCGTAGCTTTGTATTTAGGCTATATTTAACTTAAATCCTGTACTAGAGTGCTGCTTTTGTACGCTTGACTGAATTGTTTGCTTTTATAATATCTATTGTCAATTTAAAACTGAACAAGTTAAATTTTTTTTTATCCAATATATTCAAATGTATTTAATGAAAACATGAAAATGTCCTGCATAATATGAATGACCTGGATGTAATTTTGATGCTATGGGTGATTTTAAACCCCTTTTTTGTTAGTTTTTCTGTGTATTTATTCTTTCTTTTTATTTAATTTGTTATTGTATATTTTATGTATCTTAAATTGTAATGTTGAGCTGGATAGGATGTTCTACTGACATCTTTACATACAGTCTCAATTTTCATGCTATTTCTGGCTTTATAATTTCCCCCGTCCAACAGATCTCCTTAAATAATTAATTGTCTTTTCTCCTCTTTGCAGATTAACTGAAAATATGAGACGACTCAGTAAGTGTTTTCGTACTGCAGCCCAAAAAAAACACCCCTTCAAGCCATAACGCTAAATATTTGAATGGATTGCAGCCTCATTTTAATTCCCAATCAGCCTGTGTTTAATTCCCATCACCTCTGCTTTGTCACAGGCATGAAACTGACTGTGTTCTGGTCTGTGTGTTGCGTGTATTTTCAGAACGGGGTGCTAAACCTGTAACTAACTTCATGAGGAACCTTTCTGCCTTATCCAGCTGGCACTCTGTCTACACGTCAGCCATCGCCTTTATTGTGAGCACGGCCCACCACCCACACAAACCCCTCAAACACTATTCATCACTGTTTATCATGTGTATGAGCCACCCGGTCCAAAGTGTCTGTTTTACTACCATAATTACAATAAATAAAGCGTGTCGCCAAGCTCATTGTTGTCTGTACATCACCAGATTTGGAAAAGCCCCGCCTCAGGTTAAACTAATGTTACACTGTTTAATGTTTATTAGGTCAGTGTGATAAAAGTTGGCTTATCTTAAGATATACAAATGTAGATAAATAGTGCCACCAAATGTTTCTGTATGGTGGCTAACATGGTTTCAACACAGCCAGAGACCAGCCTGACATGCCATCCTTCATTTTAATGTCTTCTTCCCTCTCATCTTTTTTCCACAGATCTATATGAATGCTGCCTGGCATGGCTGGGTTATCCCCATGTTTCTATTTTTAGCCATTCTGCGGTTGTCCTTGAATTACCTCATAGCAAAGTACGTCTGACATAATCTATCACTGGTTCAATTCACAACTAGTTCACAAACCCATGTGCTGGTTGCATGACATGGGATCTGATCAATAATTATATATCCCTTTAAATATTATTTAGCATTGAAAACATTAACCATTTTAAATTAATTATTTTTAAATGTTACATTTAAATTATATAATTTAAATATGGGTTTTTTTTATATTAAAAAGTTCTGTCTGTATATTTTCAGGGGTTGGAGGATACAGTGGAGCATTGTGCCTGAGGTGTCTGAATCAGTGGTAAATATTAGCATAATTTCGATTTATTCACATCAGAAAATTTGCTTGATTTAAAAGCCTCAATGCTTAATTTGTGCTCTTCTATTTATTAGGAACCTCCAAAGGAAGATCTTACAGTCTCAGAGAAGTTCCAGTTAGTGTTGGATGTTGCACAGAAAGCACAGGTAAGTGAATTGTAACTTTGTTCTAGCTGTGGTGGTGTAATGCAAGACACCTTTCATTTTTGCTTCACACATAAATCTGCTGACGCACAAGTGATGTCTCTATACAGAATCTATTTGGAAAGATGGCAGACGTATTGGAAAAGATCAAAAAGTAAGTATATTAGATATTAAATTGTGGGGATGGGCGATACGACAGTATATACTGTGTAATTGTTTTTTTTAGCCTAAAATTTAATCATCTTTGGGCCTTTTTTTGTTGTTGTTGAAAAACCTACTTTTGCGAACTAGTCCTAGGTTTTTGGACCGATTGCAAACCGGTGCAGCAAGATTCTCTGGAGTCTTGATTGTCGATAATTGGCAAAAAAAAAAAGTTGAAATTTCAGTTCACGGTCTCTAAAGGCCACCAAAACACTAGAAGAGGGTGGAGCCACGAAAATGACTACAACTCCTGAAAGTAATGAGAGATTTTCACCAAACTTGGCACAAGCTCAAAGCTCAGAGAGCTCATTCTGTGGTCACATCCAAAAGCATTTATAGACTGGCCACTTGGTGGTGCTATAAGAATTTATTTTTTGCAGTATTTACATGGGTTGTTACGAGGCGAGAGGTTGCTCAAAACTGCGCATGCGCTGAACGCCCATGTACGTGTACGAGTCAAAAGAAGTATACTTTGCAAGGCTGTGCATTTGACTGCGCATACGCTCACTTATTTATTTATTTTCCCTACACGCCCACATCATTCATACCATGTGGTCGAACTCCTCATTCTGAGCAATTTGCTGCTGAGCAAAGACCGCCGCTGTCAATCGAATCGTTCATTAAATCTTGCCGATTATTTCAAAAACCAACTTTCACAAACTAGTCCTAGTTCTCGGGACTCTAGGTCAATGATTATCAGAACATTGGTCTTTAGATAGCTATAGGTCATTTAGAAAAATGGGTGTGGCCAAATATACTCAGATGCTTATAAATCCCAAATGAAAACAAAGAACTTCATAAAACAAGGTGAGCACATGCAACATATTCTAAACAAGCGTGCAAACTTTTATGGCGATCAGACCGTTGTTAAAGATGGTCATTATAAACCATATAGTTCCTGTGGGAAATTGCCTGTTTTGGCTGTAACTGGTCTCTTCCATCTATGATCAAAGTGGTTACAGGCTTGCTAAATAAAATTAAATCTTTTTACACAAGTGCTTAAAGGCCTTAAAGCACTTGAACCCTGTTAATTGCTGCTTGCAGCTATATTTATTATTATTTATAAAAAAGTATTATTGTGAGCATAATGTTGACGATATAAAATTACTTGTACTGATATTGATACGATTTTGGTAGTACTGCTTGTTTTAAGTGTTTTATTGAATAAATGTATATTTACATATATGTGTATGTGTATGATATGTACTGTATATATTGCATTGCAGTCTGTTCATGTGGGTGCAGCCTGAAATCACACAGAAACTGTATGTTGGTTTGTGGATGGCCTTCATAGTTTCCTGTTTGCTGCCATATAAACTTATGGGCTTCTTGATTGGTAAGAAATTCAGTTTGACATGCAACAATAATTGTAATTTTTTTTTTCCTTTTTTCAAGTCTCTAATTTTCATGTATTTGTGGTTGTTTCAGGGGTCTATGCCGGCATCAAATTCTTCATCATCGACTTCATCTTCAAAAGCTGCCCAAAACTGAGGGACAAGTACGACACACCCTATATTGTATGGGCCAACTTACCCACAGACCCGCAGCTCAAAGAGCGTAACAACGCCACACTGAGCAGACGGGTGAGTGGAACTGTTCACATGCACAACCTCATTGTTCCAGTTTCAAAAGGCTTGTTAAATATTAATCCTGATTCCTTTTTGTCTCTTTGTGAGGAGAAACTCGTCAGTTATGACTGAAAATGAGAGATGGCTTTCTCTTTTAGTTGGTAGCATTTATTTACCCAAGATACAACTTGATGACAAAAAGAATACATAGTAATATAATTCAATATGTGTGTGTAATTCAAGAGTGACCTGGCCAAGCTGTCAAAAGAATATTAATTATAATATAGTCATTGCATTACAAGCCTTGAATAAGAGTTGTATCTTGGTGCTAGTAACATCTCAAAATATATTTAAATGTAATTTCAAATGATTTTAAAATAAATAAACTAAAACAAATAAAGTGGAGGGCAGATTAAAACAGTCTTACATGATGGTTAAACATGAATTCAGCCAATGGAGGATGTGTAATTCCTCTTTTTCATTAATAAATGATAGGATTTTGGTGTGTGTGATGGTCTGTCACATGTTTATTCTGTTATCTTTCTTCTCTCAGCTGTCTGGGTTTGAAAAGGTAGGGATCTAGTGTGGCCTTTGGTTTGACAACAGTGCCTGTGTTTGCCACCAATGGCTGGTCCTGCGTGTGTGTGTGTGTTTTATATATTATATACGTGTGTGTGTGTGTGTGTGTGTCAGGAATATGCAGTATAACACTGACAATGTCTGTTGGCAATTGGATCAAAAACTGTCAATTTCAAAATGCATCTTCTCTCTAATTTTCACAAAATGTATATGAACAAGATTGTAAAAAGTACCAGAATGTTTTTGATCCATCGTCATCAGACAAGGTGATAGTGTAGAAATCCTGTGTGTGTGTGACATGCAGGGTTTATATCTGAGAGTTTCTCTGTTCTATGCTATAGTTTAGTGTAGCATAATAGGCGTAATAGTATTTTGAAGCAGTGACTACATTAAAGCAGCCAAGCTTTTATATATTTTAGCAACAAATGACACTTTATGGAGACATTTGTTGAGAATTAAAAGGAAACTGTCATCCTTTTCTATTTATGCATGACTTACAAATTATTTTTTCCCATGATTACATAAATGTCTTGTGTAGGTGGCTAGGGACTCTGAAAAGCTTGGCTCTTCTGGTGTTGCCACTGTGTAGTGTTTACTTTTCAAAGCTAGTTTACAATTACCTCTCAGAAAATGGAGAGGTAAAGTGGTGATCAGATGAATTGTATTAGAAAAAATGCATTCATTTACTTTGAAAATGGTTGTTTGAATCATGTTGCATATGCGCTTGTATGACTATAGGATCCAAGATCCTCGAATTGGCTACATTTAGTCCGTTTGTATGAGAATTAGTCAGCATTTCTTTTGCGGATATGTTGTATTTGCAGACGTACTCTCTATGCACGATGAAGAAGTTTTCTGCAAATATAAGGTTTCTTCAACTGTGGCCACTTGTCCTGTAGATTTTTAGTCCCTTAATATACACTTTACACTTTTCTCACTCTCAAAAGTTTATATAATTTGTCTACTAACAAAGTCAAAAGTAGACATGAGAAAAATATTGAAAATTGCCATAAATAGGTTTCACACAATAGATCTTAAAATGGTTTAATTTCACTGTTTATAATATCTTATTATTATTATTATTATTATTATTATTATTATTATTATTATTATTATAGCTGTGTATATTTAATTTCTTTAAGTGTGTGTGATTTTATAAAAACCTATTACAGTAACAAAAAATATTTATTATTATTAATCATATATATTGTTTTAATAAATAATCTTTATTATATAAAACTAAATAAGCAATATAAAACTATGGCATAAAATAAGAGTAAAAACATGTAGCGTGTCATGCGTATAGATTTAAAAAAATATATATACATCTATAAAAACTCAATGTTTTAATAATAATAATAATAATAATAATAATAATAATAATATATTAATATTATTATTATTATTATTATTATTATTATTATTATATTACTTAAACAATAAAATCTATTCATAAGACAGTTAGAAAGTAGCAAAATAAATCATGATGGCAGTGAAAAGTTACCAAATTTTATTGTAATTACAATATTAATTATTATTCATTAATTCAAAATGTAATTAATTTTATAGTGTATATTATGTATAGCAAAATGCTCTTCTGTCATTTTTAATAATAAATCAACTCCTACGACTTAAAAGTGCCTGTAGTTGAAGAAATGCCCATAAACGTATATCAGATGACATCTGTCCTGCTCAGCCCCAAACTCTAACACATACTGTAAATAAACTAATACCTTGGTCATATGGTAGTATGCTGGTGAGTGGTAATACCTATGATAAGTGGCTGTTTAACTCTGGCTTTGAGCTTTGCACTAGTCCTCAGCACCCTCCAGGCATCCTTCGCTACTGTTTGGCATCCAACCCAGAGAACTGAGTCTGTCACCAGGAGCCCACATGCAGCTGAGCCACTGACCCATCATTCACTGTGCTATAGGTCAACACTGCTGCTTGGCTCAATGGCATTCACTGGTTTTATAACGATTGACAAGCTTCCCCCACATGGGTGCTGTTTTTGGGGCCCTAAAGTGCTGATCTAGGATCAATTCTGTTCTTTATCTGGTGAGGAGTTCAAAGATAGCATTGATCCTTCATTGGCACACAGGAACCTTGCGGTTCTGGGGCTTTATTTATACGTCCTGCTCCTAAATCAATAATTTTGCTTGTTCCTCACAGCAGATCCAGCCTACGGTAGCACGTGGCGCTCAATCGGCTGGAATGTCATGCGGGATTGGCCGTGAGGAGGAAAGCGGACGGGCCTACAACACCAAGAGAGGCCCGTTTCATGAAGTCTTCAACTTGTCTGAAAATGAGCGCCCCCTGTCAGGTATGAACGGAAACTGTGGTAGCTTTGAACATTTCATATGTACTTGCTGTGTCATTTAATTGTAAAAGAATGTGTGATTTGATCCACAGTGTGCGAGAATGGATGGCGATGTTGCTTGATCAACAGGGACCGGAAAATGCCAACTGACTACATCCGCAATGGTGTCCTCTACGTCACAGAAAAGTATGCATGATCAGATGCACCTATACTGCAGTATCTTAGTTTACGGTTTTGCAGATGATCAGTTTTGTGGCTTTTTTAGAATTTATTCCAAACAAAGGTGTAAATGTTTTGTTATATTTAAACAATAAGGCACAAGAGTTGTATAAGAGCATTGTTAGGCCCACTGCAGTCCCTCATGATAAAACAATACGTTTTGTATTTTTAGTTACCTGTGTTTCGAGAGCTCCAGTTCCCGGGCGACCTCCTCGAAAAAGAACAAAGTCATCAAGCTGCACGACATCACAGATATTCAGAAGGTCTGCCAGATGTTTTGTTGATGTTTAACTTGTTTATATTGTGTGCTTAGTTTCTAACTGGATTCTCTGTGCATGTTAACAGTACAAGGTGTTGTCAGTATTGCCTGGATCTGGGATGGGGATCTCAATTACAACGCCATCCACTCTAAAGGTAAGTGCCCAGCAACCAATGTGCAGAATATCAGAGAGCGTGTGTGTGTTGCACTGATACCAATAGCTGATTATTCAGAATGATATCTGCTGATACAGATGGTTTGATTTTCTTAAGAAAATAACAATCTCTCCCAAATAATGCTGCAAGCTATATAAGGAAGCCTCTCATTTGGTACTTTACTATAATATCAGAGGTTAAAATTAACAACAGAGCTCCAACTATTATATTCAACTGCTATTTATTTTCAGATATAATAATTACACTCAAATAAAAACTGAAATGTTTGTTGCACATAAAATTTATTGGAGCATACATATACAATTAACAGTAATTAAGCTCTTCTCTAGTGATCTTTATAGCTCACTAATGAACATCAGACAACTTTCCTGAGGTAAATGCAAGGTTAAGTGACATTGTTCACAAGCTGTTTTATTTTTTATATATATAACACAAATTGGTTTGATTTGTATGCAACTATAATGTACTGTATCTTTCAACATACCTTCTGATATTCATGCATTTTTTTTCATAACTATATCTTGTACTGAAGCTGCCTCTTGAACTGAGGCGCTACAGCGTGCCATGTCACATTTAAGAGCATCAAAAGTAAATAAATGAACATAAGTGCCATGTCGGATGCAGCTTGTGTGTCTGTGCGTGTGTGCGCGTGTGTGTGTGTATGGACACATGTACAGTATATATGCATGTAAGCTGCATCAAACATGGCACTTAGGTTTATTTTCTGCTCGAAGGTGGCATAAGTGACAAAAAATAGCATAATGTAATAATTGCATTGTTTTATTTGGGGGAATGAGATATCATATTCTGACAACGAACAGGCTTAGAGCATTTTATTAATTAGTTTATTACTTTTCCTTTTATTAGAAAATCAAGATTTTTAAACTTTATTTTAGCAGCATTAAAACAATTTATTCAAACTGGGTATAAATTATATACAGAAAGTGAGCACTGAAGCGCTCCATGACTTCATGAGTTATGATTCAAAAACCGAAGCTCTCTACACTACGAAATGAATCTCTCTCTTACATCGTATGTGCACATTGTTTTTTATGATGTGAGAATTTGCAAGAGTGCAGAATTCAGTCAGAACTCAACTCTATTTTCACCGGTGACCAATAAAATGCCTCTGATTGGACATTGCATTCACAAGCTTAACCGAAGCGTGTGTGATTGGTTATAATGCTCAATGCTGCCAAAAATATGTTCAAAGAAATCTGATGCAACATGAGCAGATCTAAATGTAATGCTTTTCATTTAAATGTGTTGTGTCTGTCTCAATAAAAGTGACATGAAAATTGGTTACATTTTGCTGGGGTATATTTTGCCCCCTTATGTTGAATTTGTAGGGGCATTTTTGTTATTTTTAGTGGTATTTTTGCCCAAAGCTTTTTGTGTTGCTTTTTTTGTGGAAACCATGATTCATTTTCTCATATCTTTTGATGTATAGAAAGTTCAAACAAACAGCATATATTTGGAATGGATTTTTTTCCTGGTGTATATGTGTACATTCTGCATATTATATACATATATTGTTTACATACTAAAGTGCACGTGTATATACTGTACCTACTGTACATATAGGCTAAATATTGTAATGAGTATCGTTGCACACAGGTTTAATTATAAATAAAATTGAAAAGCTACCTGTGCAACTTTTTTTATTTTCTGTATTATTACTTCTAATTTATAATTATTTACTTGCTCTCTGTAGTGGAATATTAAGGTGATATTTTTCAAGGTACACGGATCAATTCCACCCTTTCCCCCTGCCAGGTTTCTTTGCACATTGTTTTTTCTGGCTCCAAACCATGGCACCACAGTGAGCACCAGAGGCTGCTGTTTACCACTGTAGCTAACAAAGAAGGTGCCAAAAAAGGAAAAGCTAGTAGGCTAACCGTTTAGCTTGCACACTAACTGAAATAACTGAATGTGAAATGCTCACTGTATTCATAGCATTGGTTAAATTTATATGAAAGGTGATCTAAAAGACATCATAAAGCGATTCTGCTGGATTTCTAATCGGGCACCAAACTGAGTGTCCATGACACGTTCTTTCAGCCAGTAGAATCGCTTCTACACCAGATCGCTTTCATACCAATTGCGATTCATACTGGAGTCCATGCAAACCTTATGTTGACATCAAAATCAACAGTGTGAAAAGCACACTAACCGTTTCGTCTCTTCCGCAGCCTCTAGTGTTTGGTGCCATGATTCATCGGGACGAGGCCTTCGATGCCATCAATACTCAGTACATGAAGATCATAAATTCTACAGCAGCTCCCACAGTCACAAACCCAGAGACATAGCTGGATCGACATATGACGTAAGGTAGTCCATAAGGCAGCCCTAACCTTACTGTAGCACTAACCTAACCGCTATATGGAGAAGATGGCTTCCGGAAGTTGTCCACCCAATCTCCAACCCAAAACGATGGATTTGAGGAGGAGAAACTGCAAAAAAAAAAAAGTTTTTCATATTCTCTTTTAGATTACATGTGAGTATTAGGAAAGGGTGTTTTATATAATGTTCTCTCCAATGGCGTACTATAATCTTACACAAGTGTTTGTCAGGATGGGTGTTATTTTATAAGGTTAGGGGATGGTTGTGCTTCTTACTTGTTTGTCCTGTGTCCTACAACAGCAAAATGCCACTTCAGAACAGGAGCTGGTACTCCTCTGTGTGATCTGTCTGTAGTCAGACCATTTAACCGTCTCTCAGAGCTTACCGCCATTTTCACTTAATTGCATCACCGCTGGCCTTGCACAAAGAAACAGCACTTAGTGTTGCTGAGAGCTTTTAGATGTGATTTAGGAGGGAAAGGAACAGACTTAACCGTCAACCGAAATCCATACGCGCAAAGCAGCTCGCAACTGCCGACCACACCGTTCCTTTGGGCGCGCCAACTTTCTCTTCATTATTTGTGATGCTTGTATTAACTCGACATAAATACAACCTCACATTTTAAAGGAGTAGTTCACATAAAAATGAGAATGTTTACTCATGTTGTTTTAAACTCATATGACTGACTTTATTACGTAAAACACAAAAGGAGATATTTAGGCAGAATGTCCAAGCTGCTCTTTTCACCCCAAAAACGAAAATTGTCAACATTTACTCGTTCTCCATACAATGAAAGTCAATGGGGTCCAAAACAACACACCCAAACAGTCATTGTATGGAGAGAGGGAAAAGATTTCTAAATGCCTCCTGTTGTGTTCCACATAGTCACACAGGTTTGAAGCAACATTAGGTTGATTTAAATATTCAAATACTACGTGGTATTTTATCCTCATACTGGTTTGGAAAAACATCAGGGTGCATAAAAATCTTTTATTTTTACTTAAAGCACAAAATTATCACCTGTCTTACTCATTAAATGAATGTGCACAAATAAGACAAATTAAGCAGGAATTAGCTGGTCATGTTAATATATTAATTCTCATTCCTCGTCATTGAGCCCTGAGATTGAAGTTGAAACCTTTTTGAATATGGTTAGTTAAATGTCTTAGTTTACTAATGTTGTGCCCCAAAATAAGATCTAATTACTGAAAAACACAGGCTAATTTCTCTATGTATGTAATATGTTATGATTCTTCTAAAAGTGTGAATAGGGAACTCCAAATTAACATGATGCAAAAAAAAGTGCTACTTTGTTTTACCCATTCATAACATTTCTGTTTGTAACTTTTGACTATGCAGATTTTAACAGCTCCTTTTGGATTAAAAGCAGGTCTTTTCTTTCTTAAGTGAGAAGAGTCTTACAGCATGTCATGATTTTTTGGTTCATTTGTCCCTGACACTTTCTTTTGCTCTTCTAATGTTTATGCATTTCAAAATGTGCTGTGCTAAATTGCACACTTTAGTTTTTTTCCATTTCAAGCCTTGTTTCTCATCTGCCTTATTCTGCCTTATTTTCTTTCTTTCTTTCTTTAGAGCCATTTTCTACTTGAAATGTTCTTTCTTCTAATCATTTTGAGTCAGTATATGCCTGTTGGAGTTAAACTTTGGACTCCTTGGATGTTGTTTACCATAGATTTTTAAATGGCACTTTGGACTTAATATATGGCCACTTGTATAGTGGAAGATCATTTCGTTAGAATAAATATGACGGTAATATTGTCTGTGCAGATGTATTTGTGAAAGCACATGAATAGTGCACCTTGGTTTTATTAATTTCACCTTTTAACATTGTTCTAAAATCAAATTCCATTATTATTGATTCTTGAAGAGGAGAAATTTACCACTGATAATTGTCATTTGCCAAATAAATGTGTATTGTTGTTTGCACTCTGTTTCTGTCCCAGAACAGTTTAGTTTACAGACATTTGTGTTCCACAATAGGCTAGTTTGATCCCTGGAGCGACAGGGGCATGAAAATTAGCCTTTTTTGCCTGTGATGAATGTTGGAGGAGCTGGAAAATCATAGTTTTTAAATGCCTTGTTGAAACATTTTATTCTTTTTATTTTGCATTAGAACACATTTCTTCTTCCAGCTTTAAGAATTTGATCATTGTTCCCTGGAAGTCGTTGGCTATAGCATGAAAGGGTGTTGTTTTTGTATTATTTCACTGTGTATTACTCTGTTCAAGTCTTTTTTCTTTTCAGTCAAGTATCCATTTAGTTGGTTGTATAGCACACAGTTGTCACAATCGCATTTACATTGGTACGGCCACTCAGCGACTGGGTTTAATAGACTTTGCAGAGGAAAAAACACCATAAATTGGAGTCATAACTACTCTGAGACTTGAGTAAATCTGATGTGCTGAACGTGACTGGATGTTTGTTTATCAAACATTTGTATTTACACTGGATGTACATGTCTGGTAAACTCTTTCCTGCTTTCCTCTGATTAGTCTTCATTTGGAGAAGAAATAAACTCTGAGTTCTTTGTAACCTTTACTGTTTGTTTCCTTTATTTCCACCTGTGGAGATGCCAAACAGCATTATACAATGAAATAAATGCACACAAATTTCAGTTTTAATATATCAGAGTGCCCACAGATAGTGTGACGTTTCACTAGAGGGCACCAAATGAATGAGATCTCCAACAACTGTATCCGTTTCTAATGCTGAAGGAAGCTTGAGATTTAAAGTGCCGTTTTATGCCATTTTTAAATGTTCCTTGTTTTGTTTTGGAGGTCTCCTACAATGTTTACATTTTAAGGTCTTAATTTTCTCATAATATACATTGCACATCACCTCTTTCTCAAAGAGTCTGAAACGATTTGTTTCGAAGATTCGGTCTCTCTAAACCCCATATATTATATTTTCTGTCAGTATACTTTGCTCTGATTGGTCAGATTGCCCAGTCTTTTGTGATTTGGTCTATCGCTAATGGTGTGTGTCAGAAACAAAATGCTTAATACCATATCTTAATTTCAGATCTGGAGGCTTCCTCAGCTCTTGTATACACAGAGATGCAGACCGTAACGATGGCATTGGTTTTACCATGTCTATTCAAGCGCATGTCCTCATCCTTTGGAAGAGCATGCAAAGTGGATTTGCTTTAGCTTTAGCATGTCTTCTCAACATGTCAACAGCACGAACCCAGCTCTTCCAGACCTCCGTTACAACTACATTTTTTGATGGTCAAAGTAGGTGTTTGCAAGTAGCCAATGAAGACCATAGGCTGGCATTGTGCAAATTTTTACTATTTGAAAGCATACTATGGGCACTTTAAGCTAATTATATTTAATGGCTTTTTTTTTTCCACTGAATGCAGTGTTGGGAAAAGTTACTTTGAGAAGTAATACATTACAATATTGCGTTACTCCCTTAAAAAGTATCACATTTTTTAAACCCAGAGACATAGCTGGATCGCCATATGACATAAGGTAGTCCATAAGGCAGCCCTAACCTTACTGTAGCACTAACCTAATCGCTATATGGAGAAGATGGCTTCCGGAAGTTGTCCACCCAATCTCCAACCCAAAACGATGGATTTTTAAGAAAAGTAATGCACCGTGTTACATTACCTAGGCTGGGCTTGCTTTGTTTTGTATTTTTTAATAAGAAAATGGTTCTATTTTGGGCAAATGTAACAAATTTCCCACCAAAATTGAAATAAGGCTGAAGGAAATGCAAATTTAAACATGTACAGTAAAGGGTGCAGCTCAAAAGAGAAGTTTGTTCAACACTTAAATAAAGCACCAATAAAAAATCTAATAATTTTTTAATTATGGTAATTTTTGCTTATGGTTTAACTGAATCATCGAAGGTCATGCAACAGCAAGTACATTGGTCAATAAAGTGAGATGCAGATGAAATGAATTACATTTTTCTTTTGAGCAAGTGTGATGAGTAAATGCATGCTCACATTTAGTCTAGATCTTGAACTACAATAACCATCATGTTTACACAACTCCTCTGCACTTACTCTCGATTTTTCTCAACATGGGGACAGGAGAGCTCAGTCAGTAAATGGAAAAACAGAGTAACTTCTGTTACTTATTTCAAAAAGTAACGGGTAATTTGTTGTAAATTTAAAAGTAATGCGTTACTTCACTAGTTACTGGAAAAAGTAATCTGATTACATAACTCGAGTTACACTGCTGAAAGGTGACATCTCACTACTAAATTCTTTAATTTAGTTATGGAAATTGTCAATCTTTATCATTGCGTTAAATGCCTACAGTCTGATTTAGGTAGTCAAAAATGGGTGTGAGCGAATTTCACATTGTTTTAACGCAAACATGTGGTCTGATTTGGTCTTAGAACTCGAAGTGCATAACTTCTAAATGTAATGATATAAAGCACCTAAACCATCTAAAGAGCTTAAGGTGTGGTCACATTTAACTAATAAATTGTTCATTACAATAGACATCTACACAATCAGGAAATCTGTTTGAGTGAAGGATTTCCTCATGCAGATTTCGCAATGGGTTCTGGTTGGCCACGCAGTTAACTAACTGAAAGTTGATTGGTTTGAAAGTGACTTCTGTGTTAGCTGTGTTTTTTTCCATATATCGCTATTGACAATAGACAGTGAACTTTGAAATGCGTGTGACCACAACTTTAGAAGAAAGCTTGCAGATCTTATTGAGTCTGTGAAAGGGTTTTTAGTGGCAATCAAGCAATTTGTCATTAAATAAACATAGTTTAGCTCGAAGGTGAAGGTGTGGGTCAGAATGTCTTTCGGAACAATAATAGCAGAGACACAGTGATAACGGCACTTAGTCTTTGTCCCTGCCCAGCTCATGGTTCACTTACGAATTTGAATCTGCAACTTGTCAGACTATAAAACAATGTTTTAAAAAAAACATGCCTTAATGAACATCATTCGAGTCTAAGAGAACATTTCCAACCTCTTTCTCTCACCAGTTTGCCTGTTATAAATGCATGAATCAGCTGAATGAGAGAGGAGAACTCCAGTCATAGATCGATTGTTTTATAGCTCTTCATTAAAACTTGCTATTGATTGATTCGATGCAGACTAATTGCATGTATTAGGGGAGGTTTTCCAATATGGTTCTTCAGAAAGTGCTGGAGAGCTATTAATACTAGCTGTAGTTCCTGGCAGTCCAGAGGGATACTTGTGAAGCTGGATACAGTTTCAGCTGCATCTGAGGGTCAAACATCTGTGTCTCCCAGTACAGTATTACTGAGAAGATTGAGAAATGATGCACACAATGTTCAGTGTGTCAACGTTCCAGCTACAGTATCAGTTTTATTACAGAGATACGTATGGTTTATGGCCGCTCGCTCTGCTGTTTGGAAATTGTCAAGAAATGATATTCGCATACGAAAACCCTTTTTCATTAAATTTTGTTAAGAGCATTCACACACTTAAAGAATAATAGAAGAAGAAGTTTTATTTATATAGCGCCTTTCCATAGCTCAAGGCCGCTTTACATAGTGTTAGACAGTACATTTGTCCACATACACAATAGTACATTAACACACCCACATACGCAATACAAGCACAGGTCTTATATAGCCATATTATTCAAAATACAAATTAAATGGGTATATCTTTAGTTGGGTCTTGAAGGTAGACATAGATAAGATATTGCGTAATGGTAGGGGAAGTGAATTCCATAATTTAGGAGCATTGACACTAAATGACCTACCACCCACAGCCGGAAACGAGGAGTGGACGAAAGACTAAGCTCAGATGATCTGAGGGACCGGGCAGGAGAGTAGTGGTGGAGCAGATCAGAGTCAGACAGATATGGGGGTGAGAGACCATTTAATGCCTTAAATGTTAGAAGGAATGTCTTAAAGTGAATACGTGATGCCACAGGTAGCCATTGAAGATCAAAATAATAATAATATAAAATATAATATAATAATAAAATACAAACTAATAATAATAATGCCACACATACATTTATATGTATTATATATTTTATATTTATACATTTATATTTATATTACATTATATTATACTATTTTATATTATAGTATTATATTATATAAACGTTTTATGTATGTGTGTGTGTGTGTGTGTGTGTGCATGTATATGTATGTGTGTGTGTATATATATATATATATATATATATATATATGCATATATATATATATGTATGTATATATATATATATATATATATATACACACACAAACCCAATTCCAAAAAGTTGGGACACTGTACAAATTGTGAATAAAATCAGAATGCAGTGATGTGGAAGTTTCAAATTTCAATATTTTATTCAGAATACAACATAGATGACATATCAAATGTTTAAACTGAGAAAATGTATCATTTTAAGGGAAAAATAAGTTGATTTTAAATTTCATGGCATCAACACATCTCAAAAAGTTGGGACAAGGCCATGTTTCCCACTGTGTGGCATCCCCTCTTCTTTTTCTAACAGTCTGCAAACGTCTGGGGACTGAGGAGACAAGTTGCTCAAGTTTAGGAATAGGAATGTTGTCCCATTCTTGTCTAATACAGGCTTCTAGTTGCTCAACTGTCTTAGGTCTTCTTTGTCGCATCTTCCTCTTTATGATGAGCCAAATGTTTTCTATGGGTGAAAGATCTGGACTGCAGGCTGGCCATTTCAGTACCCGGATCCTTCTTCTACGCAGCCATGATGTTGTAATTGATGCAGTGTGTGGTCTGGCATTGTCATGTTGGAAAATGCAAGGTCTTCCCTGAAAGAGACGACGTCTGGATGGGAGCATATGTTGTTCTAGAACTTGGATATACCTTTCAGCATTGATGGTGCCTTTCCAGATGTGTAAGCTGCCCATGCCACACGCACTCATGCAACCCCATACCATCAGAGATGCAGGCTTCTGAACGGAGCGCTGATAACAACATGGGTTGTCCTTGTCCTCTTTAGGCCGGATGACATGGCGTCCCAGTTTTCCAAAAAGAACTTCAAATTTTGATTCGTCTGACCACAGAACAGTTTTCCACTTTGCCACAGTCCATTTTAAATGAGCCTTGGCCCAGAGAAAACGCCTGCGCTTCTGGATCATGTTTAGATATGGCTTCTTTTTTGACCTATAGAGTTTTAGCCAGGAACGGCGAATGGCACGGTGGATTGTGTTCACCGACAATGTTTTCTGGAAGTATTCCTGAGCCCATGTTGTGATTTCCATTACAGTAGCATTCCTGTATGTGTTGCAGTGCCGTCTAAGGGCCTGAAGATCACGGGCATCCAGTATGGTTTTCCGGCCTTGACCCTTACGCACAGAGATTGTTCCAGATTCTCTGAATCTTTGGATGATATTATGCACTGTAGATGATGATAACTTCAAACTCTTTGCAGTTTTTCTCTGAGAAACTCCTTTCTGAAATTGCTCCAGTATTTTTGGCCGCAGTATTGGGGGAATTGGTGATCCTCTGCCCATCTTGACTTCTGCGAGACACTGAGGCTCTGAGAGGCTCTTTTTATACCCAATCATGTTGCCAATTGACCTAATAAGTTGTAAATTGGTCCTCCAGCTGTTCCTTATATGTACATTTAACTTTTCCGGCCTCTTATTGCTACCTGTCCCAACTTTTTTTGAATGTGTAGCTCTCATGAAATCCAAAATGAGCCAATATTTGGCATGACATTTCAAAATGTCTCACTTTCAACATTTGATATGTTATCTATATTCTATTGTGAATAAAATATAAGTTTATGAGATTTGTAAGTTATTGCATTCCTTTTTTATTCACAATTTGTACAGTGTCCCAACTTTTTTAAAATCAGGTTTGTGTGTGTGTGTGTGTGTGTGTGTGTGTGTGTGTGTGTGTGTGTGTGTGTGTGTGTGTGTGTGTGTGTGTGTGTGTGTGTGTGTGTGTGTGTGTATGTGTGTGAATAATTTTCTAATATATTATTATGTATATAAATATTATGTATATAAAATAGCCTTGTTGCTGGAATGGCATAAATATATTATTATTATTATTCATTGTTATTATTCATTATTATTATTATTATTATTATTATTATTATTATTATTATTATTATATTTTTATGATGTTTCATTTGTTTAAAATTCATTTTTAAACATGTTTCTGCGTAATGCTTCATCCACACCACTAGGTGCCACTGTGAGCCCAAGAAGACTGCATAGTGCAACAAAAATACTGAATGTACTTTTAAGGGTCACGTTTTTATAAGTATAGAAACAAGCAACATATTAGGATGACTCATTTTCACTATAAAATAAACAGAAATGAGAGGAATGTAAACCTCCAATAATCCACAAATAAAATGACATTACCGAAGATTTCCTTTGTTCATTCACATTCAAAAACAACACTTTCATGTAGAGCAGGACACACTCCAGGGCTTTCCTTCCAGCAGATCCCACCGGAGCTGCAGACAACCAGACGTGTCTGAGACTAAAAAGGGCAAGTCTTAATCAAGGACTGTAATCATAATCCGGAAAGAGTCAGGACAGGAACAGGGCATGCAGAAGAAACCTTCCAATCTTGCGGATCTCCTATATCGGGTTTCACCCCCCCCTTGCTTCATGCCATGGTCGCCTATCAGCAAAAACATGGTCATCACGCTCAACTGACACCCTGCTAAAACTGGTGACCATCAAACCCCAAGAACTGGCGCAATGCCTTGCAGTCGTATTCACTTTCTATGGAGGAAGCCTTGATCTGCAGCAGCTTAAGGTGTTGAAGTCAGCAGCAACTTAGCACTGTCTCACACTATAAACCTGCTGAGCTTCAGTAGCAGGTGTTTCTTAGCATGTTTTGACAAACACATTTTTCACCTTAAATGTAGTAATTAGGTGTTGTTGCAAACAATCTATCATGCTCCATTTAGGTCACAGTAGAATAACTACATGAAAATGGGCTGATAATGTTTAAGAGGACGATAATTTAAAAGAAAATCTCTCAAATCAAACATCATTTATGTCAGTCTGTCACATCTGCCTAAGAGGACATAGCTATATTATCTATAGAAGCTGCTAGTTAAGTCTTATAGTTACTAAAAATAAAAGATAAATTTTTATAGTTGAATTGTCATTTAGTATTTTTAAGGGTATATTTTATTTAGAAATAAAAAATATAAAATATACATTAAATTAATTATTTTTTATGTTTTATTTTATTTTAGTTTTACTTTAATGAAAACTATTTTAAATGTTTACACTGTAAAAATCTTTTTATGATTTGTTATCACAACATTTGTCCTTTGTCAAATTAACTTAATTTAATGTAATTTAAGGCAACCAGGTTACTTTTTAAGTTAAACCTGTTAAACTGCTTATTTGTCACGTGTGGAACTCAATTTTCATTCACTTTGGTTGTCCAGAAAAAAAGCCTGGACATTGACTTAATGACATGAGGGTGAGTAAACGAAATAATTTTAGAATGACCTATCCCTTTAAAAAGTGTTACCTCGCATGCAAATCAACTACTGCGCCAAAACATACTTGTTATGTGAATGAGTACAAATTTGTCCCACTATACACGCACACACAAGTGTTTTTAAGGTGCTATCACACACAGGCGATGGTGAAAGCTCTCTGTTGGACAAGAGTGTGTAATATGAGTTAATAAACTAAACAGAGACGTTCTCCGAGTTCATCTGAGCTTTATTTAGACACGGGAAAGACTCTTATACTAGTAAACACAACTGCACAGAAGCAGAAAGAAACTTTCATTGAAGATTATCAACATCACATTAAGATCTTTGAAACTTAAGGGTTGTCATACCTGAAAACATGATACATTTCTTGGATGTACTATTACACCATTACACACAACAAGATAGAACGTGAGCGCAGATTCCTCGGGGAGCCTGACCACATCTGAACATTACAAGAATTCCATGCTGACATTTGGGTGTGAATTGAATGATGATATCTCGTCCCATAGGACTGTCTTTCACTCACATGACCAGTGCTGGTGCCATTTATTAAGATGGCATATTGCATACTGTCAGCATTTTCCTCTCATGGGAATCCCTGGCCTTTCTGCCTTGGCTAGAGAGATTTTCCTGTTTATCTGGTATCTCCAAGATTCAATCTACTGTTACTGATTGCTTGGAAACGCCACACTGATTTATCATGTCTGTTTAAATCCATATGCAGTTATTTTTAATGTTGGGAGTGGTAACAGTGTTGTGTAATTTATTAATAAAGTCAGAAGTACAACAGCAGCTATAACCAAGTTACAATCATTGTGATACTCAACAAAATGGGTCACAGACTTCTGACAGATATGCTGAAAGAAGGAAAATACAACTATGTAACTGAAAAGATAGTAAAATAAATTGGCTTTTGGAAAGGATGAAAATACACTTTAAATTTAGTTTAAGATGCAGGTCTAAATAAACTTTTGGTAACTTTTTTGGCTTACTTGGTTATATACTGATACAATAGTTTGTCTAGTGTTTCTCCTTGAGCTTTTGACATATAAGAGGTCATCATAAGATTATCCTGTTTCAGAACTGAAGAAAATCAATGCCTAAGGAGAGAAGAGCGATACAGGATTAATGGAATAAAAATAACATTACCTTCCAAAGGATCCCAATGCTAGGAATGTGGTATTTATTTTCAACAATGTGCATGCCTCAGTTGAGCATTATTTATTTGTATTCAGTACATCTCCCTGTGGATTCTTTTGTAAATCAGTCGCAATTTAGGCACAAGCTTTGCAAACAGACTTTTACGATATGGACTTGACAGGAATGCGACAACATGTAAGTAACTGTGTTAATTCTAATGGCTGATCTGTGACCAGTGATTTCTGATATGTAATGATTCATGTACAGTCAGATGTTCTTTGTCTGTGTTAATAAATCAAACCAGTGACTAAACGGTCGACTCCACATTGTTTCTCTCAGTAGGATGAAAATAAAGAGAGTTCCATATGTAATACTCAGCTATTTCATATGCAAAGATGTCAGCCAATCGCTGACAGTGGGCATTTACACTGAAGTCTCACAGCAGACACGCCCCTTCAAACAGAGTTCAAATCAGAGGCTAAAATCAGGGTAGGAAAAATGCCTTTTATTTATAAATTATGATCAGTTTTGATGTAAAAATCATACTATCATTATAAGTGCACCACAGGAAACCATAAAACAATAAAACAACGCAGTTCATGACCCCTTTAAGACCCATTTACACCAAGAACGATATATGGTATTAGTGTCCACACCAGCAGACGATATTGTTTTGTTTATTTTTAAGCGCGCTGCAGTTTTTTTGTCTGCTGGTTTAAATGCTCAAACTCTTTAAATTTGATTATTTTCACTGTCAAAGTTTCATTATTCATTGTCTGGGAAAAAATCGTCCTGAACGTGATTCCACCAATTTTGTTCCTCTTTGTCGTTATCAGTTTAGCTGTCACTATTCTCACAGAATTTGATTATTAAAACTTTATAGTTAAAGTTGTCATTACAGTTATCATCCTTGGTGTGAACAGGCCTTTAGGCTTTTTTTAACCCAAAATTGACAGTTTTGTTTGTTAGTAATGTTTCATATTGATGATGAGAACCACTAATATAGATCGAGGTCCATGGCTGGCTCTGCTGAAAATAAAGATATCAAAAGCACAGGTCTAACAAAGAAGCAAAATCACATAATATGAACCAAGACAGCTGATCCAACTTCCAGCACACAGGTGTTGGAGGTGTGGTGATTCATTCTCTCTCTCTTTCTCCATATCAGTCAGCACCAATGAACCTGAGGCATGATCACATTTCTGTTTGGGGCCTCATGGTGTTAGTTGTAAAGTCGTACAGTGTAACTGCTGTAATGCTTCATCCTCTGCGGAAGCTCAGGTGTCAGTCAAGCCAGCACTTTTACCTCTCAGTTCAAGAGGGTCCAGGCCTGAGGAGCACTGAAAAGGTTTTTCGGGTAAACTGTTTGGAAACATTTCTGAATTTGAATACTATTTGTAAATTGATCATAAATGGGTCACTTGGGGGCCAGTTGTTCAACAAAACATAAATACTGACTTTTATAGGCTATTTTATTTAGACCTAGCCTATATATTTATAATTAAAATGTACTTCATAAATACAATTAATTAAAACAACATCAATCTCTTCAGTCTTCAAATTACGGGTTCAAACTTCGTGCCAGTGAAGTTCAAAACAGCCAACACGCATTGCTTCAGTGTGCCAATCAAAGTCAGCCCACCCTTTGCTGTCTCAAGCAGTCTGAGCGCTACTATATCTGTTTAAGCTCTCGGCTGAGCATGCTGTGAGAATGACTTCTATTCCCCAACACCAGTAAACTAGTTTTAAAAAAAGTAGTAAAGTTTTAGAAGTTAGTTTAGGGCTCGATCTCCGTCAGGCTGGAGCTATCGGATCCAAACAACTGGTGGAGTGGCGGAAAGTCGCGGAGGAACAACAGGCAACACTCTCGGGGGGCAAAGATGTCCCGAGAGAACCACGAGAACCATGAGAGCGTGGACCACGCTGCACCCTTCCAGGACGTCTGCGAAGTGGAGCGTCCTGAGCAGGAGTGCTGCGAGCTCGTCACCATCAACATTTCAGGTCTACGTTTCGAAACACAACTCAAAACGCTCGCAAGATTCCCGAACACGTTGCTAGGAGACCCGATTAAAAGGATGCGGTTCTTCGATCCGTTGAGGAACGAGTTCTTCTTCGACAGAAACAGACCGAGTTTTGATGCGATCCTGTATTACTACCAGTCAGGTGGGAGGCTCCGAAGACCCATCAACGTGCCGGTTGAGATTTTTTTGGATGAAATTCAATTTTACGAGATCGGCGATGACGCCGTCCAACATCTCCGAGAGGATGAGGGTTTGTTGAAAGAAGATGAACGGCCCATGCCGTCCAGTGAGTTAAAGCGTCAAATCTGGCTGCTATTCGAGTATCCTGACAGCTCAGGGCCAGCCAGAATCATCGCTATAGTATCTGTGATGATCATCCTGATATCAATTGTTATCTTCTGTATTGAAACTTTGCCGGAATTTAGAGAGGATGACCGTGTGTTTAATAACCACCTTGCGCCGAACGGAACGGCTTCAGGAAAAAGATCGAGCACATTCACGGATCCGTTCTTCTTGTTGGAGACAATCTGCGTGGTTTGGTTTTCCTTTGAATTGTTTATAAGATTTCTTGCGTGCCCAAGCAAAGCCGCCTTCTTCAAAGACATCATGAACACCATAGATATTGTGGCTATTATTCCATATTTCATCACTTTGGGTTTAGACCTTTCTGAGGCCGAGGCAAGCTCTCAACAGACCACATCTCTCGCTATACTGAGAGTTATCCGCTTGGTGCGCGTCTTCAGGATTTTCAAACTCTCACGGCACTCCAAGGGTCTCCAAATTCTCGGTCAGACCCTGCGAGCGAGTATGCGAGAACTCGGGCTACTGATATTTTTCCTTATCATCGGCATTATATTGTTTTCCAGCGCGGTTTACTTCGCCGAAGTGGACGACCCAGAATCGTCTTTTACTAGCATCCCTGACGCGTTCTGGTGGGCGGTTGTTACCATGACTACTGTTGGATATGGCGATATGTATCCCGTCACCATTGGAGGCAAAGTTGTTGGATCGATGTGTGCCATTGCAGGAGTTCTGACAATCGCTCTGCCGGTACCAGTAATCGTGTCGAATTTTAATTACTTCTATCACCGAGAGAACAACGAGGAGGAGCAAGTGGAATACACGCACGTAACTTGTGGTCGCCCGTTACCTTTGCTATGTGACCGGCATAAAAGTGACAGTAAACCCTCTCTCATGATATCAGAGAATTCAAATGATGACGACTGGAATTCATCGAGCGTATCAAATCTGAATCCATCAGAGGAACATACAGTCAAACTCTCAGATGTATAAGAAATCCAAAAAGAGCTTATATGTGAGTATTACATTAGTCTTGCTGTGCATTACTCTGGGGGTTCTTGTTTCTAGAGTTCCAACTCTGTAGACGTGTATATCCTATGTGACATCACAATTGAATTCTAAATTAGCGTGTTCCTACATTGAGAGAAGGAGGAGCTTTGTGTAAACTACACACTTTTTTTGTAAAATATTTGTCCACTTGTTCAAGTGGACAGCGCCACTCAAACTTGACTCTTTCCCCGCCTTTGGCGGAAATGTACAGCTTTTCTTGTCTTCACTGTTATAGGGTAGGGGGCGCTATGACATCTGTTTTGAAAGAGTATAGAATCTCCTCATCAAACACAGGGGAGAAGCAGCAACAAGCGATAACATATGTAAGCGGGTAATTCTGTTTTGCAGGTACATTTGGTGTCCAAAGTCATTATTTTTTTCTGTTTTTTTTCAAATGGTTATATTTTTAATTATCTCATCCTTCCCTCTTGTCATTTTGACCTGAAACTCATTTTTTAAAAACTGAGTGTTCATCGGAGTGGTCCAAGACCCTAGGACTTTTGTCGCACTTGAACCACGAATACACAAAAGAAAATTGACTGGATTCGAGGAGTTTTGTGCTTGAAATTTAAAAAAGCATCAAATCCTTCTCTCAGAGGTCAATTTGACCTCCTTAGGAATGAATGGAATATGAGAAATGCTTTAGTACACATAGAAAACACAAAAATGTTCAAAACAAAGTGCGAGGGAGGGATGAGGATTATTTTAATAATTTGTTACTCATCACAAGATGTTACAGGCCATGACACTATAATATTTTCTGTAAAAAGTATTGTGCATATAGCTGAAAATCATGATTTGTTGTTGTCCAAATTAGTCTTTTTTTTCCGTCATGTATCATTGTATAATCCAAAAATATTTAATTGCACTTTTCTTTTGGTAATATTTCATTTATTTTAATTATACAAGCCCTACTTAGTCATTTACCTAATTCTACAACATTCAATTGTTTAAAAATAACTTTTATCTTATAAAAATGTGTCAAATATTAATAAATCTTAAGTCAATTCTGTTACCATACCATACTTTAATTCTGTTACCGTCAAACTCTGTTACCAAGGTAGAGTAACAATGTTGACAGTATGTAACAGAATTGACAGTAACAGAGTTGACATATTGAAAACTATAAAGAAATCTTTTTTTTTTCGTTAAAAGTAATTTTTTTAAACCAACTGAATTATTAAAATAATTATTAAAATGTAATATGTTTTCAGTAAGGTACTGGAAAGAACTTCTGTTAGTGAAGAGTTTTTTTCCACTTAACTTTTTGAAATGCAAAATGTATCTCCAATTATAGAATGAAAAACATACATGTAAAATAACGCGATCATCAATATTAAACAGCATATAAATCAAAATTGCCTAATGTTACTGAATAAAATGTTGACCCAAGACGAGGTAGGCCTATAGGACTTTAGGGGTGTTGATGGATTCAATCTACCCATCTGTTTTGATCACCATTCTGAATCCCATCCAGGCGTGGTCTTTGACAAAAACGAGATTTTCTCAGCTTTTGCTTTTTTTATGAAACTTACCCATATTCATGTGTTTATAAAAAAGGAATGCCTGAAGCTAGAATAAAGCTGAGGGTCTGTTCTTTCTTTTGATATTGCATATTCATATATTCACACAGCAAAATATTCTGGGGGGCCATGAAACTTTTGTGAAACTTATCAAAAATGCTGGCGGTGACTGGCAACTATTTTCAAAAACGCTGGTGGGGAAAGAGTTAAAAGGACCAACATGATATTATGGGTATCGATTGCCTCCTTGCGGAGGGGTTAGGGATCTGTCTTACAGCCTGTAACCTGGTTAGGAAGGCAAATGTCACATTCACTGATGGGTGCATGTCTCATTATCTGTCACCACCTTGATGTTACTTCTACTTGCAGGATGCAGCAGATCTATGAAGGCATTTCTTCTCTATAAAGAAGACAGAAGTACATATTATCTTCATAAACATGCAATATGTGTGCGTCTGTAGACTGTGCTGATACAAAGCTGATACAGTTAACTTTTTCTATTTAACCATTGATGTGCATAATGCAAATACATAGCCTTTGTGATAATATTATATATCAGTATGACGTTAGTGCATCAAGAGAAGCTTTCAAATTTAGCCAAAATATCAATGAAATACAAAATTAATGAAGGATATCAAAACAAGTGAATGTAAAAAATGTTTACTCACAGGCCGCCACTGCTTTTTGTAATATATTGTATATTTGTAATTTAGAACTGATTTACATATTATGTATAAATTGATTTAAGCTTTATGAGATATTGCTCTTAAACTCTCTGCCTTGTGTAATCTGTGTGCTTTAAAAGTACAAGAGTTGCTCTTTGCACATGTTGCCTTTGCTCAGGATGAAATGTAATTGAATGGTCTGACACTTGTTACCGTAACATTTGTTTCGGTTAGTTAAACTGCATGACAGCATCAGACCAACAAACTATTTTTCTAACACATTAATGAGGTATAATTAACTTATTTTTGGTAAATAAATATTTTGTCACATTGATAATCAAAGTTTGTTTGAATTATTTCTCTTGATAAATTCCCCGTCAAGTCATACTAAAATACTAAAATAATAGACTACCTATGTGATTAGTAAATGTGAAGAGTGATCAAAAATATTATCCTGTGAAAGATACTGTACATGTAATGTTTTTTTTTTTTTATTTTTACCAGTTTTATTGTATATTTGTTGGGTTTATACCAACAAGTTTTTCACTGTAGCATTGTGGCATGTTACCTTTCTGACTAAACTACATTTTATATATATATATATATATATATATATATATATATATATATATATATATATATATATATATATATATATATGGGGTGTGTGTGTGTGTGTATATATATATTATACAGGACACTATAGTTCATTTATGTAAGTGACGATAGCAAAGTAAACTTTGACATATTATACCCAAAATTCTTCATACAGTGGTCTACCAGTAAAATTTATAAAAATTTGGGACCAAATTTATTCAGACACTTTGACCTGACCATGTTTTGCTTAAGTGTTTTTTCTTTAATTGCTAATGCGATCTTTTACACCACAGACTGAACAAAATGAAGCATTGCTTGGTCATTGGTTGAGCAAAATTGGGATTATCTAGTGTACTTACATTTTAACAGCTGACAGCTGATTGGTTGATTGTAATTACACACCTTTCTATCAAAGTTACAGTTTAACTCTGAGTTCTTGTCATATTTTATTACCATTTTCTATATAGCGAATAAACTGTGATGATGTGAGAAAATATTGAAGGTGTAAATTTTGGTTTGACTGTATAGCAATGGTCCAAGAAACACTTGCAGTTTAACTAGATTGAGCTGGGTGTCCTTTTTAAAGAAACTTTAGAAATGAAGTGGAGGCATAAATATTATGTCTCCAAAATCAAGATAAAGTAATTTGGTCATGGTCAGTTTAAACAAAGAGATGAAACACTTACAAAACTGCACGATTACTCCATCAATAATGTATAACAGGTGGGATCTATGACACTTCAGACAGCTCTGATTAATGACTACCGATGCATTTATGTTGATTGAACTAATCACTGCTCACTGAAAGTAGACCTACATGTATTGAGGGGAAGTCATTGAACTGCAAAGTGAGAGGCGGAAAGGGCTGCCCATTTCTTATTCATGATATTTAGCAGTTAAGAGCTCACTGCTGCTGTTCTAACAGTGCCTGCCTGATAATAAAAACTGTTGTGCTTGTACTGGATGGATGTTCATGATTTTTTTCTGAAACAAATAGATCAACTCAGATCAACTGGATATAGCCTACTGTCCAAGTTTCATAAGTCATCTTATATATTTTAGCCTATATTTATGTTATGAATCTTTTTATTCAAGCTCTTCCCTCTCTTAATTAAGTCACGTATTGTGTTATATAACTCTAATGGGAAGATGTCATGCACAGATCAATCGTTCCTGTGGTGTTTACATCGTTTAATGATGTTTGTGTGCCACCTACTGGTGAATTGGAGGAATCACCGTCTACAGACGTGGAGTTGTGTTCATTTAACTAAGTCTATATATTTTTTTAAAATCATTTATAAAATTTGTATTGGATTGTTTCATATATATATATATATATAGAGGCCTATAATTGTCAGTGATGTTTATTAAATAGAGTTAAACTTATTTAGCTTCAACTTTTCTGTAATGAACATATATTTTCAGTTTCTAGAGTTTTAGGGGTGCTTAAAGTAAACATATCTTGGCTGTGTAACTATACAGAGATTGTAAAATAAAATAAAAATGATGGGAATTCTTGAAATGAAGTAAATAAAAAATTTTAGATTGTTAAAACAATATTTTATTAATATTACAATTTCTAAGGACCTCGGAAAAGCAATATCTGAAGAATATTCAGTGCTCAAAACTGTTAGAAAACGAAAATAGTTGGCGACTTGAAGTAGTAAAAAAATTAATGGCTAAACCAGGTTTTTTTGTTTTTTGTTTTTTTGTAGAAAACTGCACAACATTTTTCCAAACGTGAATACAAATACTATATTTATAGTAACTGTCAACTGCATCTTAAAATTAGGCCTATAAATGTGTGAATTATAGTATTTCCCCAGTATTCTAAATGACCAAAATGTTAAAACAAGAGACAAAAATTCAAACATTTCAATAAAAAAATATATATATTGAGAGAAAATTTACATTTTTAGGGAAAAAATGCCTTTAATTGGCATATGCTGGAAAGAGCTCTAACCGAGGTGCTGCAAAAATCGCCGTCCATCCAAGTACATACACCCACGTTATTCTATAAATATTCCAGCCCCCGCACGAACACGCATGGAGCTGCACCGCTTTATAACTCTTTTGGGTGGGAAAAAAAAGTCGCAGTATTGCACGAAGAAGAGCACTTTAGAGAAGTCGTCTTTTTATTGTGGTTATTGGTTAGTGTGGTCAGTTAAAGTATCTGTGCACATTAGTGCTCGGCGAATCAGATACTGCGCCAGTGTTGGCACATAAATGCTCTCGCGCATTGCGTGGACAAGCACTTGTGGCCACGCGCGGTCTGCATTGCGTCGAACCCCTCCCCCATACTGTCCTACCCCCCTCTCCCGCTCCTCGGTCTCCCATGTGCAATACAGTGCAACAATATGTTGGGCATGATTAAGGAATTATTCCCTCTCCCCTTATTGATCCCCGCTTTAAGAAGCCTTTCGCTTCCATACCCCCTGTCAGTGTGTCCAGATAAAACAGACCGCTCGTCATCTTGTCTACTCGTAAGAGGGAAATTTTGCTGATGCAGTAATGTCTGGAAATGGTATGGTTCGCTTTTGCCCCCTTAATGTATCTCCCGCCTGAGCTGAGCTGCAGCATTACAATTTCTCATGCAGTATAAGCCATTTACACCAAGGTGCCGCCGCACGAGCAGAAGCGGAGGGAGGACGGTGCGGCTTCATGTTTTCTTTTAGCTTTTTTCCCGCTTCTTGTCTTTTAGCCCTCGTTTAAATTGAATGTGAAGCTTTGTAATACATCTCAAAGCCTTATTTATTTCATTAAAGCGTCGCGTGCGAATGTCGTGAATCATTTCCATTATGGATGTGACATTTATGGACCGCAACCGAGCATTTTGAAAGTGAGAACATGTGAAGAACCTTTTACAAGGGCATTTTCCACAACAAAAGGGAATCGAGGGTGCATTACTGACAGGAGACTGCCGGCAGAAGACGCATTCCTTCAGTAGCGAGGTGAGCACTATAACTGCCTGTATCAGCATGAAGTGAAAGTCATTTTCATGTTTTCCTATCAATTGATTTACTCAGTCTTACATCTAAGCTATTCAATAATATGTTTCCCTATGTAGTGAGAAGTAAACTGCATGTATGTGGTGATGGAGCAAAATTGACTGTGTCCTGTCACATCTTTTCAATAACCTAAATGAGCATAATGGTTCAGAATTGTGCCCTTAAGGCTGTGCACTTCTGTGATGCATACATACAATAACAAGTAAATAAATAAATAAGTAGTGTGAACTTGCTGAGCTAGCAAATATCGCCGCTGTTCGATCCATTTTTCTCTGACTCGGTGACAGAGGCAGCCGTAGTGGATGCAGCGGAAAGGAGCGATGGTCGAATCAGTGACAACCGCAGTGGGGCCACACTGAGGAAAGAGCAAGTTATACCCTATACCCGGGGGTCGAGATAGATTTAAGGGTCTGGAATCAGAGAAGAGTGAGGAAAGCAACGCCTTGGCAGGGCAATTGGATGTCTACTCAATTAAATTAACTCCTGCGGAGCTCCAACTTTGACCTGCAGGATGACAGTTGTGGCTGGGGACAACATGGACGAGACCTCTGCCGTGCCGGGACATCCGCAGGACACGTACCCTCCCGACCACGACGATCATGAATGCTGCGAACGGGTGGTCATCAATATAGCGGGGCTGCGCTCCGAGACCCAGCTCAAAACTCTCTCCCAGTTTCCAGAGACTCTCTTAGGTAACCCAAAGAAACGGATGCGGTATTTTGATCCCTTGAGAAATGAGTACTTCTTTGACAGAAATCGTCCAAGCTTTGATGCCATTCTCTACTACTATCAGTCCGGTGGAAGACTGAGAAGGCCTGCAAACGTCCCATTGGATATGTTCTCGGAAGAAATTAAGTTCTATGAACTTGGGGTCGAGGCGATGGAGAAGTTTCGCGAAGATGAGGGCTTCATCCGTGAAGAAGAGCGGCCCTTACCAGAGCGAGAGTTTCAACGACAAATCTGGCTTCTGTTCGAGCATCCTGAGAGCTCGGGGCCGGCCAGAGGAATTGCTATTGTGTCCGTTATGGTCATTTTAATTTCCATTGTCATTTTCTGTTTGGAGACTTTACCTGAACTGAAAGAGGACCCTGCAGGGCGGATACAGACTATAGGTAACACCACCTTCTACTACAAACCAAACATCCTGACCGATCCCTTCTTCATTGTAGAGACCCTCTGTATCATCTGGTTTTCATTTGAATTGATAGTGCGCTTCTTTGCTTGCCCGAGCAAAGCGGCTTTCTTTAAGAATATGATGAACACCATTGACATAGTGGCCATCATCCCCTACTTCATCACGCTGGGCACAGAGTTAGCGGACGAGCCAGACGGAAAGGAGGGAAAGGGCGAGCAGGCAACATCACTGGCCATCCTCAGGGTGATCCGTCTGGTCAGGGTGTTCAGGATCTTTAAGCTATCCAGGCACTCCAAAGGCCTTCAGATTTTGGGGCAGACCCTCAAAGCCAGTATGCGAGAGCTTGGATTGCTTATTTTCTTCCTCTTCATTGGTGTCATATTGTTCTCCAGTGCAGTGTATTTTGCAGAAGCCGAGGAAAAAGAGTCGTACTTCACCAGCATCCCTGACGCATTCTGGTGGGCGGTTGTGTCGATGACCACCGTAGGCTATGGAGACATGGTGCCAGTGACTATAGGGGGCAAGATCGTGGGTTCCCTGTGCGCCATCGCTGGGGTGCTGACCATCGCCCTCCCCGTGCCTGTCATCGTGTCCAACTTTAACTATTTCTACCATAGAGAAACCGAAGGAGAGGAGCAGGCCCAGCTCCTCAACGTGAGCAACCCGAACATCGCCTCTGATTCCAACTCCAGTCGTCGCAGCTCCTCGACCGTCAGCAAGTCCGAGTACATGGAGATAGACGGTGACATAAACAACAGCATCGACAACTTCAGAGAGGCCAACCTCAGAACTGGCAACTGCACTATCACTAATCAGAACTGTGTGAACAAAAGTAAGCTGCTAACCGACGTCTAGAGACACAGTCGAAAACTCAGTCAAGTACTGACTGGTCACATATGAATGCTTACTTTACCTCCTCTCGTGAGCCCTTGCAATGCGAATATCTTTACAATGCAGACGAAAGAAAAATACTACACCAAAACATATAGAACACCAGGCAGATGATTCAGTATATAGTTAGTCTAATACATTTCCAAAGAGGATGATTCAGAAAAAAGCCTCCACGAGCACCTAGCTAACGTCCACAGGCATCGAAGGACTCTCGACGATGGATTACTAAAAAATCACGCATGGACTGCAGACTACATTTCAGCAAGCTGCACACTGCATCCGGGAAAGTGCATAAAAGACCAAGTGCAGTGTTCCGTAGGTGGTCTTCCCCAACTGACCAGCAAAGCACCTTATATGAACAAGACTTATCTTCTGCTGGGATGCTACGGAGGCCAAGGTCATCGCCTCATGGACATCCGCATTGCTGCTATTTTCCAGCAGATGCTGTAATTTAGATATCACCAAGTGATTAAATGCCATGCCCTTTAGATATAAGATAGCACAATGCCGAAAGAGGAGCCTCATAGTTAGCATGTTTAGATTATCCTCATTTTGATATTGGCATGCGTCGGACATTACCTCATGACGATAGGACATCTGTTCCTGTTTTGCTTTTCTTTTGCATTCGGTTCCATCAGCTCCCCCTCTCCATCAACCTCCTTATTTGTCGCCATGAAAAGTGCACTAGTGTGTCATGATTTGAGATGCTTATCATTTAGATGTATTTAAAGACTGAATGTTTAACCTTACGGGAAACAGAATCTTAATGATATCATAGCATGTCAAAAGAACCTGCATTATGGCCTATTCAACTAAGGTACTGTGTATCCTAGTATATTTAATGCATGACATCGGTATAACAGCTTGTTGCAATTGAGATACCTCATAAGGGTGTCGTTGTTACAATCAGGGAAACTAGGGACGTCGATTCCTTGACATTTTCTGAAATGTGACAAAATATATATGCAAGCCCCAACGCTGGGATGCAAACTTTTCAATCTAAAAAGTAGTCAAAGACACAGAAAAAGAACTATCAAGATACTATCAAATGCATATACTCATACTAAGCGCACCTGTTAAAAAAAGTAATATAACTTAAATAGTGCAGTGCATGGGCATTCTCTCTCTCTTTGAGAAGAAAAAAACAAACAAACTATGGGCAATTATACTTCACGCTTCCATTTTGCGATCAAATTTAGGATTTACGATATAAAAAAAATATTAAAAAAATCGCTTACTTTATCTTAGCAGGATGCAAAAGAGAACATGGCAGAATTACTCATATTAGTTGCTAGTGCCTTTGACCCTCTCAGCAACCGGACAGGTGAAAGTGCCTCAGAGTAACTGGAGTTTTAGGCAGGGCAAGGGAACAATATCTGCTCTAGAACTGTCATAATGTATGTTGAGGCTGGTCATTACAGTGTATTCGGAGTGCTTTTCATTTTCGTTGTTGTTTTGTTGAACGTGACACGTGGTTGTCAGGCACAAACTCCAACATTTTCTATGTTTTCATATGACAGCTGAGCTTGAGTATGACTTTCACATGACGGGACCTTTTAGAGTTTTTCGATCTGCCTTTCGTTGTGGTTTTGATTATGTTGTGCCATAATAAAGAGTCTACCTCAGTGAGGTCGCCGCACAGCTCACTGCAGAGCAGAACATGACATGCATAACAGCCTGTGAAGTGTGATGATACGTCAGAAATAATACACTTAGTGTGCCCTAGAATTAGCCTTTTTTCCAAGCACTTACAACAAACGCAAAATTGCAACCGTCCCTGACCCCTCTTATCTGTAACGCTCCATTGCTAAGCACAATCAACATTCACTTTGGTTCTGTTTTAGTCCTATTTTAAAAGATCTGGGAAGAGACAGCAGCACAGGCTTTCCTATACCACAGGGTGTAAAGTAAATTTGAATGTTTATGTCTACTTAATGTTAAAAAGTCATGTTTAGCCGATTAGTATAGCAACTTCAAATTAAGACTACCCTATGCATACAGGTACTGTAAATGACCAAACTGATTTATCAAGTGTTCTGATGACTTAAACTATAATGTGAAATCTTGTGTTCATGCTAACGAGGGCTATTTCAGTGCATAGAGCTAAATGCGAAATATTCAAGTTTTTCATTTCACTTGATAATTAAAAAATGGCCACGATTAAATTAGTCTTTTTGGGTGTAATTTGATTTAACAAACACAAGCAAGTCTGCTAGAACAGCTCGTAAACAAGTTGCCTGATCATGTGACCTTTATTGATCCTTGAGGTGTGATTGTAATGAAAGGCAAGCAGCAGTATTTTACCTTGGGCAGTTTCCTATGGGTTTAGTCACCTCTGCTGTAGCTCTGTGTCAGGAAGAAGTATTCAGGGTTTTATTAATGTGTTTAGAATTCATTCAAAAATGGGCTTAGCAAACAAAACAAATCATGATGTTACTTTTTATCTAAAATTACCAGGCTACAAATCATGCAAAATATTTTAACATGGTAAATGAAATAAGGACGGACTGTTTCTACTGGGCATGTGAGTGGTGATCAAACCCTATGGTGCTATGCATAATCCTATATTTAATAACTACACCATAAATCATAGCAATAGGGGTTAAGTGTATTGCAGGACTGTCCAGAATGCTTATTTTGATATTTACCAAGGGCTGTGGCAAACAAACTTTTGATAAGAATAGAGATTTAAACAAGCAAGAGGGCAAACGATTTCCACCAATGATCATTTTCCATGTACTTTATGTTGAGAGACTATAACAGAAAATAAGGAAATGTTTCCTTTAAGTGGAAGTGTTGCTTCCTTTTCCCTATTGAAGCAAATTATGTTAGTACTGTAGTACTAAGAAGTTTATTTTGCCTGATATCTGAAATAAATTATGGCTTAAGAGGTAGGGCTTTTATCAGTTGAGTCTGTAAAAGTGTAAATCCATAACATATTACATGTTTTATTTTATTTTTTACTTATTTATTTGGTTGTTTTGCATCGCTCAGAATGTCCTAACATCAAGCTGAAACCTTATTTCAAGAAGGGATAAAAGGTAAAATACACTGTAGTGGAGTAAAAAAAAAGAAAAAGAAAAAAAAAGCGACTGACGTGCCATCATAACTAATACTTAATACTAAGTTACCCGATGTGAAAGCTAGTTATCGAAAGATGAGGAACCCTATAGGTTGTGGCCTTTTGGAGGATGTTGCAGACATACTTATTTTCTTCACCTGCGTGGCCTCGTCTAGCTATATTACCATGTTATGTCCATGTGGCACTATAGTTAACTGTGCTATAACAAACCCATGCCCTTGATAAAACTACAATAGACTCACAAAGGAGTCCATAAGACAAGCCATTACAAATATATAGGAAGATTATAGCTTGTATTATCGATTATCATGAAATAACTAAAATAATGGCATTAGCATCGAAAATGTACTGTACATTGTACTTTTTTTTTGTAATAACCTTAACTCCATACCGCCATACCAAACCAAAACTCAACAGCAACCTAGCAATTGCAAAAATCTGCATGGTGTATGGAAGACTGCATGAGCTTAGCCTTTCAAAACTGAGGATCAACTATATTCTGGTTGCATCATTTTTTTAAGCCCTTGCTGTCATTTGTTCCTAAAGCCATCTTCATTATTTATACGCCAGTGTTATTTTTGTTCCCTTTTGTTTGGGAAAAATTCTTTAATCCGTCAAACTCCACTGATCAGATTTCCGTATCCGGTTGATTTCCTTTGGCTTCATTTGAGATTTTGCTGTTTGCTTTCAGGATGCTGAATGATACAAGTCATGGATTATAATGTCATGGAATGATGCATTTGACAAAACATTCAATTCCGGCAACAACAACAAAAAAAAAAAAAAAAAAGCAGGATACCCAGTCATTACTGACCATCTCAGTTACATGTTTATGTTAGACAGATGATGACTCCATGTTAATGGTTGTTCCATGTACATCTGGTCAAACTGTTCATGTCGTCTTCTGTACGTTTCTGTACGTTGATTTTGTTTTTTAAATCTTTGTTATGCTAAATTATTTTTTAATGTACATTGACAAAGGCATGGTCTGTGATCTATGCAAGGGTTCTTTTGTTTCTTATGTCAAATATGATTTGATCATACATCCAAATCAATAAATTTTTAATTATCAGCTGTCAGGTGTATGTTACTGGTTTTTGGAGACAGTGGCTATGGTACGTTTTGAAATGCTATAGCTCTGAGAAATAACTTTTCATGAATGCGCTACAATTTTGGCCATTACTTTTCTTTTTGCAAGCAGATGCACACATTTTTTTATTATCTTGCATAGATTTAATATAATAATTGTATCATAATCTGTTGAAATTTTATTCAATGCTTAGCAGTAAAAAAATTTTTTTAAATGATCAATATATTTTTTAAATTATGAAACAATTTTAATGACCAAAAGGTAATGTTTCTTCACATATAACAGATATTTTATGATTAATCCTGTTGCTGCATGATTTTCTGAATTAATATTACATAAAAACTGTGGCATGCAGGAAGTGACATAATTTAAACGCTTTCTATATGACTGGATTACAAGTTTTATTTCAGTTTTTTTCCCAGTTGACGGCATTTGCCAAGATGAAACATTTACCTTGGTAACCCAAATTATTGTATGATTTTTTTTATAATTTCAGTTATTGTTATGATTATAGAATGACTCAAAGGATTTTAAAGGGATAGTTCACCCAAAAATGAAAAAAATTATCATCATTTACTCACCCTCATGTCGTTCCAAACCTGTAAGACTTTCATTCATCTTTGAAACACAAATGAAGATCTTTTAAATGAAATCTGAGAGCTTTCTGTCCCTCCATTGACAGCTACGCAACTACTTTGATGCTTCAAAAAGTTCACAAATAGATCGTAAAACTAATCCATATGAATCGAGCGGTTCAGTCCAAATTTTCAGAAGAGATCAGATTGAATTTAGGCTTTTATTCAAATATAAACACCAATCTGTCAACATAAACAGAAGCTCATTGGTTCTCTCACATCAAGCAAACATGCTTGAGCTTCCCTTTAGCATATCTGATGTTTGCGTTGATTAATGTTGACGATTTCATTGTCCAATTGATGAAAAAGAAGAGTTTGAACGCTGTTTGTGTAAAGTGACAAATATTCAGTCAGGATGAAGGACATGATGAATATCCTGCAGTGCAGTGCAGAGCTGAACACTGTGTCCTTAATTCAAACTTATCAAAAACATCCTTAAGCAAGGTGATCATAAAAAAAGTGATCATAATGATAATGAGGACGGTCTGTGGGGCTTTCTGTGTGGTTATGTGTATTGTAAGAGAAAGCCCTAGTCATCCAGATCACACCAAACAGACATGACAACAAAAGGATGTGAACGGGCAGTTTACATCGTCAACAAGATGCCTATCTCCTGCTTTCAATCCACCTACCGCCCGCTTTCCTTTATATACACGCACATCAGGCACATTTGGCTTCCCTTGAGAGTTCAAAACATGATATTGGAGTGGCTTGTGCTTGGAGTACCCTTGCTCTCTCCTCCTCTGCATTGCCCTCTGGAGCTGCAGCAGTCCTCTGCAGGCTGGAGCTGGGGTGGGGTGAGCTGGCGTCAGGCCCAGTGCAGTTCCTGAGGCAGAGACACACACGAGCAGCGAGCTCTGGCCTCCTGTGTCTCATGCTTCTGTCCTGTCCTGTCCTGACCGACCACATGTGTCCTAGTGCTCAGGATCTGAGCGTGATCTGCATGTGTTCCCTGTCATAAAACAGTTTCATCTTGTGATAAAATCGTTCACATGGATCCTCCAGCTGTGCCATGGTGGAGCTGGAAACTCTTCTTCGCAATTAACAGCAGCTTCAGTCTGGGTAATCTCTGCCGTCTGCTGCGCTGATTGAGGATTTCTCAGTCACAAAAACAGACCGCCCTAATGGAAGCCCCGCGATACAGTATATGTTATCTGAGGTCAGACAAGGTTATTGGCTTGAGTGCAAAGTCAGTGTCCTTCGATCATTTAGAGAATAAATACTTCAGGGCAACTTTCTAACAGGGATTTTTAGTTTTTTATTAGAAAGAATATACTTTCTAAAAAACTATATACTAAAAATATACATATGTAAAATAGGTATATTTATTTAGTATTTATATAAAATTATATTCTAATTAATAGAATTATATATGAATAAAAATTAGCAATATTAATATATATTAAATGTACATTATATATATATATATATATATATATATATATATATATATATATATATATATATATATATATATATATATATATATATATATGTTTTTTGTCCTAAATATACAATATACAAATACCATATACCATACAAATACCATATTTATTTATTTATTTATTCACACAATACAATATAAAATACAAAAAGTCCAGTGCTTTAATACCCATCTCTATCTTGGAAGTTGCCCTCAAAGTGTATTATATTATATTATATTATATTATATTATATTATATTATATTATATTATATTATATTATATTATATTATATTATTATATTATATTATATTATATTATATTATATTATATTATATTAATTATTATCAAATAAAATACAGCTAAATAAAAGAGAGTAGATTTTACAAAAAAAGATTAAACAGTGTTAACAGGTCAAGAGTATTTTTCATGTCAGGTTGGTTTGTCACATTTGTGTGTGCACAAGCTGTCACATGTTGTTTTATAAATTCTTTACTATTTGCTGAATTAATTCTGAAGGGAACAAAGAGAGAAAAAGAGAGAGAGAGAGAGAGAGAGAGAGAGAGAGAGAGAGAGAGAGAGAGAGAGAGAGAGAGAGAGAGAGATGTAAATACTCATAAATCAGAAGGAAAGTCAGGCTAATGGGACTTTGCATTTCCCTTAGTCAGGCCTCTGGCACGTTCAGTGCTGCTAGTCACTCCCTTTAAAGACGGAAACTCTGCAACTCAATACAGATGAATCATGCATATCCTGCTGTCATCATGCAATACCTTTCCTGTATCTGAATGCAACATTAATGTCCTGACGAATGTACGTCTTTCAGATCTGTGTTGTGTCTTCAGCAAGCTTTGAATGATCTGCGACCATCTGAAGCGCATCACACCGCATCACTCATGGCATTGTTCCTGCATGTGTCATGTGTTCTGATTACCTGATAAAGCACTTTCCCCTCTCTCACTGACTGCGCTGCTGTGAAATCAGAAGGTCGCATCGGACTGCGTAATGCAGATATTAATGCATGCATCAATCTATACATCCACCCATCCATTCATTCAGTCTGTGCCTTTCCTTTGGCTCACTTTATGGTTTCTTCCTCTTCGCATTATCTCTGTAATGCTGCCGTCAGCCGTGTTTAATAATTAAAGGCATGTCCATCAATTCGTCCATCTTATGTAAACTGTGCACAGTGCTCTTTGTCAAACCAAGGCCAGTAAAAGTTGATGCGCCGTATGGATAGATTCAGTAATAGCCCTGAACATATGTTCAGTAGTTTGGGGAACTGAAATTGACAAGATAAAGGGAAAAAAGAGCACTGTGCTTTGTTTTGTTTTTTTGTCAGGTAGCATGTTTTTATGCTGTCCATATGCACATACGGCACCTGTATCAGCACATGTATGTATCAGTCAGTTCATTAAGTGTGCTTATGCAGTGCATATGCTGCTTCTCTCAGGTCTATCAGTCAGTACATCTACCCTTTTAATAAGTTGCAGTGGCTGAGCATTGGTTGACCTCACTGTTCCCAGAATACAGATCACTCCTTACAGCTGTGTCAGCCTGCGGCACTGAGGACAGGAGGAGACTTTGAGTCATCATCCATCACCATATATCTACAATCTACAGCTCACACTGTCATTTAAGTTCCATCAGACTCGTTCGAGAGGATCATCTGTTTGTTGGTAATGTGATAGAGTCAGTGCTGTGATTCCAGTCATTGTTATATGTCTGCTGGTGATGCGCTATATGTTCACTCCATTTAAGATTTTAGAGAGAGAAATATTGCACAGTGGTTGATTATTGCTGACACTGATGTTTTTACAGTAATGGCATTTTTATTGGGAAAAACATATTCAAATACTTGTCAATAAGTGCAACTCTCCAACATCTATTTCATTTCATCATAGCTCTTTAACTAACAAACAAACCAGTTCTACTAAGATATGATTTACTTTTGCTTTACATTAAGAAAGATCCATTGGTTCCATTTGTTAGCATGAACCAACAATGGGAAAAAAAAAATACTTCTAAAGCATTTATTAATTTTAGTTCACATTGTTAATTCATGCTAATGCAATACCTAACATTAACAAATGGGACCTTATTGTAAAGTGTTATCAAAATATCTTTCATGACAATAAATGTTTGCATATTAGCCTGCAATAATAATTATTGTTGTTGTTTTTATTATTATTAATTATCCTCTTTCACTAATTGTGCTGCTCTAATAATAATACATTTAAGAATAATAATTTATTATTATTATTTATTTATTTCTATTCAAGGTCATTATTAGAATTATTATTTACTATATTATCATTTTATATATGCAGGGTCTTAAACAGTGCTGTTTAGGGCTAAATTTACTATTATTATTATCTTTAATTTGTATATGTCTTAAAGCACTTGGACCACAATAATTGCTGTATATTTAGCTACATATTTCATCTATATTGTTGCTTTATTTATTTTACATGCAATGATATTTTGAATACAAAAAATATTCCTAGTTCTAGATCTATCATTCTATAGCATTGCAAATTTCTAGCCATACATATAACATTTCTGTAATATTATCCAAAAGAATGTTTAAATATCATTTTAGAAGAATGCCAGAGTTGACACTTTTGACAGAATATGTATATCTTATGAACATAAATGATGTGAATATATTTTTATAATTTATATCAGTAATAAATACTTATGATATTTTGACTTTTGTCTTTTAACCAGTCAGTTTATTTCCTTCACTCTCAGGTTCAGTGTGACTCCTCTGGATCACATGATCTACGCGCTCAGATTGTGACATTGTTGGCAGCATGAAAGTCACTCTTCTTAGGTATCACATCATCAGCCGCAGCCCATTTTAGACAGTTTACATTTTTCAAACGTCCTTGACTTTGATGTGACAGCAGTTCATGGATAATGATCGTTTTAATCTCTTTTTGCTAAATTTAACCATTATCATTATATATATATATATATATATATATATATATATATATATATATATATATATATATATATATATACTCAGTTCTCTAACCCTTATTGATGGAGTGTGTAGCTTTTCATTTCTTAAACACATGTATGAAGACACATCATGGCTATATTCCAGGATGACAATGTCAAGATTCATCAGGCTCAAACTGTGTAAGAATGGTTGTGAGGAGCATGAAGAATCGTTTTCACACATGAATTGGTGCCTCTGAGTCCAGACCTTAAAGGGTTAGTTCACCCAAAAATGAAAATTCTGTCATGAATTACTCGCCCTCCATGTCGTTGCAAACCCATGAGACCTTCGTTCATCTTCGGAACACAAATTAGGATATTTTTGATAAAATTGGAGAGCTCTCTGAACCAGCCACAGACAGCAATTTAATTACCACTTTCAAGGTCCAGAAAGGTAGTAAAGACATTGTTAAAATAGTCCATGTGACTCCAGTGGTTCAGCCTGAATTTTATGAAGCGACGAGAATACTTTTTGTGGACAAATGTTTTTTTATGTTTTTACTACCTTTCTGGACCTTGAAAGTGGTAATTAAATTGCTGTCTATGGAGGGCCTAAGAGCTCTCGGATTTCATCAAAATTGTCTTAATTTGTGTTCAGATGAACAAAGGTCTTACAGGTTTGGAACAACATGAGGGTGAGTGATTAATGACAGAAATGTCATTTTGGGGTGAACTAACCCTTTAAAGGAGTAGTTCACTTCAGAATTCAAATTTTCTGATAATTTATTCACCCCCATGTCATTCAAGATGTTCATGTCTTTCTTTCTTCAGTCGAAAATAAGGTTGAGGAAAACATTCCTTGATTTTTCTCCATATAGTGGACTGCAATGGGGGCCATAAAATCCAAATTCCAGTCACAATGCAGCTTCAAAGAGCTCTACACGATCCCAGCCGAGGAATAAGGGTCTAATCTAGTGAAACGATCGGTCATAAAATATAAAAAATGAAACCACAAATTTTTGTCTTGCGCTGCTCTGCAATTTGCCACGTATTACATAATCACATTGGAAAGATCACGTGTGACGTAGGCAGAAGTATCGCGGCAGAGCGAAAAAACCCATCTCATTTTCTCCTCCAACTTCAAAATCATCCAACATTGTTGCTTTACCTTTTTTTGTGAAGGGTGTTTGACTTTCTTTGCACGTTTGCTTTGTAAACACTTGATCGGTACTTTCGCCTAAGTCATGCGTGACCTTTTCGACGCGATTGCGTAATACGTGCCGCATCGCAGATCAGCGCAAAACAAACATTTGTGGTTAAAAAGTATATAATTTGTTAGTTTTTTTAGAAAATGACCAATCGTTTCGCTAGATATGACCCTTATTCCTCGTCTGGGATCGTGTAGAGCTCTTTGAAGCTGCAATGAAACTGCAATTTGGACCTTCAACCAGCTGGACCCCAGTGAAGTATATGAAGAAAAATCCTGGAATGTTTTCTCCAAAATCCTTTTTTTTTTTTTTGATTATCGATACAATTTCGATAAATTATCAGGAAATTTGAATTCTGAAGTGAACTATTCCTTTAAATTCATTGAAAGTCTTTGGGATGTCCCGGAGGAGACTTTACAGAGTGCTGGACTCTTGCATTGTCAAATACAAGATCTTGACCAAAAACTGACGCACCTCTTGATGGAAATAAATGTGATGTCTGGACTCAGAGGCACCAATTCATGTGTGAAAACGATTCTTCATGCTCCCTCACAACCATTCTTACACAGTTTGAGCCTGATGAATCTTGACATTGTCATCCTGGAATATAGCCATGATGTGTCTTCATACATGTGTTTAAGAAATGAAAAGCTACACACTCCATCAATAAGAGTTAGAAGAACTGTTGCCAAACATATAACATGCTAGAAACATAATAATCACTGCAATAATGATCCAATCATAGACTCTTAAGCCTTTGCCTATTTAAATCCAAACAGAGACTTTTACTGGCCAGGCAGTGTATATATGTATATGATGATAATTGATAGTGATAATAATTATGATAATAATTTAAAAATAGCTCATGTTTTGCATTGAAACACACTGGTTGAGTAGGTTTCCTTTGATAGAATTTGAAGATGAAGACACTGAGCCAAGTGCTTTTTTTTTTGTTTTGTGAAGCATAAAGAGCGAGGAGTTTTGTGGCAGTGCTTGAGCTCTCTCTTTCTCTCTCCCACTCTCTCTCCATCATTCTCTCAAGAGCAGTCAAGGACAGTCAGGTCAGGAAGCCTCAGCAGCTCCCAGCAGGCTTCTGCAGTCTTCCATGAAGCAGAGAATTCAGCAGTTTACAGCGCCTGCGTGAGAGTGTGTGTGGGTAAAAACTCCTGCAGCAAAGAAACATCTCACTCATTGGCTTCGAAATCAGTCCTGGCATCAGAATGTGAAATAACTGCAAACAAGCATGAATGTAACTGTCAAAAAGGTATGTATAAAGAACAACGAATGCAATAAGATTCTGTAAGCCTCTTCAATGTCAGCTCAACGGCATCAAAGAGATTCACTGCAGTGTGGTGCAATATGTCCAGGTGTATCAGTTCAGCAGTCGCAACAAAGTGTATATGCAAAAACCACATTGCTTGCTCTTTAAAAATGAATTGTGTTATATTCATGCTTCTTTTTATGTTTTGTCGGTTGCAGCTTTTAGTGTGCGATGTACAACTTTACCCCCTGCCTCCCCTCTGCCTCCCCCTCTGCTGTGGTGCTGACTCACTGTCACTGGCCCAGAATATGCGCTGTCTGTCTGCATTATTACCCTGCTCACCTTCCAACCAATTAATGCTGCCTCAGCACCCGAAAGATAGCTAAAAGCAAATGGGATTCTATCAAAACATTCATCTTAATGAGCATCACTCTGGTACATGTGTGTTTGACATGACAGTGACATGTTAGATTATTGTGTTAATAAGCTGAATGCATATTAATAGAGAAAAGATTATTGTGCAGAAATACAATCCTCTTAGGTGGGGGTCTACTTGGTGTCCGGTGGTGGACATCTCACTTTCACTCAAGTACAGCAGAGGACGTGCTCTGCAACACAGTAAATGATATCTCACAGAAGACAGCGAGTGTGCAACTACTGCCATCTAGTGGAAATAACTGCAGCTAATGTGAAAAATTAAAGGAATAATTCGCTCAAAATGATAATTCGCAATATTTACTCACCCTCGTGATGTATGACTCTGTATGATATGGAGTGCTGCAGGGATGACGTGTGTCTGTAGGCCAAAACCTGGAAACGAGTTAGCATTAGCACGTCTGCTTACTGAGGTCAATGGGTTTTTAATGGATTTATTTTAGTAAAATTGTTTTTTTGTTTTTTTAAATAAAGATTGAAAGAGTTGTTTAGTGACGCTGAAGGCATGCAATCGTGGTGTAGTTCTTCTGCAGATTGTATTTAGGCTTCAAAATTCATAAAAGTTGTGGTCATTTGTAATTAACAAAATGTGTATGAATAACAAAATGTGTATGAATAACAAAATGTGTATGAATCATAAACGTCTGTTGGCCACAGAGTTTTTTTGCAATAATCCGCACGCCGATATTGGAAGTTTTGTCGAAAGAAACGGTGAGGCCTACAAAGTATGTCATCAGACTAAAAAATTGTAGCGTTTAGCTGTAAATAATAACTGCATGTATTTTATATTGTGGGAAAAACATTAAAGTATTTTCAAGTAATGTTAACCACATTAATATTTCAATAAATCGAACACCCTTAAAATAATTGAAACGTCAAGAGCGAAACCATGACATCACGACTGAACAATTAATTTTGATAAATATGAAAATAATCTTAATATTTGGTTTAATCACTGATTTATGTTATGGTACATAATTTTTCATTTCATCTGAAAAAAAAAAAAACCAATTAACAATGTTCAAATTCCAGAATGTGGCTATTTGGGGGTTTCCACGACAATATTCATAATATAATTATGTTGTTTTTGTCTCATTTGAGTTGATTAATGCAATTAGTGCCTATCAAATGTGATTGAGTTTAATCAGCCATTTGGCGGGCAATCTAGCCAATCAGAGAGCAGTGGGAGTGGCCATAATCATGACATCATCAACACTATATAAACCCTTACCGCGAAAGAGAAAGAACAGAGTACTTCTTCTAACCCTAACGCTCTTTGGCTTCCTGTACCGTATTTATACTGTTTTGTCTTAAGCTTTCAGTATATTACAGGAGGTTTTCCGTGGTTCCGATGCGTTTAAAAAAGCTCTAGAGTACTCTTATGCTCGGTCTCACAGGTTTGAGTGTTTTGTGCGCGGACAGTCCTGCTGCCGCGAAGAGTTCACCTCTGCTGCACATGCTTCAGGTCTGTGGGCTTACAGCACGCTGAGCAGATTAAATTGAGCATGGCGAACTTTTGCGGACCTCTCCACTGATCCTGCAAATACGCCCGCGCTCAGACACTCGCTGCAGGTTAGGATTCTTCCGAGACGTGAACGATCCTAGTGTTGTGAACGAACTGAATTAAGTTTTTTTTTTTTTTTTTTATTATATAAAAGGAAATTTCTTCTGGTGGTTCCAACATCTGATAAGTTAGCCTGCAAAGGGCAACTTTTTTTGTTGTAGTAAATCACTTTTTGAAGAAGAAACTGCACGTAAACCGAATAAAGATTGTTTGAGAAGTACTAGAAGCTTTTGTATTTCGTGTCGTATGTTTAGCTTTTCAACCCTTACGTTAAACTGTTTTTGCAACTACACATGGCAAGTTAGGCCTAACGTTACCTCAAGTATTCGATTTGTGGCGTTACCTATTCGGTGTAAAAATTGTCCACTCTTATTAGCTTGTACAAAGAGTTAAAACACAGATTCGTCAAATTGCGTTTTAATTTGTGAAACAAGTCTAACTTTTCCCCTCGACAGACAGGGTGGACGCCCAGCAAGCAATAGCCTTTTTCTTTTTTTTTTCTTGGTTAACTATTGAGGTTGACCACATCAAATTTGGTTAAGACTAAACCGTCTATAAGACTGTTCAATTAAGTTTAACTTCCCCAAGTTCCAAATGATGTCTGCTTTAAATGGTGTCATTCATTTTTCCAACTTTCATTAAACGGGGAAAGTAGTCAGGTGGTTAACTTTGGGCACAAGCTAAACACCTCTTATAATAAACGACATTAGCCTCTGCTAATCCCATGTACAAAATACGGAAAATCACGTATGGTACAGAGGATCACAAATGAGGTTTTGTTTTAAATGGTGGCTTGTGCTGTAAAATGTCTAATTTAATCAACTTCAGTATGCTTTAGTGTTTTATCAATATAAGACGGGTATAAAATTGATCTTGTGGGCACTAAGCTCATGCTCTTGTGGGGAGACAAATGGCACCAAATCCCAGGAATGACCCAGAATCAACATGTTTGCCTATGGGTCTGGAGCTGGATGCTCTAACTTTGGAAAGTAGTTATAATGTTTAAAGCAATTATGCTGCTTGTATATATTGAACGTTTGTCTTAAGATGCTGACAAAGAAAATTGTTCAACCTCTCCCCTGAAATGTTAGATTAGGGTAAGGGGAAAAAAGGCTAATTCACAATTATAGTTTATAAATTGCACATGCTAAACTGATATGTTGAGTTGATTTTACATCTTTGCATTTTCAATTACATTTTCGTACAGGGGAGTCCAACCCTTTCACGGAAGATTACCATTCTACTGAGTTTAGCTCCAACCTCAGTCAAACGCACCACAACCTGTTAAAGGTCTTCAGATTTACTTTAAGTTAAAGGTTTTTTTTTTTATTTATTTATTTTTATTGGGACTGGAGCAAACGGCAGGACAATGACCCTCAAGCCACAAGGTTGAAGATGAGACAGTTCAGCAGTGTAAATACAGATGGACAATTTTAGGACCTTTAGACCTGGTTTCACAGATTAAGCCTTCGTTCAATTAGGACATTTAAGTAGCTTTTATAAACATGCTTAAGAAATACACCATTACTGGTGTGCATCTTGAGACAACAAAGGCACTGCAATAAACTTAAAATATTGCAATGGCATATTTTAAAGATATGCCAAGTTAAAACGGCTAGAACTTGCATTTTAGTGTGGGACTAGCTCACGCCTTGTCTGTGAAACCGGGGGATAGACATTATACATGCAAGAGAAAAAAAGTAATATGCTGCATCACATAAAACAGAAATATTGATGACTGACTTTTAAAAAATATATATATAACTTAAATATCTTGGGAGAGAATTCATTAAATCCCAAATATATTATAGATGCCTTTTGAATGTTTTAAGTCTATATAAAAAGTGTCATGAAATGCCTTTTTTTCTGCTCATTTTCCACTCTTGCCTGTTTAAGGAATATGTGTATATGTACATATGTATTTATATAACTCTCTGACATCGATGACATGTGAAAGCCGATGTGTAATTCGCCCTGTTCTTTGGTACTATTGTGCATGCATTACCAAAGAACATTCTAATTTTGAATGTTACGGTGTCATTAGCCTTTATGTGTGACTTTAAATCGGTCTTAAAGCTTATTTTGTTCAGAACTTATAACTGCTGTTCCTCAACATGAGAAAGCAGCAAAGGCCAAGTGAATATGGTAAGCTTTAATGTCTCAAGTGTGGGTTTATGTATATATGGGGTTAAATGCACAAATGTTTGCTCTTTGGGGTTAGATAATCAGGTTTGTAAATTGTATTTATACACCTATAAAAATAAGATCTTAATCAACATTTTCTGAAGGTTAGGGAAAATGCCCACACGTAATTGAACCTATTGTTTACTTAAATTATAGTGTGTGAAGTTTGAAAAAGTGGCCTTTTTAGAATCTAAAGCAGAATTCGAAGTGTCTCAAATCGATTTTAAGTATGTAAAATAATAAAGATTATTTAAATTTTACTTTGGTATTTGCAGTGATTTATTTGAACGAATCCAGGCATTTTTAGTTCCTCCATTTTTATTTATTTATTTTTTTAATTCAGTTCCTTTAGTTTTAAATTCCTTTTCAGTCATGTTTTTTAAATGAGTTTCAGCTCCTCTGTGTGTGATTGTCATGTGTCCCTGCCTGCAGCAGCTCAGAGAGGAACAGCGGAATCCGCTCCTCCAATACAGTCGGCGAGCAGGCTAGAGGAAATAACACACGGAACAACGGGGTTTTTTGTAATAATCGACGCATCTCGTTCGTTTAAAAGGGCATGTTTAGCGCAAGCACAACATTTCGCCTTTTTAACACGAAAAAAAGATGCTCAAGCAGAATTGATTCGCCGCCTCGGTAAAAGGAGCTGTCCACCATGAGGTGCTGATCGGCGGCCTGGCAGAACGATGGCGACGGGGAAGTGGCTTCTGTACACGGGTCTCTGTCTGTCTCTCGTCGCCTTGTGTTTCTTGACGATCGCAATCTCATCGGATCACTGGTACGAAACGGACGCGAGGAGATACAAGGAACGTTGCCGAACTTTCTCGAACCGCAGAAGCGATCCGGGTTTTATTTACATCCCCAACCACAGCCTTCCACTGCGAGCCAGCCGAGCGAGCCTGGACCGATGGGAAAACCGACTGCTGCTGACTAGAAACCGGCGCCAGCTGTTCGCGATGAGCGCGGCGGATGAGTGCAGCAGACGCTACAATTCAACCAACATGGGGCTGTGGAGCAAATGCTACAGGGTGGGATTTGACCCAGACATCGAAGAGCTCATTCAGCAAGGTAAAAACATCCACCTGAGTTTTATAGGAATGTATTCTGTGTTGATGCAAAGCAAATGCTACAATAATGGGAGCCTTGAAAATGCCATTTCAAGCTAGAAGCTTGAAATGGCATTTTCCAAGCTCTCATTATAGTAGCATCTGCTTTGCAATGTATATAATCAGGCCTATTAATGCATCAGAAATGCCAATTCATTATAATCAGTTGCACAAGGCACTAGAAAAACTCATTGGATATTTTTCTCAATATTGAACACAATGAACGCCTCTGAACATCTTGGTTTTACAGATTGTAGTTATATGCTCTGTTCTCTATGAATGGTAGTGGGTTAGATAAGTGGTCCGTAATCTTGGTCCTGCATGGAGTATCCGAGCAATGCACATTTTGGATGTGCATCTCATTCAATACACTCAACTCATTAGTAGAGGCTTCAAGAACTGGACATGGTCTGCTAGGGTACTCTGGATTGAGAACTACTAATTTAGTCCAAATGAGCAATACTCACTTGACCATCTGTGTAGTTTACGCATCTAATTGACACTTGTCCATAAGCACAAGCAGGCTCAGCTCAACAGGGGACCTGGTCCACCTAACCATGAACTTGACAACCACCACCCCACTTTACATCTTGGAGCTTGGGATCATACTGGGATTGGAAGTAATGCTGATTATGATTTTCTTGTTTTTCCAGGAACTGTCGAGCGTTGCTCCTTTATAAAGTACTATTACTCCTCCTCTGCAGTAATGCGAAAGGATCTTTCCTACAACATCACAAAGACTATCCAGCAAGATGACTGGCATGCCCTGCGTAAGTGGGACTTGCTCTTTTTGGTCTGCATCAGTGTTTTCCCGGGCCCTCTTACAAAGGGGTCCTCCTAATAAGTGTACTTACTAGGCCCTGGATAAAGGTGCAGTCACATTAGCGAAATTTCAGCGAGATCCATTGGAAATCCAAAGATCCATTGTCAATAGCATAGAGATGTGTGCAGCACATCCCACACAGAAGTCACTTTTTGCAAGTTCACACTTACAAATAATCAGATTTGTAAGTATGCGTAAAAGTAAAAAGAGTACTCCCCCTGTATCTCTGTGAGGAGACGGTGGTGGAGGGATGCAAAAAAGTGTTGAGAAACATAGGTGAGTCGGCTGTGTGTGTGTGTGTGTGTGTGTGTGTGTGTGTGTATATATATATATATATATATATATATATATATATATAGGCCTCCTCTTGTACTGATTGGACAGGCAAAATTTGAATGCGTTCCTCCCAAACTTTCTTAATAAAACATTAAAACCAATCGCTTTTCTTTTGGTCAGCACAGCAAATTCTTGAACATGGAAAAAAAATCTGCACTAAATTCCTGATCCCAAGGATTATGACTGTAATGAATTGGATTTCGCCTACATCATTTCGCTAAGCAACAGTAAATGTGACTGCACCTTAAAGGTTGTCTACCCATAACAAATTTGAAGGCCCTGCAAATGAGTGTATTTGATATAGTAGTAGAGTTTCAAGCAAGGGTATCCAATCCTATTCCTGGAATTGCCACCTTCCTGTAGAGTTGAGATTGAACAAACTAATCAATGCCTTCAGAATTAGCTAAACTCTACAAGAAAGTAGTCATCCAGGAGCAGGATTGGGCGCCCCGATAACTTGCTATGTTCACCTCCAGATTTGCGTCGGATGACAGCTGGCTTCATGGGCATGGCTCTATCCATCATTCTCTTTGGCTGGACCATTGGTGTTTTGGGCTGTTGCTGGCAGCAAGGCCTCATGCATTACGTTGCTGGTCTACTCTTCCTTATGGGAGGTATGTGAATTCCCTAAATGGCTCCTTACTGTTTTAGGGTTCTCCCCCATTTTTGAACATCTACCAATGAGTATCATGTCCCACCACAGGTACCTTCTGCATCATCTCTCTGTGCACCTGTGTGGCCGGCATCAACTTCGAACTGTCTCGCTATCCACGCTATCTGTTCAGCCTCCCGGATGATATAAGCCATGGTTACGGCTGGTCCATGTTCAGTGCCTGGGGAGGGCTGGGACTGACCCTCATAGCAGGGTTCTTCTGCACCCTGGCACCGTCGATTCAGCCTCCTCCACCATCCCGTACCTCCTGTCCCAAGTCTCGTATGGAGAACGGAACGGTGTGCTGAAGATTCACATGTTGTGACACTTGTACATTAACATAAACTTGTTCATAGACTTTGTTATGGGTATTAAAAATCACAGAAACTGTTGAAAGACATTTTGTTCTGGAAGGTGACAAGCCATGGCTGTTGGGACTATAAAAGAAGGATCTATGAAAGCACATTTGTACAGTTGTATAAAAGCTTTCATCATGACATGAGTTTAGCATGTCCTTGGTATTTGTCTTTGTGTTCAGTAGATCGTGTTTGAATTCCAAGACAAATTCACCGTTTCAAAGATGTATGATTTACCATGAATTTCATAGTGCTGTAATTGTTTTCAAAGTCAATTTCTTCATTGGACAATAAAATGCCTCATGTACGAAAACAATCCTACTGTTTCTACATCAGAAAAAAAGAAGAGAATCAAACAGAGGCACTGAATACTCAATTTTATTTAAGATTTCATTGTTCCAGACCAGCAGAAAAGGGGTCAGTTCTTCTCTTTTAGCGCTTTATTTTGTATTAAATGATTTCAGCAGCATGTTAAACCCAAATGTTGGACTACATTGATTTTTTTCCTGAAAGAATGAGTGATTGCGTTTGATAAATACTGTTTAGTATGGCCACACAGATGAGAAAGAAAAGAGTAGAAATCATTTGAAGGCCTTGGAATGGGGGCATGTTAGTGTGTGCCTGTCTTAACGCTTTCAACACTCGTATTATCTGCAATCATGCCTTGACATGTCTCCCTTTTATTACCATCACCATCCTTCCCAAGGTTCCAGACTCGATTCCTGATTCATACCTTGTATGAATGGCTTATTCTATAGGCAAGCCGATAAACACTTCCACAGTAGTCTTGCTCGCCTTCATGGGAATGAAGTTACTGCAGACATCCTGTAGCAGAATGTCAGGTCTTGCATCACCATCCTTGCCCAAAGATGCTTTAGACAAACCCCCTGAATACAAAATGGGTTCCTCCCTAAGATATAGAAGGCACCACTCTGTCATTAATGAAGTCCCTTCCAAGGAGGACCAGGGTCTTGACTCTACAAATGCCCTCAAACATCTTACCCGTGGCTCCATAAACATTAAGCGTGTAAGAAGCAGAGAGCATTACAGACTTATCATTAAAATAATCTGTTTCCTTTGAGTGGTGGTGAGACCTAACATACGGGAAGTGTAAAGATTCACAGTATTAAATTGCAGTCTGTACCTTGGATGAAGGAGTGAGGCCAATCAGACATGTTATTCAAGCACATTCCGTTTAGCCGTTATTAGTCACATGTACACATCAGTGCTCATGGTTTTCTCTGCACATTTCAATGTCACTCTTTTTTTCTCTCAGAATCATATGTGAAGGTGTGTGTAATATGTATTAAGACCCTCACTGTCTATCTGAATCTCCCAGGCACCTTCATTAAAACATTACCCTGCGCTGATGGTGCTCATAATACAGAGATGTATGTGTGCCTTCAAAAAAGTGACAGACAAACAAATCCTGATGGGAAAGGGATGGAGAGGGAAAGGGTAGAAAGACAAGAGCTTATGTTACGTTATTAATGGAAGGGGTATATTTGCAGTTTCATGTTTGTAATGCAGTTAAATCAAGGGTTGTCTTTAATGACGGTCAATACCGGCACTCTGTAGGATGTCTGTGGCCGTCTGTGCTGCGGGTCTGAAGGCTGTCTGAAAGCCTGGAGGTGGGGAGTGGAACTGACTTGGGGTGAGTGTGGGCGGGGGGAGGTAAGGGGCCCAGGCGGCTCTGTGTAAGGAGATTTGGGCCGCTGCGTCCAGGAGGCCAGTGTGCGGGGGCTGTGGGAGTGCGCTGGAGCTGGGCGGTCCGTCCATCTCTGTGAGCGCCTGCAGTGACTTGAGCCAGTGTGGCGGATTGTCATCCTGGAGACAGTCCAAACTGTTGCCTGTGGATGCGGGGATACCTGGAGTTTAAAAATGGACACGAATAAGCAGCGAAGGTTTTATCCCTAACCAGTCCGAGAGTTTATAAAACACAAACCGCACCTGTGATGATGGCGGGGTCCATCCAACTGGCCGCACTGTCCCAGCTGAGGCTGTGCGAGACTCCAGCTGAGCCTATCGGCACCCCGATGTGATTCACACTGGAAGTAGAGGAAGAGGAGGAGGAAGAGGTAGAGTTTGGGAGGCCTCCGAAGTTGATGTTGATATTTGGTAGGAGTGCTCGCAGTCCGTCCTGCCACTCTTTCACATTTATGCTTTCCACAGAGCCATTGTTTTCTGAAAGAGACATTTTTTTTGAAAAATTTTACCATTTATACTGTTGTCTGTAGTAGCAACAGGAATATAACAGGGCATCAATTAACTGTTGGTGTCACGTCACTGAATATAATTTCTATATCTTCCAAGACAACATTTCTAATTTTTGTTTAAGTTTATCATTTAATATTCATTTATGTCTGCTTTATAAAAAAAATAAAAGTTAATTAAAATGCAACTCAGGGCAAAATACAACAATAAACAATGGGAATGAGTTCAACAACTTGTTTCGATTTGGATCAGTGGGCTACATCTGTTGTACTTTGCTTAGACCAGGCGTTTTTTTTTTTTACACACACAGGTGATTCACAAAAAAACTGGAGCGCACAAGCCAGATGCATCCCCTAACCTGATATAGGAATCCCCCCAAGGCCGGTGCTGTGGTGCTGGGCTGGCATGCTCAGGTCTAAGAAATGGCTGTGTGCGGCTGCTGCGGTGGCCGTGTGGTTCAAGTGTGTGAGGTTATTGCGGGTAGGGAGGCCCATCCAGGGGTGGCGTGCGGCCATGTGTTGGGGAAGGCTGAATGAGTTGTAGAGGCCTCTGTGCTGGAGGTGAGGAAGGCGCTGTTGGCCGTTGGGGAGGCTGGACTGATGGGAAGAGGGGTTGGGAGAGAGGGGGGAATGCTCCTGGACTGACAGCTCTTTCTCTATGAGGTCGGCCAGAGCCTTCCGTGTGACATCAAAGGGGTCAAAGCCAAGGTCATCGTCCTGCTGCTGCTGCTGCTGCTTGGCAGAAGAGCCAAAACCAAAGGCTGCCTGCCAATCAGTGGATGAGGACACGGGGATAGTGTCTGCAACAAGGAAGAGAGATTGATGGGTTTACCCAATTAGCTCCACCCTTATTGTTTCAAAATCCAACTACATTGCATTCATTGCATGCACCTACCTGAGGTGAAAAGGCTCTGTGGTTCTGGAGTCATGGGCCAGTCAGAGGCTCCCTGTGGTGAACTGGAGAAGGGGGGCAGGCTGCTGGGGATGGGGTTGGGATGTCTGAAATTGCTGTTGTCTGAGAAAAGAGACTGAGACTCGGCAGCCGCACCCTCGAAGGGTGAGCGTGCTGCGAGTTCGGCCACGCTGATGGGCACAACGAGGCTGGGTTTAGTAAGGCCAGGTGGAGGAGATGGGGAATCGCTACTGGATGTCTGCCAAACCAAATACAGACAGATGTATCAAAAAGAACAACAACAAAAACAACTATTCTCAGCAATTCAGTTTTTATTAGCACTTACCTGTGATATATTTTCCCCGTTTCCTATACTTCCTATGGGTTCTGATGGTTTGTCAATTGGACTGAAATGAAAGCAGTGTAATAAGCACGCATCAAAACACACATACACCCACAAAGGAAGAAATTAAGTGCCGTCACTTGATATGAGTCAACAGATATGGTTATCCATCAACACTACTGGCTAGGCTTCAGCAGTACAGTACCTGGTAGGCTCTAAGGCTGATGGGAAGGGTGGGAGGCCCATGTTCTGCTCCGTTCCCTGTTCAGGGTCTGGTTCGTCTGGAGTCATGTGATCTGAGTCTGTTAGGCAGTCTAAAAGAGGAGGGGACTTGCGATGCTCTGTGGTTAAACCGTTAACCATTTTCCCATAGCTCTGTAATGAGGGCCACCCTTCTTTATTGGTGCTATTTGGTCTGAAAAAAAAAAAAAAAAAAAAAAAAAAAGCCAAGTCAAAAATGGGAACCACACTTCTCAAAGAAAATAGAAATGTACTAATCATATATAACAACTTAAGTATATACACTACCATTCAAATGTTTGGGGTCAGTAAGATTTTTCTTTTTAATAAATGAATACATTTAGTCGGCAAAGACGCATTAAACTGATGAAGTGACAGTAAAGACATTTATAATGTTACAAAAATATATACATTTCAAATAAATGCTGTTATTTAAAAGTGTATATTCATCAAAAATGCATCATGTTTCATAAAATATCAACATTATCAAAACAATGTTTTCAACATTGATAATAAGAAATGTTTCTTGAGCAGCAAATCATATTAGAATTGATCATGTGACACTGAAGACTGGAGTAATGATGCTGACAATACAGCTTTCATCAAAATATAAGGAATACAGCATTTTAAAATTTAAAGATAATTAATAAAATGTCATAATATTTCAAAATACTGCTGTTTTTACTGTAATTTTGATCAAATAAATGCAGACTTCTTTCAAAAACATAAAAAAAAAAAAAAAAAAAGAATCATACTAACCCCAAATCTTTGACCGTAGTGGATTTTTTTTTTCTTTTTATACATTTTAATATAATTGTTTATCACACAATTATTTAATACAATTATAAACAAATAATTATTTAATTATCGTATAATTAGTTATTGAATATATTGCAAACATAAGGCAAAATGTCATTGCCAATTAAAATTCTGAATATGGTTATCATACTGGGTGTGTGAAATTCAAGATTTAAAAGTAGTAGTAGTAATAGTAGTATGTGAGTTATGCTATATCTAGATAGATAGATAGATAGATAGATAGCATCACTGGCTATTACATGGCAGATACATTTTAAACATTTAACAACATAATATCATAAATACAATACAATATAATGAAAACAAACATTTGATCAAATTCTCAATATTTAAAACCATCACCTCTGAGTGGAGTTGGGTTTGCTCTTCGACTTCTCCCCACATGTTGACGTTTGTAAAAAGTTAGGGTTCGCTTTGTAAAGGTCTTGGAGTAATTTTTGTTCATACTCTTGATGTTTCCCAGCCTAAAAACAAAATTTACACGTTCAGATATCAGAGAGCGCAAAATTAATGTATGTATTGACTTGTCTGAACTGAATGATCTTGCAGTGCATCTGCATAATCGCTCACCTGCATTTCTTCTTTTGTAAAACTAGCCGCTTCATCCCCCAGTTCGTGTAAATACATACAGTCTGGTTTGGGACACTGCATGCTTTTAAGAAAATAACTGCAGTACTTTGTTGTACCTAAAGAAGCCTGGAGGACGAAATGGCAACGGAAAGAAATACTTTAATAACAAACAACTTCAAAGTGGTAGAAGAGAGAGATATTTTTCTTAAATATAATACATTTAACAAATTACATTTCTAAGGGACGTTCTGAATCACATGTTAAAAGGACTGTGCTGTGATGGTTTAACACTTACCTTGAGCGTTCTACCATCCACTATGACATTGTTCACGCACTGTATTGCTCTGAGGGCGTCCTCTGAACGAATGTAAGTTACATAGGCACTGGCACTAGGACCCTGTGGAGTGAAAGGTCAAAATATAAGTGTGCATTTCTATATTGCGGTTTTGCTCTAGCCTTAAACGGATAGTTCACCCAAAAATGAAAACTCTGTCATCATTTACTCACCCTCATTTGGTTTATCTTCAAAACACAAATGAAGATATGTCCATTTTTCTGCTGAAGCCATCAACTTCCATTGTATGTGAAAAAATACTATGGAAGTCAATGGCTACCGTAACCCACATTCTTCAAAAGATCATCTTCTGTGTTCAGCAGAAGAAAGAAATTTAAACAGGCTTGGAACGACTTGAGCAAATGACAGCATTTTCATTTTTGGGTGAACCATCCCTATAAGCCAGAGAATTTTTCACAGGCTATGAACACACGAGAAGCACATGAGCATCCTACCTGTGAACCTGCATATGATGTGCTGTTATTGATAACCACTTTATGAATTTTGCCGAACTTCCCAAAATATTCTGGGCGCTTTAGGACCTAAGAAATGATCAAAGTGACGGTTATTCTATGAAGTGAATTATTACATGAACGACAAAACAGACTACATATATCACACAATAAAACTGTGAAATGACTCTGAGGGAGGAAATGTCCTTTTGTTCAGCAAAATGTAAACAGCTCCCTGATGATAAAGCTCTATTTTTGTGCCATTCTCATTTACATCGCTGATGTGATATGGGCACTTGGTGATCTGCCCCTCTTCACATGATCAGTGATTTAGATGCATGTACATTATATTGCTCAAATTAATTGTATTAATAAATACTTTTATTCAGGAAGGACGCATTCAACTGATCAAAAGTGAGAATAAAGATATTTATAATGTTACACTTTATTTCCATTTCAAATAAATGCTGTTCTTTTGAACTTTCCATTCATCAATGATTCCTGAAAAAAACTATCATGGTTTCCACAAAAATATTAAGCAGCACAACTGTTTTTAACATTGATAGTAATAAGAAATGATCCTTGATGCTGAAAATTCAGCTTTGCGTCACAGGAATAAATTATATTTTAAAATATATGCAAATAGAAAACGGTTCTTTTAAATTGTAATAATATTTCAGAATGTTACTACTTTTACTATATTTTTGTTGAAATAAATGCAGCTTTGGTGAGCACAAAAAAATTATATGTTAAAATAATAATAATTATTTAAAAAACCCTGTTAAAAAAAAAAACATTTTTTAATATATTCATTATCTACAATTTTTTTTATTAATGTATATTCAAACAAATTCAATAAATAGAACAAATTACTACAATAAAATTTATTATTAAAAAAAAATATTAAGTTCATAAAAACTAAAAACAGTCATTATATAATAAAAACCACCGACATTCTCTAATGCGATCAATCACCTCTGCGTCCGCGAGTCTTTGAGAAAGTCCCACCACAAACACGAGGTTCCTCTGCACCACACGGACGCTGGCCAGGTGCTTGCGGTTCTCCGTCACCTTCTGCTTCTTTTCATTCTGCTTCTGCTTCTTCTCGTTCTTTATCCTCTGGATCTCCTCTTGTGACAGCGGCTTGTATACTGCCGGATCCTCTGGGTAAGGCTGCAGAACACACACAGAACTCGTTACCTCGCTTGAACCTGTATCCTGAGGGCAAGCATGCTCAAAAGAACTCTTCAAATAGGTCAAGTTTTTAGGCTGACACCATCACAGTGAATTAAATGAACCACATCGCGTTTACACTTGGGAAGGGTGGTTTGCCAAGAAAGTGGTGCAACACGCTTTAGCCACAAACGCAAAACCAGGCTTGAGAACATTAAGGCCAGTTTAATCAGATAATATTTTGCCATTGTGCTTGTGCATACATTTTTTTTTAGAATCAACAATATAGTCACGGCAACTTTTTGTTTTAATACACATCAGCCATCTAGCTCTCTAGATCGGTGGTTTTGGACTGATTTTGAAACCAGATTGTATATTGGGCAACAAGTGGCGACCCAACACATGACATTATTGTTTAAAGTGAGGGTTAGTTGAGCCAAATTGAAAATTCTGTCATCATTTACTCATATTCATGTTGTTCCAACCCCATAAACAGTTTTATGGGTTTGTAATTTTCAAAATACAAATGAAGATATTTTTAATGAAACCTGAGAGATTTCTGTCCCTCCATCGACAGTCAATTCCACCAAAACTTTGACGAACTAAAACGTTCATAAACAGATTGTAAAACCTCATTGGTTCTTGTGGAAACCCAAACGTACTGGACTGGTGCATCAAACAAGAATGTTTAAGCTTTTTGATGAGCTATATAGATATAGATGTGTGCTGATCAATGTTTATATGTAAAATAAAAGCCTGAGTTAAATATGTGCATCATATACAGCGAACATGTCTCTTTTTCAGACTTGGATTGAACTGCTCGATTCATATGAATTCGTTTTATGAATGTTTTTTTGAAACATAACAGTTTTAGTGGATAGGACTTTGAATGGACAGAAATCCCTCAGGTTTCATTAAAAATATATTCATTTATGTTTGAAGACTAACCAAACCCTTGTGGGTTTGGAACGACATGAGTAAATGGCAGAATTTGTGTGTGAACAGTTCATACAAAATGTAAACATACATGTTCCATTTAAAGATATATTATGTAACCTTTTTGTTCAAAATAAATAAATGAGTCAATACATCAATCCTTCTTTGAAAAAGCGTTTTTGTCTTACCCTGGTTCACAATGGTAAGCGTTTATATTTTAGGATGGTTTTCGTTGGAAATTGCATACATACATCACTCGCCCTCAGGTCCTAACCGTAAATAGAGAAAAGTTGCTCCGGCTACTTTGACGTTGTATGGTGTTGGAGTGGTATGGGTTAGTTGTAACAATGAGTGATAAATGTTGACATGGAGCAGCTAAATCTCAAAACTCTGAACAGAGAATGCAACAGAGCTAGTAATAAAACTAGAATCAACATTGAGATAGCGAAAACTGAGGGATTTGAAATTTAAAGGGGATGCGGAGATGCCGTTTTTATTACTCAACAGGTGAGTAAAGTATTTTATTGAACAGATAAATTGCCATATGTAGCTCTCTAAAAGAGTTCACTGTAAAGCATTATCTATTGTGAAGTGTCGTTTCATTATGGGTTGTTGTAGCGCTAAAGTACCGTGCCTGTTAATGGGTAAAGCTACAGTAATGTCTTCAGCTAGTCGCTTGAAATCCTTTCCCTCTAAAATGGTCATTTCTCTTAAGCTTAGTAGTGAATGTTTTATAAGCAGCGGGATAACCATTGTCATCCACACAGGCTCAACCAAAACAATGTCCTTCTGCAAAATACATGCAGTTTAGTTTAACCACTACCGGGACAAAAGTTACATAGTGTACCTTTAAAATCAAACATTTAAACTTTATTAATATTGTAATAAATAATTTAATATTTAATAATTATTTTAATAACCATCAAGTAATAGCTAATAATTAATTAAATACTTAAAATGACTAATTAGTTTAATACCAGTGGAAAAACTTAAATTGCCTTCAATTGAGTGTTTGCATTCATGCACTTGGCAGCCAAATATTCACATCACACTATGGTCGGCACAAACCATGTTGTGTTTTCTTTAATCTTGCATAGATTTGTAACATGATGCATTCAGCAACAACAAAAAATGTTAAGCAATGTCTCACCCATTTAAAAAAATGTTTAGAAGTCTTTTATTTTGCATTACAAACATTTATATAGATTGTTTGTTGCGTTTCATTATTTGTATTTAACTCCGTTTTCTCCTGCTGTTCGAGTTGCGAACCACTGTTTTAGATATTGCTACTGCCACTTGCAGATCAAGGACAGGTTCTCATATAGACGGTTTCATCGGACGCACGCGCGTTGCCACGGTTACGCGCCTGGCCCTAAGTTAACTTCCGGTCTGTGTTTGTTTATCAGTCTGGCTAGTGGCTAGTATGGTGCACTACTCAGTAGAAACACATTTTTGACATACTATTCTTGGATATAAATTATATAAATATTAACGATCAAGTAGAGAGCATACAACAACATGTGTATGTGTCACCAAAAAGCCTTGAAAGCGTCATAAATATCCAGTCTATCTGCATACGAGAGCAGCGTCTAATGTCATTTAGACTGTATGTCTAATGTCATTTACTTGTTATTTATTTGCTTGTTATCAGAAATAATCCAGAGGTAACTTATTCTGGCTGCGTTTACACTTGGCATTAACATGCGATCATGTCAATCAGGACACAGCCGTTTGCATTTGTTTACATTATGTGGTCGCCATCTGGATAACTGATCGGATTTGAGTTTCCCACAAAATATTTAAATTGGGTATGTAATGGGCCTTTATCACGGAGTGTAAAACAGCTTTCGCTTTATCCTCTATTAATGGCAGTGCCCATAGAGCACAGGGTTTTTGTGATGCATTCATATACAATCAATCTCAAATAGGGTACTTTATCTACAAGTATAAGTTTCCCAACATTATGAAACAAAGAAACATGTTATTCAGACGCATTGAATGATTGAAAGCAGAGCATGCAAGCATTTATATAGGCTACTGTAAAGAGAACGGCATTACACGGTCCTTAAAGGGTTAGTTCACTCAAAAATGTAAATTCTGTCATTATTACTCACCCTCATGTCGATCCCAACACATAAGACCTTCGTTCATCTTCAGAACACAAATTAAGATTTTTCTTCTCTACGGTCTTGTGGGTTGGGATCGACATGATGGTGAGTAATTAATAACAGAATTTTCAGTTTTGGGTGAACTAACCCTTTAGGGGGGCGTTTCCCCCACGCTATATTGCAGACAGAAATGGGAGATTATTTGTAATAAACATGCTGAAACAATAAAAACACATAAATGAAGTTAATGTTGCACAATTAAAATGAAAAATGATAACGCATAAGAAAGATAACGCAGCCTCTGTTGTTATTGATTCTTTGCGGACATCTACCGGAAGTTAAGTTTGGGCCACAAATTTGCGCATGCGCAGTAACGTTTGTTTATGTTGTTGTCGTTGAAACCATCTATAGTGTAATAGTGACCCAATAACCTGCGAAAAAGCCAACTATATACTTTGTGAATTTGGTATTAGAATGTCATATATATCATTGCGAAAAACAATCACAATCAAAAATTTACAAATTTCAAGTGCCGTCTTACCTTTCTGCAAGCAGGGCAGAGGCCGTTCTCGTCTGTGCGGATGCGGTGCCAGCAGAAACGGCAGATTTGGTAGCCGCAGGTGCAGGGGAAGAAGTTGACATCGTCAATCTCCAGCGGTTCCATACACAGTGGGCACTCCATGGGGTCTTCCTTCAGCTCTGGACTGCGGGACATCCTATTGCACGGCAAGTTCAGGAGAGTCTCTGGCAGGTCGGCCAAGGGGCTGATGCAAATTCACAGCAATTAGTTTGGGATGAAGTGAGATTTGATTAAAACATGGCAGCCTTGACGATGACAATACTTTAAGCTAATACATATATGCCCTGGCTAAATATTCATATTGAAAAATTACATCCAGTTAGCACAAAACAAATTTAACAGCCATTACAAATTAATATAGTCAGCTGTTATAGGCTTAAAGCAGTTCAAAACGTCAATCTACCACAAAGCACATTAAGCCTTTTCATGTTACTCTCATTACAGTCAGTTGGCCCAGTTGTCTATAAACATGCTGATGTATTAGGATTGCAGAATAGGATCACTGGGTCAGAGATGAATGTATGGCAGGTATTCACAGTCCATGCACACATAAACAAAATTTTTTTCCAAATATTTACATGTGACCTTCATGTAAATTATTTTAACAAAGAATACAGAACCAATGTTATATTCAGAACACAATACTATAGCTAAAAGATTTGCAAATCGCAACACGTGATTCAGTCCGTCTTTTGTCCAGCACTGACATTGGATCACAACAAGCGCATTTTTAAACGACGTAGCTCATATTTTCTCACAAAATATAAATTCTAAAAACAAAATACAATTTATTTTCAGCGAAAACATATATAAAAGATTCCAAGGTAAATTTCTCACATCATCCAAGATCAAAACACTGTTTAGATTCGCAGACCTCCGTAGAACCCGTTTCTGCTTCAAAATGCCAACAATTAAATAAACAAAGCATTTAATCCTTATTTTAATATCTACGAGGCTTTATTAAAAATCACAATTATTGATATCTCACATCATATATGTATAGTGGCGTGTCAGTCGCTCTGAAAGCCGGTCAGGTGTCTCCACAGCTGGGACAGACTTCAACTGACGTGCGGCACAAAACACAACGCCTAAAACACCGATTTCACTCTCCCACAACCAATAACACACGAACATAAAGGCACGCATATTTTGCACTGCTTATAAAAGAATAAAACTACTTTCCTCACATATATTTTTGTAGACAACGAGTGTTATCTGAACGTTTCTATTTTGCGGCCTACACACAGCTAAAGCCTGCGACTCTACTACTGATCGGCCCGGCCCGGCGACTAGAGGAGGAACCGCTGCCTGTCCTCCTTTGACGTCACCCTTCACTTTAACCCAATGTTTTATGCTTTAACCATGGAGTAAGTCTGATTCAACAAACATATGCAAACCTAATACAGCTGAGGTAATCATATTCAGGTGTATTGATCGCGATTAAAGCAGTTGTTTTGTATGGTACTCACTTCAACTAGCTGGTCCTGTATTGCAGGGATTCCACTCCAAGGGATATTGACTCTAGTTTAGGCGGGGGTTTCTGCCTTGCAACTGATCAGATGTGCCTATCTGATAGTTTGGAATGAGCACTATTCCACAGCTCAGATGTTCAATATTGATTAGATGTTTCCTACTCAGTTTTACTGTTTATTTAGGTAGCAGATTCTTTACCACCATCTTACATTGAAATGAGGAGGGAATACAGTAACCAGTCACCTCTCATTGAGTTTGCGCAAGCTGCGATGCACAATGCATTGTGGGAGGTGTAGTTTATATTGTAAACGTAATTCTCAACATCAGCAATGTTCTAGATTCGTCACGAGGGGCGATACAACTTCATGTCATCAGATTTAGGAAAAGTACTTTTGATATAATAAATATTTTAATAAAAATCGACTACACTTGATATATATATATATATATATATATATATATATATATATATATAAAAAATATATACACACACACATTTATTTTCATCTTTTACTTATTTGCAGTTCACCCAAATAGCAATGTATTATACAAATGTAATATGAATAATTAAACTATGTATAATAATTATACAATAATTTAAATGGTTTACAAAAAAATTATATTAAAATACATATTTTTAAATTATAAAAACATTTTATTTTAATTTCCAAAAAGTAGTTAGTAGTAGATTTTTAATAATTAAAAATAAAAAAATTGAGGACCTAACTCTGGTCCACTATAAAAATACCAGCTATCATCACAAGTATGTTATAATACTGTAAAATGCTAAAAACAGAAATGTTTTAGTACAGGTACGAGGTAGGATTTGCACATTGCTAATAAGCTTAAGGTTTAGAAACATTAATTTTATCTATAAATCAATGTTAAACTTCAATTAATTAAAACACAAACTCCTCAGTTCGCACCATGGATTTTGTTTGCAGTAAAACCCGACATATCTATGCATATCTACACTGTGATTGTAGATGTCTGCTGGTAAGATTTCTGCCTCTTTTAGATTGTATTTCAGTCCACCATCCACACACATGTAGGTTTTGACCACAGTTGAGAGAGCGACTTTTCAGGATGGATGACATCGGCTGTCAAAGATGGATCTATTGGATGAGGAGACAGCAAGGAAGTGTGGGCTGCAAGGAGACCCATTCGCACACAGCTGTCTGTGTCCATCCCTTGTAAGATCCCAACCATCATTGCTCCCGCAAAACTAGATGAGATAGAGACTAATGTGAAACAGGTTTATTAATTGCTCATGGCGTTAAATACTTATGTAAACATACCTGTCACCAGCTCCAGACACATTTACTGTTTCTTTAGAGCTCACAGCCAACGCAGGATAATGAACAGCACACAGTCGTCCCTTCTGGTATAAAAAGGTATAAATAATGTGCAATATTTTAATATTACAGTAAAATGGTTTAAAAGACACAAAGTCAGCATGAAACGGAAGTTGCCATCACCTTTTCTTCCCTATTTTGACATATATCCGAGTTAAACAGCTTCTCAAACAAGAAAAAAAAAATGTAGGGTAGGACTTGATTTTCTGATTGGGAATTCGTCTACATGCACTGTAAGCTGTAGACCAATCACAAAAGACTGGGATGCCTGACCAATCAGAACAGAGTAGGCTCTCAGAAAGGAGGGGTTTAGAGAGACCTAATCCTTTATCGCAGTGTGGTTTTCAAACCTGTCCTGGAGGCACCCCAAGCCCTGCACATTTTGTATGTTTCCCTTATCAGACACACCCAATTAAGTTCTTGCAGTCTCTACTAACGAGCTGATGAGTTGAATCAGGTGTGATAAATGAGGGAGACACTCAAAGTGTGCAGGGCTGGGGTGCCTCCAGGACAGGTTTGAAAACTACTGCTTTATCGAACCGTTTCAGACACTGAGAAAAGAGGTGATGCTGCAATGTATATTATGAGAAAATTAAAGTGTCTTTTGACATTGCATGCATATAAACCTATTGTAGGAGACAAAATGTAAAGCTTTTAAAATAGCATAATAATAATGCTTTATTGTTGTCAAAAGGCAATTTGTTATGTAGACAGCAGTATACATACATGTACAGCAACACAACACACACACACACACACACACACACACACACACACACACACACACACACACACACATTTTATAATAAGCCATTTAAAAACTTGATAGCAGCATGTATGAAGTAATTCTTATATCTATTTCACACACCGATCAGGCATAACATTATGACAGGTGAAGTGAATAACACTGATTATCTCTTCATCATGGCACCTGTTAGTGGGTGGGATATATTAGGCAGCAAGTGAACATTTTGTCCTCAAAGTTGATGTGTTAGAAGCAGGAAAAATGGGCAAGCGTAAGGATTTGAGTGAGTTTGACAAGGACCAAATTGTGATGGCTAGACGACTGGGTCAGAGCATCTCCAAAACTGCAGCTCTTGTGGAGTGTTCCCGGTCTGCAGTGGTCAGTATCTATCAAAAGTGGTCCATGGAAGGAACGGTGGTGAACCGGCGACAGGGCCATGGGCGGCCAAGGCTCATTGATGATGCACGTGGGGAGTGAAGGCTGGTCCGTGTGGTCCGATCAAACAGACGAGCTACTGTAGCTCAAAATGCTCAAGAAGTTAATGCTGGTTCTGATAGAAAGCTGTCAGAATGCACAGTGCATCGCAGTTTGTTGCGTTTGGGGCTGCATAGCCGCAGACCAATCAGATTGCCCATGCTGACCCCTGTCCACTGCCGAAAGCACCAACAGTGGGACCGTGAGCATCAGAACTGGACCACGGAGCAATGGAAGAAGATGGCCTGGTCTGATGAATCACGTTTTCTTGTGCGTCACTTACCTGGGTAACACATGGCACCAGGATGCACTATGGGAAGAAGGCAAGCCGGCGGAGGCAGTGTGATGTTTTGGGCAATGTTCTGCTGGGAAAACTTGGGTCCTGCCATCCATGTGGATGTTACTTTGACACGTACCACCTACCTAAGCATTGTTGCAGACCATGTACACCCTTTCATGGAAACGGTATTTCCTGGTGGCTGTGGCCTCTTTCAGCAGGATAATGCGCCCTGCCACAAAGCAAAAATGGTTCAGGAATGGTTTGAGGAACACAACGAGCTTGAGGTGTTGACTTGGCCTCCAAATTCCCCAGATCTCAATCCAATCGAGCATCTGTGGGATGTCCTGAACAAACAAGCCCGCAACTTACAGAACTTAAAGGATCTACTGCTAACATCTTGGTGCCAGATACCACAGCACACCTTCAGGGGTCTAGTGGAGTCCATGCCTCGACGGGTCAGGGCTGTTTTGGCAGCAAAAGGGGGACCAACACAATATTAGGTCATAATGTTATGCCTGATTGGTGTATACACAAAGGAGTTTAAATCTCCAGCCTGAGGGAAGCAGTTGAAATTCAGTACACAATGGATGGGTGACATCGGAAAGGACTGACTGGCCCTTCGTAGTCACCCTTTGTTCATAAATGTGTGTAATATTCCTTAAGTCGGTGCCCACTATCTTGCTGCACATTATAGCTGTTACTCAATTTACTCCTATTCCTCACATTGAGGTTGCCGTACCAACAAATAATACAAAAACTTAGGACAGATTCAATAACAGGTATAAAACATTTTTCATAAGAGACCTCCATATTAAAACAAAAACACAAAAATTCCCCAGAAAATGCATACACTGGAGAGCTTTCCCTCTAATAATATCAGTGTTTGCCTTAAAATGTAATTTATCATCAAGAACTGTCCCTAAATATTTATATTGCTTGACCACTTCTACCTGCTGTCCCTTTATGACAGCAGGCAACACAGGTACAGAGTTCTTTTGTTTTAGAAGCATTAGCTAATATTTAAAAATATATACTAAAAAGTAAAAAAGTATCACACCATTGAATCAAATGATCTACCACTGGATCATGACTACAATCTGACTCGGTGAGAAGAGATACAAAATATTAAGAGATGTAAAATAATAAGCCCATCATACCCGTTTTTGCTTTCGTGGTTGCAAATTTACAGTTCCAGCATCATGTTCTCCACACACTAGCACACCTAGCGAACCTAAAGTGACCACCACACAATGTAGATGCTCCAGCAGGGGGCGGCAGAGAGCCGGTACACAGCCTAATACATCCTCAAGCGATCTGGGCAACTCTGAAAAAAAATAATGCTTTGATTACTATTTAAGTAGCTCTGCCACTTCATGTCCAGTAGTCAACTATGTGCTTATTTTAGGTTGTTGCTAACTACATTACCTGTAGGAGTGGGCAGATCTAGTGTATGATTCATGGTGCAGAGCTCAGCCAGGTTGGGGGAGGTGTAGGACAGGGCTTTCCAGCTCTCTGACAGGAAGGGCTTACAGGCCTTATCTGCATCCGTGGGCTCAAACCACACTGCAGTAAAAGACGACAACAAAGATATGGACATAATAACTATAAGGTTGACACTCGGAATCAGTATTAGATAAGTGAGGTTTACCAGGAACTGCATGTTTCTTGGCGATACAGCACACGTAATCAATGGTCGAAACTGGAATGTTTCCATCAAGAACTACAAGAGATGCTGACGCAAGTTGATCCTCAAACTGAGATACCTGAACATAAAAAAGATATCAAAATAGGTGTTAGCCCCAGTGTTGGCAGATTTCCTTTAGGGCTGTTTAACAATTAATCGATTAACTTTTAATAAAAGGTTGTGTTTACAAAATATATGTGTCTGTGCTGTGTATAATTATTATGTATATTTGAATACACACGCATACATGTATATATTTAAGAAATAGTTGCATGTATATACTGTGTATATATATATATATATATAAAATTATAAATTATATATAATTATATATATATATTTATATATATAATATATATATATATAAAAATTTAAAATATATATGCAATTATATATAATATGTGTGTATTTATATATACATAATAATATATATAATACACACACACACACACACACACACACACACACACACACACACACACACACACACACACATATATTATGTAAACACAAACTTTTATTTTGGATGTGATTCATTCTTAAACAGCCCTAATTTCCTGTTTTGTTTTATGGATTGATTTGCTACTTGCTAGTTGGTTGCAGGTGTTATTTGGAGGTGGGACAGTCTTATTCTAAAGGGTCTCTGATTGGACAAAATGAGTGAGTGCGAGATCAATATTTTTTCCTCCGTTTACCTGGCATAAGTGACTACATTTTCACAATTTTTGGCAGCGTTTCGGTGTGAATTAGCATGTAGATGGTCTCCAGGCTAACAACTGGACTAAAAGACACAAAGTTACACTTTTGTGATTGTACAATATCAATCAAAAGTTTTGGGGTCAGTAAGATCTTTTTATTCAGCAAGGATGCATTACATTGATCAAAAGAGACAAAGATATAGTTACAAAAGATTTCTATTTCAAATAAATGCTGCTCTTTTGAACTTTCTATTCTTCAAAGAATCCTAAAAAAATGTATCATGGTTTCCACAAAAATATTAAGCAGGACAGATGTTTTCAACATTGATCATAATAATAAAATGTTTCATGAGTAATTCAGTATATTAGATTTCTGAGGGATCATATGACACTGAAGATTAATGATGCTGAAAATGTTTTGCATCACAAGAATAGTGTATATAGTGTATTAAAATACAAACCCGATTCCAAAAAAGTTGGGACGCTGTACAAATTGTGAATAAAAAAGGAATGCAATAATTTACAAATCTCATAAACTTATATTTTATTCACAATAGAATATAGATAACATATCAAATGTTGAAAGTGAGACATTTTGAAATGTCACGCCAAATATTGGCTCATTTTGATTTCATGAGAGCTACACATTCCAAAAAAGTTGGGACAGGTAGCAATAAGAGGCCGGAAAAGTTAAATGTACATATAAGGAACAGCTGGAGGACCAATTTACAACTTATTAGGTCAACTGGCAACATGATTGGGTATAAAAAGAGCCTCTCAGAGTGGCAGAGGATCACCAATTCCCCCAATACTGCGGCCAAAAATAGTGGAGCAATATCAGAAAGGAGTTTCTCAGAGAAACATTGCAAAGAGTTTGAAGTTATCATCATCTACAGTGCATAATATCATCCAAAGATTCAGAGAATCTGGAACAATCTCTGTGCATAAGCGTCAAGGCCGGAAAACCATACTGGATGCCCGTGATCTTCAGGCCTTTAGACGGCACTGCATCACATACAGGAATGCTACTGTAATGGAAATCACAACATGGGCTCAGGAATACTTCCAGAAAACATTGTCGGTGAACACAGTCCACCGTGCCATTCGCGCCGTTCCTGGCTAAAACTCTATTGGTCAAAAAAGAAGCCATATCTAAACATGATCCAGAAGCGCAGGCGTTTTCTCTGGGCCAAGGCTCATTTAAAATGGACTGTGGTAAAGTGGAAAACTGTTCTGTGGTCAGACAAATCAAAATTTGAAGTTCTTTTTGGAAAACTGGGACGCCATGTCATCCGGACTAAAGAGGACAAGGACAACCCAAGTTGTTATCAGTGCTCAGTTCAGAAGCCTGCATCTCTGATGGGATGGGGTTGCATGAGTGCGTGTGGCATGGGCAGCTTACACATCTGGAAAGGCACCATCAATGCTGAAAGGTATATCCAAGTTCTAGAACAACATATGCTCCCATCCAGACGTCGTCTTTTTCAGAGAAGACCTTCCATTTTCCAACATGACAATGCCAGACCACACACTGCATCAATTACAACATCATGGCTGCGTAGAAGAAGGATCCGGGTACTGAAATGGCCAGCCTGCAGTCCAGATCTTTCACCCATAGAAAACATTTGGCGCATCATAAAGAGGAAGATGCGACAAAGAAGACCTAAGACAGTTGAGCAACTAGAAGCCTGTATTAGACAAGAATGGGACAACATTCCTATTCCTAAACTTGAGCAACTTGTCTCCTCAGTCCCCAGACGTTTGCAGACTGTTATAAAAAGAAGAGGGGATGCCACACAGTGGGAAACATGGCCTTGTCCCAACTTTTTTGGGATGTGTTGATGCCATGAAATTTAAAATCAAATTATTTTCCCTTAAAACGATACATTTTGTCAGTTCAAACATTTGATATGTCATTTATGTTGTATTCTGAATAAAATATTGAAATTTGAAACTTCCACATCATTTTGTATTAAGCAGTTATTAATTGTAGAAATATTTCACAATATATTAGTTTTTACTCTATTTTTGATGACGCCTTAGTGAGCATAAGAGACTGCTTTCAAAAACATTAAAATCTCACGACCCCAAAACTTTTAAACAGTAGTGTACTTTTTGAATATACGTACATACTGCTCTTGTATCTGCTGATGGATGTCCATGTCACCCAATCCCAGGCTCAACTCTCCAGACTCAGTTATGACAGCACAATAGGTCGCAGTCCTTTGGTCCTGTAATCTGGCAATTGCACTTGTATCCTGATGAGTAAAATCCCAAAAACGACAAATTAAATTTTGCCTACAAGAGCAATAAAATGCAAAGTAGTATAAATATAACTCACCATGTGTTTACAATAGTTTAACACCGCGTCGCTATGAGAGTCTTTGCCGATGGCAGAGATGAAGAGAGGTTTGCATCCTAATCGGCTTAAACAATCTACAAGAAATACAGGGAAAAATCAAAAACCAAGGAATTGAGCATATTCATTCATTATAATATATGAATGACATAACATACCAGCAATATTTCTGCCCACTCCTCCAAATGACTGGCACACACTTCCTGGATTTGTCTGACCAAACTGAATTGAACACAAATATTTACCTGCATACTGTCATAAACGTGTAATTTAAGCTCCTGTAGCTTGTTATTAGACTTACCACCATTTTCTTTGTTGTTCCTTTAGCGATGAAATCAACGTTTGTTCCACCAATAACAATCTGAGGGAAATTAAGTGTGTAATTATGTGCTTTTTCATTTTTTTATATTTCTGTTTAGCTTTATTTTTATTTCAGTTTTTAATTTTAGTACTTATTTAAATTAAACTTTAATTTAATATTTAATTAAAATTTTAAGTTTAATTAAAATAATTTAACTTATTTAGGTTAAGGTTTTTAAGTTTAAGGGTTTAATCTAATATTTACATATTTAATTTAAACTTTTTCAATTTCAATTAAGAATTAAATTTCAATTAAGAATTATTTTAAAATCATTTTAGTTAAAGGGGTGGTTGATTGCCCCTTTTTATAAGATGTAAAATAAGTCTCTGATGTCCCTAGAGTGTGTATGTGAAGTTTTTGCTCAAAATACCCCACAGATCATTTTTTATATTGTGAGCAAAAATGTGCCGTTTCGGTGTGTCCCTTTAAATGCAAATGAACCGCTGCTCACGGGGCGGAGCTTCAAGAACTCTAGTTAGCAGCTGGCAATGAAACTGTTCAGCCTGTTATGTTCAAACCAGAGTTGGACAATGATGGAGAGACTCAAGAAGAAATGACAACATGTAGAATGCAATAGGACGTTTCTGAATGGTTAGTTGATGAATTTATGTAGCTGGTGTGGAGTTAACTGTCTTCAAGTCATTGATTAGCATATTCTGTCATGATAATCTCACCCCCTTTGTTGTGTGTTCCCGGGGGCAGGGTTTATGTAAATTTCAGAGTTAGTGATGTCACTAACCCGGGAGGAAGCTTGTGTAGTCCCTACCAGCCGTTTGCTGTAGTCCTTAAAAAGCAATTTCTTTAAAAGAATCTAGAATTAAGGGAATTAGATCTCCCTTTACTTTGAACTTTGAGCGTCTCAACTTTGCAGATATTGTTTATGCTCAAACAGCAACATTACACACTAACTAAAGTTAAAAAAGTGAAATCATAATCAACCACCCCTTTAACAACACTTACTAAAACACTTTACTGAAATGTTTTTTATTTATTTTGCATTAGTATTTCCATAAAAGCTTACAGTTTTGGATTCCATTCTCTGGTCCTTTGACTTTTGGGTCTTAATGTCGCCTCTGAAGTTCCCTCCACTTTTTTCTTTGTGTTTAGAAAGGGCACATGCAATACGACTGCCCACCTTGGCATTGTTGTGGATGAGTCCTATATCTGAAAATGAATGAACTTCAGGAAAATATTACAAAACATATGGTGCAGAAAACCTACACTACAACCACACATATGAATTATGTATCAGTATTTAGGATGTATGAAATCAAAATGCAAAACTATGTATTGTATCTTAAATGGATACTGGCTTGCAAGGACTTCCCTTTAGTCAGCTCACTGACTCGCTGAAGGATAAAAGGAGTGACATCTCTTCCTGTGACACCTTTTGAGCTTCAAATATACAAAAGTGTTAGAAGTGTTTATCATTTTATGTGGCAACTGGTATGTCCAGGCATTATTTTTCTCTACCTGGCCTCAGTCACTGCTGTTTGTATGGCATGTTCTATCTGTTGTCCTGTGGCTGCATGTTCTTCTGGGATGGGAACAGCCAACAGAAGACCACTTTGCAGTCCCAGAGATAGTGTGCTTGCTGTTGAGAAAAGAGAGTTTAAGAGCCCTTCATGAATGACTAAGCAAGCATGGATGAGTTACATTAGAGAAACATTATCTATGATCTCCGTTTTAACTAGCTCTTTCAATTACAATCCCTACAGCTTTCAGTAAATGTGTAATATTGACATTTACTCAAATGTAGGTGCGGTAAAAGCTAAAACACTCAGACTTGCCAATAAGATCTGCTGCTTCTTGAGGACTGGAGACATGGTAAGGAGAAGTAAATCCACTTTGCTGAGTGAAGAAAGCCGGGAAGCTTTTTGAATCTCCATATGTGGCCACACACACACCCTGAGTTTCCTGTAAATAAAGGCATTGATCTATGAATTAGAACATAAGTACATATTAAATCAAAACTAACCCTGTTTACTAGGGGTATTCAAATTAGTCTATTATTATAACTTTTTCATTTAATGGTAAAAAATTTATAAAAAATAAAGGTAACATGGCGAATGAGTAACATTTACATATACTACCAATACTGTAACAATACAAATTGGGTTGAAAATTGTGTGAATTTACTCTTTAAAAGGCACAATATGTAAGATTTTTGGATTAAAATATCCATAAACCACTAGAACAATGTTATATATTTTGTTGACTTGTGTGCTAACATTATCTCTAATATTTCCAGAAATGTTTAAATCCAGAGAAATAAGCCATTTTAACCAGGACACGGACCTTGTCTGTGCATTGCCTATCAATGACATCATACCCGCGTTTAACGTTGATTTTATTATGTAGAAACCTTGGAAACACTTTAATATATTATGTGATTTATTAGACAGGTGAGCAAATGTTTGGATACATTCATCGACAGAAAACGAATCATTGTTATAGAGCTCAACACAGTTAGGCTTATTGTTTAAATCTCGTTTTCTTGATTTACAGCGAGTACCATGTTTTACCATGCCTAATATCAAGACCTCTAGCAGCGAAAAATTACATATAGTGGCTTTAAGTCAGCGTTAGATGACGGAAAAGACAAAAACAACTTTCAACAAGTTGACCGTCCCAATATCTTTCTTATGTTAAATGAAATATTGTAAAAAATTGGGATTTTGAGCACTTACCAAGAACTCAAGAGTGCGACCAATATCTAGGATGGATTTCACCCCAGCAGACACAACAGCAATAGGTGTTCGACCCAGTTCAGTGAGGTCTGCGCTCACATCCAAGGCTGCAAGAGATAATATATAGGTCATTGAATATAGGCAGTTTACATTATGTGTAATGTGCATATTTCGCATTGAAACAAGGACAATTGTTAAATAAACGTACAGTTTTCTCCATCTCTATGCACTCCTCCAATGCCTCCAGTTACAAAGACAGGAATCCCAGCTTTGTGAGCCGCAATCATTGTGCCAGAGACAGTGGTGCCACCCGACAGACCCTGCATGCATTATCAAAAAAACCCAGACATTTCACATAAAAATGTGTAGTCACATTGATACAAATGAAAGTTTACCTCAGTTCCAGACCTTGCTGATGACATAAGGAAGGTCTCTTCTAGACACTTTTAGTGCTGTTTTACTCTGTGCTAGGAAGTCCAGTTCATCCGAAGAAAGGCCCACATGAAACCTTCCCTCAAGAATCCCAATGGTGGCTGGGATTGCACCTTCAGCCCTCACAATAGCTTCCACTTCCTTTGCTGTGCTGAAATACAGAGAAAATGCAGCCGATTGGTAAATACTGAAACCAGATATGGATCAGATGTTTCAGAGCACAGATTCAAAGTTCTTCACTTTCTAGTCTTTAAACAGCTTGTGCAATAATACAGCAGAACAGTCTGTACTGTATTTTAAGATAAAGGGGCATGTGACAACCCTGACTTCAGAATGACATGAAGGAACAAATCAGAATAAGTATTTGAAAGCATTGTAAGAGATTTATCTTCTTTTTTATTTTACCTGAGATTGTGGGGATAAGGCATTCCATGTGTAATAATAGTGCTTTCCAGAGCCACAACTGGCCTGTGATCTGCTAAAGCCTCTTTCACATTAGGATGGATGGTAAACAGGATGTCTGTATGGAGAAATAGTTCACCCAATCAACACTGTATTCAAACCACTGAGTGTACAATTGAAAAAAAAACATGGACAAATCTAAACGTTCAGAGAACATTCAGATATATATGTATATATTTAAATAAATGATTAATTGATAAGACTGTGATAGTCCACCGTGGTGCAATTAGTCTGAAAGGTGAATTTCAGAGTTACATGAAATTGGGAGTTTTCTCTGACTTTAAATATCTTTAATGTAGGTTTGTGCTACTTTACCTTTTTTGCAATGTCTGCTGGATGAAGTTGTAATGCAACGTTTAAGAAAAGCAGATAACATCCACATCTTCAGAACAGGAGATTCAGGTCATCAAAACTCAGTAATTCGAAAACAGAAACGCCATCAATCCACCGCCTGCTGGAGAGTTTCCAAAATATTCAAAGGGAAAATTTAGTCATGCTCTGTTTGTTTGAGACAAGCGACGTGCTGTTATATGAAAGTAACAATCTTGCACAAGTTTCAAAAGAAATCACTAAAGAATAAGTCAACATACGGGTCTTGTACGTAAACAATCCAGGACTTCAGCGTTCAGTAAAGGGTGACAGAAGACGCTGTGTTCGCTCGTTAAAACGCTTCTCACTAGAAGTGACTTCAGTCGGCTTAAATCAATCCAAATCTTTATTTTGGATATTAACTTCTCGATTTAGGCTATTTGCAGCATTCTTCTCGGCTCGACTCCACTAGGCTGAACTTTGATCCTGTTGGGTCTGTTTGTACTATCCGAGAATAGCACCAATTGCCTCAGAACTTCTGTCAGAACGCATTGATTTTAATTGATTCATCAGTGAATTTTTTGTTTTGTTTTTGAGAATAGGCCTACAGTGTTTCTACACTCAAATAGGTATCATAAGTGTCCGATTTAATCATTCATAAAGTAAGATTTAAAATTGACAAGATTATAAAAATGATCGACCGACAACATTTCAATGGGTATTCCATGTATTCTTTATAAATCATGCAACATCAGCAATAATATTTACATATTTCTTGGTTATAGTTTTCATGAAAAAATCACAACCCTAATTATGTCATTTCCTATGAAAAACCATGGACAATACCAATTTCATATTGGTATATGGTAATTTTCATGTGGAAAAAAAGTCTCTGTAGCTGTGGTCTCTTTTTTCTGTAGCTTAAACAGTAGAGCATGGCACTAGCAATGCCAGAATCATGGGTTCAATTCCCAGGAATGCAAAAATATCAAACGTTGAATGATAAAATGTGTACATCGAATGCAACATAAATATCATTAGAAATATTTATTATTTAGAAATATTATATAGAAATATTTACAATTTATAATTATATATATATATATATATATATATATATATATATATATATATATATATATATATATATATATATATATACACACGCATATATATGTATTTATATTAACATAATTATACACAGTATACACACATATTATGTAAACACAATCTTTTAATTTAGAAGCGATTAATCATGATTAATCAATTTCACAGCACTAAAAGCTTTAGATTACAAAATCTGGCAAATGTAGGCTAAGTAAATGTCTTTTTTCTTTGTCAAAAAGTAATTTTTAATAATAACTTGATATGCCATTTTATACATACAGTAGCCATAAGTTTAGTCTCTCCGAAAGTTACAGTAGTCTGATTATGCCAAGCTTAATTCAAAGAGATTCACAGAGGCTGTAAACACAAAGCATGCTGTGCGACAGGTTTAGTTGCTAAAACTTTCACATCTATAGTTGTAAAGCTACTCAGGACTGGACCACTGTAATACACATCTGTGGTAAGAACTGAAGAATTCTCGTTTAGTAATATGCCTGACTCTGTGATGGAAGACTTTAAGTTGTGTTCATCATGACACTTAATCATATTGACAAATGCATCCGCTTCATGTTCTTCAATCATCTTATAGCATTCAGTGGCAGGGTTACAGTTAATAGGAAACATTGACTCCAAGATGGTTTCCTCTTCCTTTTCATTAGTGTCCAAAAGTTCCATTTCAAACCAGTTTGGATTCTTCAGCTGGTAATTGTGAAAAGCTTCAATAGCATCTCGAAGGGCTCGTCCTGAGGGACAGGAGAAGTAATCATTCACCCTTATGCCTTCAATACATTTAACCCGCCCTGGCTCATGTTTTTCCATGTCTAAGATCCGGAAGTAAAGTTCCTCAAAGTGCTTCATGAGCTTGTACTTCACCACCACGTTAAATGGTGCTGGAACATCATCCTCACAGCACACGTCATCAAAATATGCCACCATGTACTTGTGGAAAGTTGATGCGTGAACAAAATCCGGTATAATGAGGCTTAGGGCTGGTGTGAGCATGTCTCCTATGGGTGAACATTCATCCTCCTTCAGTCTCACTTTGTGCTCACCGCACATGGCCTTCCACTTCGCATGTACGCCTGGAGAACACAGGATCAGGACTTTATCTGAGGACTTGGAGATTCGTTCCCTTTGCATATCTAGCCACTGAATTCTGCCAATTGTGCTGAGCCAAATGGAGTCTAGAAGATCCAGAGTGACGTCTGTGCCACATTTGGCCCTCAGGAAGGCACATAATTTCAAGATGATCTCTTTATACAAGGGGTGGTCCAGAGAGTAGATGATGATGACTCTCTTATGATGTTGAATGGGATTCCACTCCAGTTTACCCTTTGCACAGGTAGAGCTGTCTGATGATGACGTTTCTATCAAAAGTCATGATTATTATTAAGAAGCAAAAGCTTTGAAACCATCAACACATTTAATAAATAAAGAGTGAAGAATCAGCAAAGCAATTAAAAAGTGCAGAAGCCATGTATTTGATTTTAGCAATAGTTGGTTTCCAGAAGTAAAAACTCCATTTATTTTCTCCATAGGGAAAATTATTTTTAATGATAACTTAAAAACCTTTAAAGACAGACCTACTGTGAGCTACGAGGTTGATCACTGATATATGCTTTTGTTGAGACCCTCTGTTCATATTAGCCTATTTCAAAATATTTTTTTTTAAATAATTACATTTAACAGCTGAATTCATGATGAAAAACTACATTACCCATGATGCTGTATTGAAAATTCCACCAATTTAGCTGGGAGCAAATTGAGCTAAAAAGAGTATGCAAGGAACGGCCACTCCCATGAACATTACATCTCGTTATAATTACATACATGTATGCATATGCATATGTAAAATTGAACTTAAAATATATTGTTTCTCCAGACATTCTCCAGATATAAATGTTCTGTTCCAGCTGTGCAGGGGATGCATGTGAGCACTTTTCATAGCCTTCCCACAGAACAGAACTGTCAAGAGGCATGGGTGATGTTTATCTGTAAGTATACAGCACCAATTTAATTCAAAGTTGTTAGTTTTGCTCTAACTAGTGTCAATTTCGTTAACAAAAATGTTCATTGACGGCCTTTTTTTTCCATGACTAAGACAAAACGAGATGACACAAACGTCCTTAAACGATTATTGTGACTATATATAAACATGCAATATCGTTGACGAAAAACGACGAGACTAAAATGTAGTTTTAAAAATAAAAACTTGAACAAAAAGCACTCTTTAGTTTTGCAGAGGAGAGGGGGAAAGAGGAGCGTTCTTGCTTGCGGTTGCCAGATTTCAGTAACTGAATCCCCCAATCAGAGTTTTTCTGTTAAAAGAACACATATTCTATCCTGTTTTACTTAAACGTGCAATCTGGCAACCATGTGCACGCGATCTGAAAACACCAATAAACAAGTAAGCTGCATTTCAGCAATCTCCATTTGAGACTTTCTGCTTAAAGTGTCATTCAGTCGGTCTGTGTTCTGTCGTATGGACGACGCGACTTCATTCGCTTCCGCTGAGGAAACGTGAAGCCTCCGGAGGTCCGAATATGGCGCTGACATCTTGCACAGATTTGGGACCGAGTCTGCGCAGTAGAGAGCAGGAAGTAGAACCGCGATATCAAAAGCCGCCCACACTCTCGCGGATGCAGAACAATTCATTATGTCGGTGTGAAATAAACAGTTATGGAAATGTAGAAATTAAAGCTAAAGCACCTATCTCCTCCCGAAAATACCCCCAAAAGTCTGTTAGTGCCTCATTGACAACTTCACTCAGAGAAGCCTTCAATCTCAGCTCTCCGTCACGACGTCACACCCCTCATTTTTTATAGCATCAAATAACTAAAACTAAACTTATTAAAAAAAAAAAAAAAATTCTTGAAATGAAACCATCGTGTTAAAAACTGCCTAAAATGACAGAAATCAACTTTTGGGGAAAAAAATTATATTAAGTGTAATTTGATTGTTTAGTTTATCTATTAGAAAACACGGAGGGGTGGGGGTTATGAGCTATACTGGGACCAACCACCGGGGGGGCGATCGAGGCGCGGAGGCTTCAGTTATTTACAGGAGTGTTGCAGGCTTGGTCACGACTCACCGAGCCGCTTGTGCTGTTTGCGATTGTGTTAGCTGAATAACTGCACTTGTGTGAGCCAGAGCCATAGACAAAGAGAGTTGCGACACGCTTTGATCTCGACGCCACGTGGTCACGTGGTTCACAGAGCTCTCAATAATTCCAAACAACTCCGCGTTGTCAAGATTAAGCAGGATAGACAGCAGTTTCACTATATTTGCAGCAATTTCTGGCAAATATTAACACAATATGTGCATCGACTTTGACTAGGCTTTACAGTAACATTTTATTCTGGGGAGAGATATAGAAGAGACAACGTTAATGTTTTTCTTGAGTGATCTGGTTATTTTATTTGGGTCACGAGAGTACATGGTTTTACAGCGTTGAGTATTGTAGCCAATCACGGGCATTTCTGTTGAAATTTAATGACCAATCATATGTTTAATTTACGGGGAATGAGAATCCTCTCAGTATGGATTACAAGTTTTATACAGTCTCAAAACGCTGAATGAATTTTAGTGTAAGTTTACGTTTACATGAATCTTCTCTTTATCTACAAATCCTCTCATCATAACAAACAAAGCACTGACACAATTTAAATAAAGATTTATTGTGAAGTTTAGTCAGATGTTTTTGTTTTTCATTAGACTTTGTAATGTTCCCTACAATTAGCCTATATATTTAACACTTCAGTACAAATAAAGTAACACAAATAGATATTTTAATGTTATAATAGTGATTTGATAATCTATACAAATTCATTCAAACGAAGAGAAAAATGGCTAATGAGCCAATAAGTGTTCCTCTTCCGCCATCTACTGGGTATAGTGGTAATTTCTTTGATAAGTTTTAATGTCCTAATGTTATTTTGATACTCGAACAATACACAACAGGTGAATATAAATGAATTATGCTAGCATATACAGAATTTAACCCAAGAAAGAAGTTTTAAAAACAAACAAACAGGGCAACCAATTTATTCAACTCTTTATATCCAGGCGCTAGATACGTTATTCCTTGAACTTCATAGAAACGCATTCGACATAAAGATCTCAGAGAATCTAAAAACTGTTGAAATATGACAGATCGCATCTGGATATAGTAGCTGTTGCAGTACTACTCACGTTATCTAAATGCAGTTAGAGTCTAACGATCTATTATATAACAATAAACATTAACTATAACGTGCTTCATAAAATACGTCTTCTATCAATATTCCTGAGAGGTCAACCAATGCCATAAAATCTCAATCTTAATTTCATCAATTTGCCAGCGAGTGTGCTTGAGATTCACTGAAATGAATGGGGTTCAATGTTGGAACTATTGGTTGTTTGGAACTATTGGTCTCTCTGTGACACGCTTCCGCATTCCTCAGTTCCTATGGAAGTCTATGGGAGTGTCGTAACTCTGTTTTTCAACGGCTCTGGTGTGAGCTACTGAAATGAGCCAATCAGAGCAGAGCTCATCATTATTATTCATGACCCTTTTCTAGGGTTGTAAATGGACCTGTAAAACTGTATCTGGACCATTTTTGCCCTTAAATAAGCCACATATCCTCTATGTAGATATCAGAGAACAATTTAAAATATTGTTTCAACTCATTCTATGGCACCTTTAAACATTCTTGGAAACATTTGAAATAATGTAAGCATACAAGTCAACAAAATATATAACATTGTTCAAATGATTTTGGGATATTTTTAATACTAACATATTGTGCCTTTAATTTACATGTATTTATTTGATCTTTATTTTCACTAACCTTTATGTGAATCCTTGTTCTGCAAAAATGCAACACAGCAACCAACAGCTGCCAATATCCACAACAACACCCCAAGTATCACCAAAACAATGAAAACAACAGGAGCATCTGGAAGAACTGACATTAACATGTTAATAGAGATAATGATAGCATATAAAATAAAATAGAGGTCAATTGAACTTCACTTGAATTCAAGACCATACACTGAATCATTTGCATTGCTGTGAATCATAATCTGAATGCTGTTACTGTGTAATACGTACAGGGGCAGATATTAACTTTCTCTCTGTAATCCAGACAGTTCTTCATGCTTTGAACAGACAGTGGTTGAATCTGTTGAACAGGACATTTTTCAGCCATTTAATGATATAAGACTCAAAACATTCCCATACTACTGCACATTATATATTAACAAACAGCACACATACAACTGATACTTTAACTCACCACCAAGTCCAAACTACAGTGACTTATCCGCCATGCTTCCAGTGTGAAATTAACCTTTAGAAATGTCTTGTTGTCCTTTAAAACAGAATTATTTTCATGTCTTGCTATATGAATATACATTTATGAAGGAATATACAACAGGTGGCAGTGTGGAGTCTTTTTCTTTAAATCTGAATATTGAACAGCGGAAGTACCTTCATGACAATGTGAGATGTTTCTGGGTGAAGGTCAGGACTGTAGATGGAGACTTTGTATTGGTCAGAGAATTCCTGTGGTTCGAATTCTATGGTTATCACCAAGTCATTTTTCTTATAGTTTCTCACTGACCATTTTACCTTCTTATTCCTGTCCCAAAAGCTCTCTAGAATGACAAACAGATTTATACAAACAGGGTTTTTCCTTGTTTAAAACATGTTAAAAATTTGCTTTAGATTGACTGATTAAAGTCACAGTGAAAATCATAATTGACAATTCTTGTTTTTATGGAATATTGCAGTATTTATTATAAATGATTTATCCATGCACAACATTATTTTTTAAATAAAAATATTTTTTAGTAATCAAAATAATTTCCCCTCCCTCTTGCAACGACATCTCTTTTCTTCTCTGATGATATGTTTACTGGCGAGAGTGCGGGGCAACCTGTCACCCACATGAGATCGACCAATAGAAAACCACAACCATCCAATCAATTCCCCATAGACAAAAGTCCTGCCCCCTTCCATTTCATGCTGACTTTAAATACTAACCCAATTACAAAAAAGTTGGGACACTGTACAAATTGTGAATAAAAAAGGAATGCAATAATAAATAAGAATATTGTTTAAGAATAATGCAATAATTTACAAATCTCATAAACTTATATTTTATTCACAATAGAATATAGATAACATATCAAATGTTGAAAGTGAGACAATTTGAAATGTCACGCCAAATATTGTCTCATTTTGGATTTCATGAGAGCTACACATTCCAAAAAAGTTGGGACAGGTAGCAATAAGAGGCCGGAAAATTTAAATGTACATATAAGGAACAGCTGGAGGACCAATTCGCAACTTATTAGGTCAATTGGCAACATGATTGGGTATAAAAAGAGCCTCTCAGAGTGGCAGTGTCTCTCAGAAGTCAAGATGGGCAGAGGATCACCAATTCCCCCAATACTGCGGCCAAAAATACTGGAGCAATTTCAGAAAGGCACATCTGGAAAGGCACCATCAATGCTGAAAGGTATATCCAAGTTCTAGAACAACATATGCTCCCATCCAGACGTCGTCTCTTTCAGGGAAGACCTTGCATTTTCCAACATGACAATGCCAGACCACACACTGCATCAATTACAACATCATGGCTGCGTAGAAGAAGGATCCGGGAACTGAAATGGCCAGCCTGCAGTCCAGATCTTTCACTCATAGAAAACATTTGGCGCATCATAAAGAGGAAGATGTGATAAAGAAGACCTAAGACAGTTGAGCAACTAGAAGCCTGTATTAGACAAGAATGGGACAACATTCCTATTCCTAAACTTGAGCAACTTGTCTCCTCAGTCCCCAGACGTTTGCAGACTGTTATAAAAAGAAGAGGGGATGCCACACAGTGGGAAACATGGCCTTGTCCATGTGTTGATGCCATGAAATTTAAAATCAACCTATTTTTCCCTTAAAAATTATAGATTTTCTCAGTTTAAACATTTGATATGTCATCTATGTTGTATTCTGAATAAAATATTGAAATTTGAAACTTCCACATCATTGCATTCTGTTTTTATTCACAATTTGTACAGTGTCCCAACTTTTTTGGAATCGGGTTTGTAACTGCTACAAATCCATATCTAATAATTAAACCTCAAAAGTTTTTTTTAAAGATGTGATATTTATTAATTCTCACCTGGAACTGTGATGCTGGTTATACTAGAACTACCCTTGTCTGATTTTGGTAAATTGGTTACAAAAACCTGGTATTTAAAGTTGGGATTGACCACAATTCTGTCCAAAGAAAAAGTCCACTAAAAAGATGGAGGAAAGAAACAAAGCTGAATGATATATGAATAATACTGCATGGTATATATACAAAGCATTAGTACTCTTACCATTTTGTGTTTTGGGTTAATTGTGCGCAACAGTTTTGTAAGAAAAATGTAACGAACACAAACACTGTGATTTGTGGCCATTTCAAACACTCGCACTTCAGTCCCTTTGATGAAGAATATGAGGGCTGAGGAAAATAATGTAAAGAAAAAAACTTTTAAATAGATAATTATACTGGGAAAACAATTTGACCAACTGTAGATTCTGCATAAGAAAGTTTCCTGCCTATTTGACTGAAAGGATTAGATTAGATTATTTTAAATATTGTAGTCTTGAACATCGCCTGACTTACAGTTAGGTGATTGGATCCATGTAAGGTATATAACTGGTGCAAACTGTCCACTATCATCCCTCTTGGCTTTTACATCTGTATTTACATTAGGAGAACCTGGGGCTTCATAACTTGGCATCACCCAACCCTCATCTGAGCAGTTACCTGAGACGTCAAAGAAATAATTGATGAACATACCTTTGATTTTCTCTTCAAAAACCTCACATTACTTGTCAATCTAGAGAAAACATCTACTTCTACTTACCTACTTGAACCGTGCAATTTACCCCCTGTCAGAAAAAAGCATAATGAAAAATTAACTAATTTTTGCATTAATGTTTCATAGATAAAAGGGAAGAAAACAGAATCTTTACCACTTGAGAACATTCCATCGGAGGGAGTTCAATGAGATGCAAAGGTGAGATTTTCATTATGACACATGAAAGAATGAACAGAAAGAGAAAAACATACTCATTGTAGTTAAGTTTTTGTCTGCTACTGAAGTGCCAGTGGACTAAAATCGAACATCCTCTTATGGCTTTTCAGATTCTATTTGTATTTAGAGGAAACCACGAGATCAGACAAGGAAGAGGAGGAGCCTGACGCACACAAGGAAATTAAGCTTTTCTCACAAACGTTTCCTTTGATATTCAAGTCTGCCTTAAAATCAAGCCCTTCAACTACACATAAAAAAGGGCTTGAATTTCTGTCCTCTTTGTTTGCCAAACAGTTTTATTTGAGTTGAACTCACACACTGTAGACCCTAACGCTCAAAATAATTAATTGGTTTGAGCCAACTCAAAGTAAACAAATTAATTCAATCAAATTAACTTTATGAGTATTATGAGTATTTAGAACTTTCTTTTGAGTTCACAAAACTGACGATTTTAAGCATCTGAAACAGGGCTGGATGGATTTATATTTCCCAGCATGCTTTGCCATTACACTCAAAAGGGAAAGTAAATGCTAAAATTAAGTGATATATTATGTTTTTTTGTGCAAGATTAATGTTAAGTGGGAGATTTAGTAGTGTTTAATGATTTGCTATGTTAGTTTAGAAGAGTTTTTGTTATGTTGTTTTTTTGGGGGTGGTTATCATGGGACCCCATAATGAGTGGAACATGAGCTTATTAAACATATTTCTTATTAAACTTTAATGTAAGTTTAATTAAACTTTTGATGTAACTGATTGTTTTGCCAGCATAATCAGGTTTATACTGTTAGGTTTAAGGTCATAAAAGTCTTTTAAAGCACAACAGTTTTCGACTGATAACTGATGTTTTCTGAAGGATCATGTGACATGGAAACACTAATAGCTGCTAAAAATTTTGCATCACAGGAATAAATTATAATAATATTTCACAATATTACTGTTTTTACTGTATTTTGATCAAATAAATGCATCCTTGGTGAGCAGAAAAGACTTTAGAGACATTAAAACAATCTTGTCCTGTAAGTTGCGAGGTGGGGCTTCCATGGATCGGACTTGTATGTTCAGCACATCCCACAGATGCTCGATTGGATTGAGATCTGGGGAATTTGGAGGCCAAGTCAACACCTCAAACTCGTTGTGCTCCTCAAACCATTCCTGAACCATTTTTGCTTTGTGGCAGGGCGCATTATCCTTCTGAAAGAGGCCACAGTACATGGTCTGCAACAATGCTTAGGTAGGTGGTACGTGTCAAAGTAACATCCACATGGATGGCAGGACCCAAGGTTTTCCAGCAGAACATTGCCCAAAGCATCTCACTGCCTCCGCTAGCTTGCCTTCTTCCTATAGTGCATCCTGGTACCATGTGTTCCCCTGGTAAGCGACGCACACACACGGCCATCCACATGATGTTTAAGAAAATGTGATTCATCAGACCAAGCCATCTTCTTCCATTGCTCCGTGGTCCAGTTCTGATGGTCACGGCATGTGACCATCAGAACTGTTGGCGCTTTCGGCAGTGGACAGGGCTCAGCATGGGCACCCTGACTGGTCTGTGGTTATGCAGCCCCATACACAACAAACTGCGATGCACTGTGTATTCTGACAGCTTTCTATCAGAACCAGCATTAACTTCTTGAGCAATTTGAGCTACAGTAGCTCGTCTGTTTGATCAGACACGGGCCAGCCTTCGCTCCCCACACGCATCAATGAGCCATGGCTGTCCATGACCCTGTCGCCGGTTCATCACTGTTCCTTCCTTGGAGCACTTTTGATAGATACTGACCACTGCAGACCGGGAACACCCCACAAGAGCTGCAGTTTTGGAGATGCTCTGAGCCAGTCGTCTAGCCATCACAATTTGGTCCTTGTCAAACTCACTCAAATCCTTACGCTTGCCCATTTTTCCTGCTTCTAACACATCACCTTTGAGGACAAAATGTTCACTTGCTGCCTAATATATCCCACCCACTAACAGGTGCCGTGATGAAGAGATAATCAGTGTTATTCACGTCACCTATATATATATACAAAATGAATACCATCTAAAAAAAACTAAAAACAACTAATTACCACTAGAGGGCTCATGTCAGTTTAAAGAGTAATTAGTAGGGTTATTTGGATCACTGTATAAAAACTATATATATTTTTTTTTTTTTTTTTTTTTTTTTTTTTTTCTCTCTCTTTTAAACAGCAGTTTTCTAAGTTGTAATAAATTGTATTTTCAAACAGAATTACACCATTACCCAGACTGTCTTTAAACATACCCTACAGAATGGTGCTATAGTTTTCATTACACTTAAAAAGAAGAGAACAGAGACCCTAATAAGCAAACTTCCACATTTAAGCACTGACATGAGTTCTGCTGACATTGATAACTACCGCTACATGCCAGCAGTCAGCAGAGGATTTGAGAAGCCCTAGCAAATCCCCTGTCTCATTCTGTCACACAGTAAAAACTCGTGTCACAATATTATCACTGGCACTTGTTATTAGTCACAGTAAATGATCACAGCATGCAGAACCTACATGACATCTGAAAAGAAAGGTCAGTATCATTTAAAAAAAATCTCATAAAAATACCACAATGTCACATTGTCATTGAGCATGTTGCTATTATGAATTCTAAGAGTATGAGTATGCAGCTTTTTGTGGATGAGAACAAGATTTGCATGCATTATTATAATTATACAATCTTGTGTAATTAATTATAATTAAAACCCGACTTTTAGGAATGAGCTTCTTAACAAGTACACATGAGTTACTGTCTGCCCTCACCCCATTTACATGGCACGCAGGCACCATAGCCTTGAAAAACTTTGCTTTTATGGTCCTCAAACACAAGCACGCAGGTTAATAAAGAGGCCAGTTAACTGTGGAGTTAACAAAAAATAGAGTTACAGTCAAATTAAATTAAATTAAATTAAATTAAATTAAATTAAATTAAATTAAATTAAATTAAATTAAATTAAATTAAATTAAATTAAATTAAATTAAATTAAATTAAATTAAAACATTTAATGTAATTTAATATTTATATTCTGCACTGAATATAGCAGTAGCGCTTAGGGGCCGTTTACACGACACCTTTTTTTCAACTTTAAACAGCTTTAAACATGTTTTGGCTGTTAATTTACACAACAACAACTTGTATATTTTATGGAAGCTTTTTTCCGTCACAGAATAAACATATTAAACGAGTTTACATCTTGAAATTCTGACTTTTTTTCCTTCGCAATTCTGTCTTTTCTCAGAATTGTGTAATATAAAAATCGCAATTATGTGTTATAAAGTCAGAATTGTGAGATATAAACTTAATATATCCTAAATCCCCTTTGTAAAGAAACAATAATTTTGAACTTGGCTTTATCAAATGTTCAGATTTCTGTTCTGGTGATTTATGCAAATTAGTGCATTTGCATACTTAATTCAGATAACTTATAATACAAAAATATTTGTAATTCTTAATATAATTAGTCGATAACACTTTACAATAAGGTTTCATTTGTTAGTGTATTTGTTCATCTTTGTTAACGTTAGTTAATAAAAATCCAGCTGTTCATAGTTTGTTCATGTTAGTTCACAGTGCATTAACTAATGTTACCTAATACAAATTTTGATTTTAATATTGTATTTGTAAATGTTGACTTTAACTTTAACAAAGATTAATAAATGCTGTAGAAGTGCAGTTCATTATTAGTTTGTGTTAACTAATGTAACCTTATTGTAAAGTGTTACCAATCAATCAACTGGAAGTAGGTGATATCTATTTGTAAATACTTTTACCCTATTAACCCAGGGTGTCCTTTTCCAGTTGGTACTTTACGCAAAAGAGAATTGAAGTGCATGACCCTTGTGCTAGTGTTTGTCATTTGGAAGTGTGTATGTCCATGGCATGGAGGTGGAAAACAAATTGCCCAGATATTTGCACACTTGAGAGCAAGAGGCGTAACAGGGGTCTATTTTAGTTAGCCATTCACACGCAAGATTCAGCCCATAAATCCTTCACGAAAAAAAAAAAAAAAAAAAAGCGTATAACATTTATTCTTCTTCGACGCCACCACACAACACATCCTGCCCTGATTGTCTCCTAATTCAAGGTAAGTCCTAGAAGCTATCACGTTCACAGCCCAAGTTTAATGGACCCACACATGTTGTCATAAATACTTAAGGATATTGAGTTTATTGCTAAACATTTGAGAGGGTTTGTACTGTACGGTCTGTTCATCACTCTAAGATTTACAGTACACATTTGGAGATAATCAGAATTACACCTACACTGTTGGGAGGATGGATGCATATCCGTCCTACATTCTCCCGTGTCACGACACGGCTCCCCACAGGGACTAGCGAGTGCCACGCTGTGTATTTTCGTAACAAGCAGCTTGTGTCAACTTTAAGGAATGTATGTTATGAAATACTGTTTTACAGCTAGCTTAGACTTGGAGAAATGTGGATACGAGATCAAAAGTTCTTGAAAGATTTGCCTCCCAGAACCAGTTAGATCATGAAAACGGATCTCAGGTGGTTTGTCTTGCAATTTAGTCACTCAAGAAATTTGCATATAATTCGATCCGGTGAGTAACCAAAAGAAAATGGCTAGTGGCCAGTTTTTGATTGAACTCTTAAATGACTACTTCCTACATTTGTACGTATAAATTAGCCATAACGAAAATTTAGGTTGCTTTTTTTTGGAAATAAAATGCATTTTTCAAAATTGCAAATTCAAAGTGCATTTTTTTTTCACTTTTTAACAACAACAAAAAAATATATATATATACTCCAGATAATTTAGTGACAAAAACAAGCAATCTTTTCCAAAACTTGAGTTCTGGCTACTAGGATCTGTATGAAAGCATTCGCAGTGTGGTGAGTTCAAGGCTAGGGCTTGAAACTGGGCCATGTGAAAGAATGGCAGCAATGTTCAAATTTAGTCAGGCTGGAAATACTAAAGACCACATGCTTTATCAAGCACAATAGGTACGAATGCAAAGAATAGTTACAGAAAGAGTGCTCGGCACCAGTGCTTTATATAAAGCACTCTTCTTTGGAAACGAGGGCCTCAAATTAAATTTTCCTCTACATTGTGACTTCTCTGCCATTCAAATACTTGGCACTCATCACCTTTCCAGACTGTTCTATGTGTGGACTGTAGGAATGTTTCCTAGCAACTCTACGCAAATCTGACGCACAGATTCATACGCTGAATGATTTCATCACCTGAAACACAATTAAGGTCACATATCTGGAGATGTTACTGGAAATATATAATTTGGTCCATTTAAACACTTTATCCCCCAGTTTCACAGACAAGGCTTAAGCTAGTTCCAGACTAAAATGCATGTTTGAGCTGTTTTAACTAAAAGCAATCTTAAAAAATGTCAGTGCCATTGTTTTGTCTCAAGATGCACACCAGTAAGGCACGTTTATAAAAGCTACTTAAATGTCTCAAATTGAACTAAGGCCTAAACCTGGCTTAATCTAAGCCCTGTCTGTGAAACCTGGCCCATGTGTGCTTTTAAATTAATTTAATGAGAACTCATAAAATATCTTCAATTTTTAGGGTCCATAAAGAGAAACAACAATGTCTGAAGGGTAAGTACTTAAACAACGTTGTGATTAAAATTTTAAAGTGCATAAATTTATCTCTTTTGTTAATCTATTTTGGTGTTTCTTTTCTTACCCTATTGCTGTGCTCTGTGATTCATCATTGTAGACCTGTAAGTAGCTTCCATTTTGGTAAACTGTACAATAATTCAACTAATTCATAAGATTTAGCAGGTCACAAAATAATTTGGAGTGATTAAACATGACTTGTGATTGCTTTTCAGAAAAAATCTAAGTATACTGCCACAAGGCGGCTGCTCTTAAAAGTAAGTTGTCTGTTTTTTAATAAAATACACTACCGTTCAAAAGTTTGGATTAAGTGTTTTTTAAAATAAATTAATACTTAGATTCAGCAAGCATGCATTAAATTGATCAAAAGTGACATTTATAATGTTACTACAATTTCTATTTCATACAAATGCTTTTCTTTTGAACTTTTGAATTTTTTTAGAGAATCTTGCAAAAAATGTATCACGGTTTCCACAATAATATTAAGCAGCACAACTGTTTTCAACATATTTCTGAGCACCAACTCAGCACATTTCTGAAGGATCAAATGACACTGAAGATTGGAGTAATGATGCCAAAAATTCTGCTTTGTCCTCACAGGAATAAATTACATTTTAAAATATATTCAAATAGTAAAGTTATTTTAAATTGCATAGTAGTTCACAATATTACTGTTTTACTGTATTGGTGAGCATAAGAAAATATTTTCAACCCCAAACTTTTAAATAATACTTTATAATTATTTTAGTAATACTGATTTGGTTAGTAAACATAAGAACTGTTTGCACATGTTAAACTTCCTTACAGTAATGAAAGGCAAGACTAGAATCCACAACGAAATGGCCGGCTGTGTTAGCAGTAAACTGCGCAATGTGCTAATCTGCAGAAACTTTATAGTCACGTCAGTGCTGTTATGTTACAGACGAAATTACTGCAGAAAGCCACATCTATGCTGGAAGCTGAGAAAGAGCAGAATAAAAGAGACAGAGATGATGCTCTTAATGAGAGGGTTCCTCCTCTCAAACTATCTGGTCTGTCTACACAGGAGCTCCAGGTATTTAAAAAAAAAAAAAGAAAAAAAATTCTGCACTAACAATATGTAAAGTATATACACTGAACAAAATCATAAACACAACACTTTTTTCATGAGCTGAACTCAAAGATCTAAGACTTTTTCTATGTACACAAAAGGCCTATTTCTCTCAAATACTGTTCACAAATCTATCAAAATCTGTGTTAGTGAGCACTTCTCCTTTGCCGAGATAATCCATCCACCTCACAGGTGTGGCATATCAAGATTCTGATTAGACAGCATGATTATTGCACAGGTGTGCCTTAGGGGGGAAACCAGTCAGTATGGTGTGATATCGACCATTTGCCTCATGCAGTGCAACACATCTCCTTCGCATAGAGTTGATCAGGTTGTTGATTGTGGCCTGTGGAATGTTGGTCCACTCCTCTTCAATGGCTGTGTGAAGTTGCTGGATATTGGCAGAAACCAGATCCAGAAATCTCGGATGGAAATCTCGATCCAGAGCATCCCAAACATGCTCAATGGGTGACATGTCCAGTGAGTATGCTGGCCATGCAAGAACTGGGATGTTTTCAGCTTCCAGAAATTGTGTACAGGTCCTTGCAATATGGGGCCGTGCATTATCATGCTGCAACATGAGCTGATGGTTGTGGATGAATGGCACAACAATGGGCCTCAGGATCTCATCACGGTATCTCTGTGCATTCAAAACGCCATCAACAAAATGCACCTGTGTTCATTGTCCATAACTTACGCCTGCCCATACCATAACCCCACCGCCACCATGGGCCACTCGATCCACAAGGGTACATCAGCAAACCACTCACCCACATGCACGCTGTCTGCCATCTGCCCTGTACAGTGAAAACCGGGATTCATCCGTGAAGAGAACACCTCTTCAAAGTGGCAGACACCATCAAATGTGAGCATTTGCTCATTCAAGTCGGTTATGATGACGAACTGCAGTCAGGTCTAGACCCCGATGAGGACGACGATCATGCAGATGAGCTTCCCTGAGACAGTTTCTGACAGTTTGTGCATTCATTTTTTGGTTATGCAAACCGATTGTTGTCTGGGTGGCTGGTCTCTTGGAGGTGTAGATGCTGAAGGTGAAGATCCTGGGCTAGTGTGGTTACATGTGGTCTGCGGTTGTGAGGCCGGTTGGATGTACTGCCAAATTTTCTGAAATGCCTTTGGAGACGGCTTATGATAGAGAAATGGACATGCCAATTGCACGCTCCCTCAAAACCTGCGACATCTGTGGCATTGTGCTGTGTGATAAAACAGCACATTTTAGAATGGCCTTTTATTGTGGCCAGCCTAAGGTACACCTGTGCAATAATCATGCTGTCTAATCAGCATCTTGATATGCCACACCTGTGAGGTGGATGGACTATCTCGGCAAAGAAGAAGTGCTCACTAACACAGATTTAGACAGATTTGTGAACAATATTTGAGAGAAATCTCAATCTCATCTTTTGGCCTTTTGTGTACATAGAAAAAGTCTTAGATCTTTAAGTTCAGCTCATGAAAAATGGGGGCAAAAACAAAAGTATATATATTCACATCAATGTTTTTTTGCAGGAACTTTGCAAAGAGCTTTCCAGCAAGAGTGATGTTATTGATGAGGCTCGATATGATCTTGAAATGAAAGTGATTAAAAATGAAAAAGAGGTAATGGTTGTGTTGTTGTATCACTTTTAAAAAGACAAACAAACGATTAATAGTAGTTTATTCATATATACAAATGATAACAGGTGTTTGATCTGCGGTAACTCTGTGGTAAAGCATGTCACTAACAACGGCAAGGTCATGGGTTTGAATCCCAGAGAATATACAAATGATAAAGTACCTGCACAATGTCTCTCAAAAGTGTTATTTTACTATTATTTATACACTGTTATATTATTTAGAATTAGCTTTTAATTTAAAACAATTTATTTTTTTACTATTTCAAAATGTACCTTAAGTTTTAGTCATTTTGTTATGTGCTTGTCATTATTATTATTATTCTAAATATTTCTTTCTCTTTGTTTTTATTTCAGTTTAAGTTATGTTAGTACTTCAACTTGTATTTACATATTATTAACAATGTATTTATTTCAGTTAGTTGCCAAGACAAGATTTCACCTAATTTTTATATATTTATTTTATTTAAGCTTTATTTCGGTTTCTGAAAATGTAAAAAAAAAAAAAAAAAAATTGTTCGCAATAATAACTCTACTCTCAGATGAATAAATGCAAAACTGACATTAAAAAGGTTGTTTTGCGAGTTACCGTCATTGTGGTCCATTTCAGATCCAGGCCTTGAACCAGAAGATTTGGGAAATGAAGGGTTCCAGTCAACGAACCAAACTGAAGAGGGTTAAGAAGTCACATGATGCCATGTTTGGTGCGCTGACTGAATCCAAAATGTCATCGAAGGCAGATTTCAAGGCCAACCTAAAGACAGTGAAGAAAGAAGAAGAAAAGGTGATGCGTTTTCATCTTTTAGAAATATAAATTCCTTAACTCAAACACTCATTCCAAACCTATTTTATTTATTTGTTCCTTGTATAGAAAGAAGAGGTGACTGACTGGCGTAAGAACGTGGAGGCCATGGCTGGAATGGAGGGCAGGAAGAAGCTGTTCACTGCTGGACAATAAAAAAGGTACAAAGCAAATTTGTCACATTTAACTGTGTTTGACTGCTGTAAAAAACAAGCATCTTGACTGAAAGATGACATTGTTTTCTTACTTTTCAGAATCTGTAACAAGAAAGCAGAGCAACAGATGTGTGCCAAGGCAGGGAAACACACATGGTTTCGAATCAAGAAAACCCAAATCAAATACATATATGATTTGTTATGAATAATAATGTCAATCACACACACACACACACACACACACACACACACACACACACACACACACACACACACACACACACACACACACACACTGTTTATAATGTTCATAGTTTAAGTGTTTGTGTAGGTGACTTTTAGTCAGTCCAGTTCCTGTATTTTGCTGCAATTTGTGGACATTCTGTACAAATGTGTTTACATTTGAAACTAAATATGATATTTTGGGTATGATATGCTAAATACATCATATATGCATATGTAATATAGAAATATAATCAAGAAAGAAATTCATTGTATGCAATGTTTTGAACTAGTGCTGTTAAGGAATAAAAGACGTCAGATATTGTAACACTTTCTACTAATGGAAGTAAAAATTGCATTGTAATGGAATTCCAAAATTAAATGACCCCATGCAACAAAGAAACGTGTTGTGTCACCATACAGTTCCCCTGCTAAACAAACAGTGTCCTTGAAATGCATTTCTGCACTTGGTTGTGTATCTTGTATATGTGCATAACTGGTTTTAGGTTACCACATGTTGTGTGTGTATTTATTCCATTTATACCATATTCAGTGCTGTTTGAATCAGCCAAATTAAGAGTGGTATAATTTATTTGGATTTTGCGCTATATGGAAACCCTTTGGGATGTATTTAAAACCATTTGTATGTGTATAAAAACAAAGAAACAACATATACACTGATTCATTTATTCATGTTATCTTCCTAAATAAATAAATCAATCAATCAATTCAAAATTCACTAGGCTCTGTGGTCACTTTTAGTTGCAGTCGAGGACATACAACTACCGTCTGACTTCAGCAAAGCCTTTTCTGCCTTGTAGGGTCAAACAATGGGAAATGAAGAGGGACTGGCAATGGACAATGTATGCAATTGTGTTTTGATGGTGCTGAGTAAAATGAGCCTCTGGGTAGAAGGTTTCAGTCTATTTTAGTGAGCCACTCAGAGGAAGCCAAAGAGGCCATAAAATTTGCTTGGGTTTCCTTGTGCTCAGGCATTGTCTCTACTCATTCACTTGGAGTGGACTTTGGAGAAACAGGTATGAACTATTGCACTATTTGGCACAACTAACAGTAAAAGCAATGCATTTGATTGCTCTAAAAATAACAGAATTACCCATGAGATATAAGTGCTGACATAAAATTAATGTGTTGCATAGCTTAGATAGTTTGGTCTTTGAAAACTTTGATGAGACATGATTGGTTACATTGTTGAGATCTCTTCTGAAGCTGTAGGACATTCAAATAAAAGTCTCAATTTGCACCCTATTTGATCTCATTGCTGTCTAGGACAAACAATTGAGACTTTTCATCATTTATGACTTTTCTTTCTTTTTTTGGCTTTCTGATTCTGGTTCATCCATTAGGAATGTATAAGTGTGTGATGTTGAGAAAGTGGTGCTTTTATATATACAACATGCTATATATATATATATATATATATATATATATATATATATATATATATATATATATAGTTTGTTCAGGTGGCATGTACCTCCAAAATTATGCTTATGAAGTGCATTATTATTTAGTAACAATAACTGCATACTTATCAGGGTTTCACCAATCTTTATATTTCAGATTGTTGACTTAGATTTGCACTTAAGAAGGTCATAATGTCTGAGTCGTAAGTATTGTCTTTTAAGTTGTTAATATCTATATGCATACATTTGCCGTCTTGCTGTAAATGTACATGGTTAAATACATCATTACTTTTCATAAATTAATACTACTTTTACTATTCCTTTTCATAAATCGAAAACTGCCATTTTAGACAGGTAAGTGGACTTTATAACTTCCACTTTTTGTACATGGAATTTAATTTTTTTTAACAGAATCCAATAAATGTGCTTATTCTTTCAGCGACCCAAATCTAAGATTTCAGCATCCAGGAGGCTGTTCTTAAAGGTATTTAATTCTGTCTGTTTTATAGAGAAGAAAGCATTTCTAAAGATGATGCATTTAGCAATGCTTTCTGGTATGTTTTGCTTCAGACAAAGCTCCTGAAGAAAGCAACCTCTATGCTTGTAAATGAAAAAGAAGACAAGCAGAGAGAGAGAGAGACCACGTTGCGTGAGAGAGTGCCACCTCTACAGCTGTCCGGCCTGTCTGTTCAAGAGCTTCAGGTAAACCTAATATAGCCTGTTAACTGTCAGTGTCAATGACATTTTAGTAATGATCATAAATTAGGTTTCATTCCACTTAAACACTCAAAATTAATCCTGTGTAAACCGTTTTTGAAATTGGACATTGCCTTTCCTAGTGAAAAATACATATACTAAAATGTATTTGAAATATACTATATACTACACATATCTATAGACTAGAAAATATACTACAGATACATTTACATATTTATGTACTTAATATATACCCTGTAATTGTACTTTTGGTACACTAAATTGGTATACTTAAAGTCTGCTAAACTGGAACAACTAATTTTGTACTTAATGCACTTTAGTTATCCATAAATAGTGCTGAGGTCCAACTAAAGATATACTTTATACTATATTTGATTGAACTATTGCAAGTATACTTTAGGAACACTTTAAATATCTTGCATTTAAAGACTGATATTATACAGAGATCATACTATCCTTACTAATAGTGATATTAAAACACATTTTAGGCTTAATATTAAGAAATGTGCATTGTGCAATAACACAATAACACAAGTCTCAAGCGGTACGTCAGTAAATATGTTAATGGTTTTGTGGTATACTTAGTATGAAATGCAAATTATTAACTGGTGCAAATGATGGTTTATTATTTTTAAATGAATTGAAAACAATACTGTGTTCTCAGGCTCTCTGCAAAGACCTCCATCAAAAGATTGATGTTGTAGATGAAGAAAGGTATGACATCTCAGCCAAGGTTTCCAAAAATGAAAAGGAGGTACTACACCATAAAGGGAATCACTTTGAACCTTATTAGATTCAACGGAAATGCGCTGGAATTAACTTTATGTGTCTGTTCTAGATTACAGATTTGAACATCAAGATTACCGAACTTAGAGGCAAAATGAAGAGACCTGCACTGAAGAGGGTGAAGATCTCTGCCGATGCCATGTTGGGTGCTCTCTTGGGCTCCAAGGTCAAAGAGTCTGTGGATTTCAAAGCCAACCTCAAGACAGTCAAGAAAGAAGAGGAGAAGGTAAGTTGTGTGACGTTTTCATGAACAAAACTGAATAATTGAAATATGAATCGAATCATTCAATTCAGTATTTAGTCACACTTCAGATCAGGGTCCAATTCTCACTATTAACAAACTATTTTTGCCTCAATAAACTCCTAATTACTGCTTATTAATAGTTAGTAAGGTAGTTGTTAAATGTAGGTATTGGGTAGGATTAAGATAATTAGGATTAGATTAGAATATGGTCATGCATAAAACATTAATATGTGCTTTATAAGTACTAATAAACAGTCAATATCCTAGTAATATGCATGCTAATAAGCAACTAGTTAATAGAATTGAATTTTTGAGCTATTTTAACACATACCCTTTGTTACACCGGTTCCTCTCACAGAAAGAAGAGGTGACTGATTGGCGTAAGAATGTGGAGGCCATGTCTGGAATGGAGGGCAGGAAGAAGCTGTTTGATGCTGGACAGTAGAAGGTAAATAAATAAAAAAATGCATTGTTTTTCAATGATCTTTAGATTAAGGATGTTTTACATTAAATATTTTATCTCGACTTTTTATTCATTTTATTTGTTTTCTTACAGATGGCAACCACATGAGATCTGACACCAGAATTCAGGAATTCAAAAACATCTTAAAATTAATGTATAAATCAATGCAATTTCATATGCAAATTCAATTTAAATAACAGCTTGCGTTCGTGGCTTCATTTTATGTTTTAGTTAAAGGACACTGCATGTTTTAAGGCATTTAGACAAGAAAACAATGTCTCAGACTTACTTGATGTGCTACTTAATGATTTTTGTGATGCTCAGCTCTTTTCTGACTTAACAATAAATACAGATCAGAAAGACTAAATATGTTGTCTATTACTTTAAAAATACTAACTGCCAGCAATAAAGAAGAAACAGAACAGAAAACTAATTGTAATTTAGATTGTATTTAGTATTTGTATTATAATTAGATACAATAGCCCTAAATGTAATAGAACCTGTAGGCTCTGGCCTTTCCATATACTTTTATATATTTGACCTCACCTCATAGCAGACATAACATAAATGTTGTGTCCCGGGAATACTTGAAAAGCTTTTGATTAAAGCAATAATTTGTCTTTTTAAAATGTCACGTAAACGCTTCAGTAGACCGACTGAAAAATTGGACCCGACTGTCCAATTTTGGCAAAGTCGGACAAATAGACATTGATAATGCGACTGTATTTTACAATTCATCTACTGAACAGAGCAAAGTAGAGTGGTTCTTAGCAGATCATGCTGGCTGTTGCAGTTGATATGAACACTACAAAGCCATTTAAAGTCAAGAACTTGCATTTGGCATCTCATCATCTGGCCATAAGGCCTAAAAATAATTCCAGGACAAATGGCAGGTGGTAATTCATTACATGTCTCTTGGAGTGTCACCTCTCAGGGAGAATGAGGTGTGAGTAGGGCAGCTCACTTTACAATAAGACGTGCTTCCACCCAGGGCTCGATTTGAAGGGGATGTGGGGGACTGCCGCCCCCCTTGTTGAAAAAATTTACCAAAAACATCTGTAAACATTTTATTTTGTAGAAACCATGGAAACACCAAAGACGCTTTAATATATTATGTGTTTTATTAGACAGGCGAGCAACTGTTTGGATACATTCAAGCTACACCTTTGTATTGAATAAGCGACCTCTAGCGGCAAAACTTACATATTGTGGCTTTAACATCCCTATCCCTACACGTGACAGTGAGGTGAGGGATTAGAGACGATTCTGAGGGGGGTTGGGGACGACACATTTCTGAATGTATGCGTTCCATTCAGAAATGATCACCCTTTTCTTTTGTCTTTAACATTCAATGTTAGAGCTTTGGAGCCCTGAAAAATGTGGGGCTGGAACTATAGAGTTATTTTTTTTCATCAAAAAATCTGTTGATAATGATTAGACTATAAACACTTCAGTGCCCCCTAAAGGCATTATTTAGGTAGTTTGGCACAGGGATTGTGTGAGTGTGAGAGAGAAAGAGTCTGGCGCTCAGTCATACAATACTACAGTGACATAAAATATTTCATTAATACTGCCTATGTAGATTTTTAATCTACTCTTTTAATGTTTTAAAAATTAGACACATTTTGTAATCATTGTTAGCTACAGGAATGCACCCCCAACCCCATGACCTCACCATCCCCCTTGAAATGTTTTTACAATGCGACCTCCCCTTCCACCTGCTCACTGTCCTCACTAACCCAAGAAATGATTTATACCACATTGCCTCCTGCCAGCTATCAGTTGCTTAATGTGAATGGAAATTATCACGTTCATGAGATAGATGTCATGGCATGACATCACATTGTAATTAACAGGTATAAACTTAGATTGCAAAAACTATTTGCTATTTGTTTTTTCTCTCTCTTTCAATATGATCTGACATCTCATCCCTTCTATTTTTCACAGACAATGTTTCTAATATGAACACAAGTAAGTTGTACCTTAACAAGTGCAAAACGCTTATTGCAGTTTGCTTTATTTACCCTTATATCTAATTTCCCATCAGATTTGTTTCTGTTATGACAAGCATCACCTTTAGACCTTTGTACTGGTCACTCTGGTTTTAGCCATCAAAAAGAGGCATTCAAACTGCATACCTAAATGTCTCTGCCAGAATTAAAGTTTTACTACGCTAGTTTACTGTGTGAACAGTAAATGTCAGTAGAGTGGCACAGATGAGGTCTATTTTAGTAAGACGTTCTCATGGGTACTGAAACTATAAATCGAAGGATTTTCTTCTTTCCTCAGTCAGCAGTTAACTCACACTCCTCTCTTTTCTTCTTCTAACAGGTATGTCTTTTTCAGTGGGCATAAGAGACTAACAGCTGTGTGTTTGGTTATTTTTTTGATGGCAAATGTGTCATTACTCAGAAGGGGGTATATATAGATTATCTAGCTGGTATATATTAAAGGATTTAATTATTATTTATTCGAAACTGGTAAGATATAGGGCACAATGGCATTGTTATCTATTCAGATGTTTCTCAAATTAGCAACAATCCTGGAAGATTTTCACCTATGCTAAAACTATGCACAGAATTAGTTTACCGCTGTGTAGAGGACTAACATGGACTAATGGGTCTGATTACCACTGTCATTAATGATTCCAAATTAATTTATGCATGATTCTTCAAAGATTGCATAAATTATACACATTTATGAAATATAAATGTATATACTTTTTTTTGGGCGGCATTCATACAAAAGTTGCCGTTTTGATTAACTATGTCTTTTTGTATATGGTAGTCAAACTATTACTTGCAAAAGGACATCATAATTCAAGCATTTCCCTTTAAGTGACTTTATATTTAAAACTTGAATTTTCTTCCAAAAAATAAAATAAAAATCTCATACCACCATAGGATCAGTGTTGTTATTGTTGTTAACTAAAACTAATAAAAACCTGTTTGTATCAATTTAAATAAAATGAAATATAAATTAGTTATAAATAAATATAAACTTAAAAATAATTAACAATAGATGTTGCCTTAATTTGCCAGTACTAAAATTGACTAAAACTGAAATAAATCACTTAAAGCTAAATAGAAATGTTAAAAAGCACATAACAACATTATTAAAACTTAAACTAAGGTTAAAACTGAAAATATAAACAAAAGCTAATTAAAAATGCTATACTAAATACTATAATATTATATAAATAATTCTAAAATAACATTGCAGGATAGGGTTAAAATACTTATCCTGAATATTCTCATTTGTTAATATCCTAATGTGTTTCAGAGTAGTGATGACTGTTTGAAATGGTTATTTTATTTTGCAGATAAGGAAGGAGTGCAGAAGTATGTCTGATGCGTGAGTATCTCCACCTTCATCAGTAATAACCAACTATTTGAATTATGGTATCTGTCATATGTCTCTATCAACATTCTCTTCTATCTATATTCTCCATTCGCTGCTTCAACCAAAGTCCCCAACCAAAGCCAAAGCCCAAGATAACTTCAGCCCGTCGGCTGGGGTTGAAGGTGAGCGCCACCTGCTGACCACTGATACATTTTGGCTACTTTGTGTGCTTTTTTTTTTAAATATTGCAACTGTAATAAATGCCATTGATTTGCTCCTTTTGTGAGATTCTACATTCATAGCAAAATTAGTAAATGTCTTGCCTTGATGTGATTACAATGGACCTGTCATCATGAAGATGAGGCTGCTGAGTACAGCATTGGAAATGCTGATAGTAGAGAAGCAGGATAAAGAGAAGGAGAGGAAAGCACTGAGTGAAAGAATTCCTCCCATCAAACTTTCAGGCCTGTCAGTACAGGAATTGCAGGTACAATTAAAACATTTAAATGGATCATCGAACACCATTTATACAACTTAAAGGGATAGTTAACCTCTCAAAAAATGGAAACTCTGTCAGCATTTACTCACCCTGACCATCATAACCTTCGTAGAGCACAAAGCAATTGTGCCCTCAACTTTTGTGTTGCCCCAAGACACTTTGTGTTAATGTAAAAGTTTTGAGAGAAACTGTTTTCCCTCCCAAAAGTCTAAACCTCGTATTATATCCCTCACAAATGTATTGCGAGCAAACACAAAGCTTCTCAGAGGAACGCAAATTTTTTTGTGAGCAAACACAAAAGCATAGAAAGAAATATAATTTTTCCTCACATCTAATTTTTTTTTTTACTATCACCATCTCTTTTAGGGCCTTTTTTCTTGCCATCTCATATTCCATTCCTTTTAGAATCCTATATGACGTAGAATTTTAACTTTGAAATGCACTTTTAATTGGTTACCATTACTTATGATATAATGTATTACTCTACAGCAGGGATTTCCAAACTCTAAAGTATTTTGTTTACAAACCCGATTCCAAAAAAGTTGGGACACTGTACAAATTGTGAATAAAAAAGCAATGCAATAATTTACAAATCTCATAAACTTATATTTTATTCACAATAGAATATAGATAACATATCAAAGGTTGAAAGTGAGACATTTTGAAATGTCATGCCAAATATCGGCTCATTTTGGATTTCATGAGAGCTACACATTCCAAAAAAGTTGGGACAGGTAGCAATAAGAGGCCGGAAAAGTTAAATGTACATATAAGGAACAGCTGGAGGACGTCTGGGGACTGAGGAGAGAAGTTGCTCAAGTTTAGGAATAGGAATGTTGTCCCATTCTTGTCTAATACAGGCTTCTAGTTGCTCAACTGTCTTAGGTCTTCTTTGTCGCATCTTCCTCTTTATGATGCGCCAAATGTTTTCTATGGGTGAAAGATCTGGACTGCAGGCTGGCCATTTCAGTACCCGGATCCTTCTTCTACGCAGCCATGATGTTGTAATTGATGCAGTGTGTGGTCTGGCATTGTCATGTTGGAAAATGGAAGGTCTTCCCTGAAAGAGACGACGTCTGGATGGGAGCATATGTTGTTCTAGAACTTGGATATACCTTTCAGCATTGATGGTGCCTTTCCAGATGTGTAAGCTGCCCATGCCACACGCACTCATGCAACCCCATACCATCAGAGATGCAGGCTTCTGAACTGAGCACTGATAACAACTTGGGTTGTCCTTGTCCTCTTTAGTCCGGATGACATGGCGTCCCAGTTTTCCAAAAAGAACTTCAAATTTTGATTCGTCTGACCACAGAACAGTTTTCCACTTTGCCACAGTCCATTTTAAATGAGCCTTGGCCCAGAGAAAACGCCTGCGCTTCTGGATCATGTTTAGATATGGCTTCTTTTTTGACCTATAGAGTTTTAGCCGGCAACGGCGAATGGCATGGTGGATTGTGTTCACCAACAATGTTTTCTGGAAGTATTCAATGTTTTCTGGAAGTATTCAATGTTTTCTGGAAGTATTCCTGAGCCCATGTTGTGATTTCCATTACAGTAGCGTTCCTGTATGTGATGCAGTGCCGTCTAAGGGCCCGAAGATCACGGGCATCCAGTATGGTTTTCCGGCCTTGACGCTTATGCACAGAGATTGTTCCAGATTCTCTGAATCTTTGGATGATATTATGCACTGTAGATGATGATAACTTCAAACTCTTTGCAGTTTTTCTCTGAGAAACTCCTTTCTGAAATTGCTCCACTATTTTTGGCCGCAGCATTGGGGGAATTGGTGATCCTCTGCCCATCTTGACTTCTGAGAGACACTGCCGCTCTGAGAGGCTCTTTTTATACCCAATCATGTTGCCAATTGACCTAATAAGTTGCGAATTGGTCCTCCAGCTGTTCCTTATATGTACATTTAACTTTTCCGGCCTCTTATTGCTACCTGTCCCAACTTTTTGAACCAAAATGAGCCAATATTTGGCATGACATTTCAAGATGTCTCCCTTTCAACATTTGATATGTTATCTATATTCTATTGTGAATAAAATATAAGTTTATGAGATTTGTAAATTATTGCATTCCTTTTTTATTCACAATTTGTACAGTGTCCCAACTTTTTGGGAATCGGGTTTGTACTTGAATAATCCTCTCAGATCTTAAACGAATAGTTTCAAAAATGAAAATTCTTTTATCATTTACTCACCCTCATGTTGTTCCAAACCTGTAAGAATTTCTTTCTTCTGCTGAACATAAAAGAAGATATTTTGAAGAATATGGGGAACAGTTGTTGGACCCCATTGACTTCCATGGCAGGGAAAAAAACTATGGATGTCAATCAACAACTGTCTGGTTACCAACATTCTTCAAAATATCTTCTTTTGTGTTCAACAGAACATAGAAATTCATACAGGTTTGGAACAACTTGAGGCTGAGTAAAAGATGACAGAATTTTCATTTTTGGGTGAACTATCCCTTTAAGTTAACATTTAATTTAATTTAATAGCACAGGCATATGTCAATGTTGCTTGGATGCAATAATTTTTGGTAAACAAATAAAATGGTTTGTTTTTTAAGTTTTATTTTAAAATGAGCCTATTTATTTATTTTAAGTTTACATTTTTAAAAATAATTAATTTGCTTTTTCTTTTTTTTTTTTTACTGTTTTGTGTGTAGGAGCTTTGCAGGGATTTGCATCACAAGATTGATGTAATTGATGAGGAACGCTATGACATTGGTGTTAAGGTGGCCAAAAATGAAAAAGAGGTATGAAAGACTGTGTGTAACAAACATCAGCATTTGATGAACAGTTCTCAATGAAGCTATGGTGTTCTGTTAACACTGAATTGAACAGTTTGTTTAGCAGCTCGGTCAAAGGATATCATTATGGTGCAGCATGAACGTGTGTGTGGTCTGTGTTGATAAAGATACAGGAAATGAATCAGAAGATCTATGAGATGAAGAGCAAGCTGAAGAGGCCTAACCTGAAGAGAGTGAAACTGTCGGCTGAACAATTGCTAAGTGTCCTTCTGGGCTCCAAACACTCACAGTCCATTGACTTCAAAGCTAACCTGAAGACAGTGAAGAAAGAAGAGGAGAAGGTATGAAAAAGATATCAAATAAATTAAATGGACAGCAGTGCTAATATTCATAATTGTGTCTTTACCTTCCACAGAAAGAAGAGGTGACTGACTGGCGTAAAAATGTGGAGGCCATGTCTGGAATGGAGGGCAGAAAGAAGTTGTTTGATGCTGGACAGTAGAAGGTAAATACAATGACTACAAATTGTCCGCGTTTTGAACGAATCGTTTGAATGAGTGACTGAATGACTCACTCATTATGACAATGATTTGCCGCCACCTACTGGCAGTTTTAGTTTCATTACATTTCACATTTCATTTGCGGCTGACAAAATGACAAAACGTTCTGCTAGAAAGATGAGAAGGACCTGGCTGCAGCCTGCAGACTGGGGCGGGGCTACACGTGTCGCTCCGCCCTATACTTACTCTAATTGGCTCGGTCGTCTTTCATAGGCATGATAGGAAATGTGTTCCTGAGTTGTCTTCAGTCACTATAATGCACAGAAAATACAACATTAGCTACAATAATTTAATTCATAATTCATTCCTGAAGACTTGACCCTCCTGCTGTGGATAATCAACCAATACATTTCTGTTTAAATGTTGTGGGGTTGTTCGTGAGTTAGTGTAAAAAAACAACTTAATTTAGCTAATAATTTCAGGGACATTGCAAGATAGGCTAATGTGTTTTTTTTTTTTTCCGTGCATTTAAAGGCTTTGTGAAACTGCACAGTTTTTCCAGTTAATATAGATTTGAACTCAGTGGTGGGCCGTCAGGGCCAGCAAGGCCTTCTCTGCTGGCCTAATCACGATCAGAACTTAAATTTTAATATATTTTTTCCATGAATGTGTGTTAAATTATTCCCAATAGTCTATTTTCTTAATTTCATAGCTTTTCTCTTGGTTGAGCTGCTTCCAGTAGTGTTTATTTATGTTAGAGCTTTTATCCAATCATATTTCACGCATCATGTGTTGCCAGGGTCAAAGAAATCTGCCTTGAGGCCTTCATAATCAATATTGCGGGCGCCTCTAGCTTAAAATGAATGGCAATGAAACTGTGCGCTTTAACCAATCAGATAATCACTCCGATTTAATCAGCCAATCAGATTTCGAGTTGGCGATCCCGGGGCCATCTAGCAGGCATACAATAACGTCTGCATTTTCACGTCCTTTGATTGGATGGTCAGAGAGTGTATTATAACTAGTAGCCTAGTCAGAATAACTAGAAAACTGCACAAGATAAAACATCTGTAATTTTAATTGCATTTTTTTTCAAACCCCAATGGCTGACAGGCTGAGAAAAAATTAAAGAAATTAAATGAATAAAATTAAATAATTTTCACTTCATGAGAGATGCAACCCCCTGTTATAGGCTACTGCGTTTCTGTATAATATTAATGGTTTCTATATTCGTGGCGTCATGATGATTGTATTAAGAGGTGAATTAATCCAGGTAGGATACCCCTGAAGGCCTAGGTGTGAAATGCACGGCCCGCCACTGTTTGAACTACATATAGCTACTCCGTCTTACACCAACTTCGCGAACACGTTTCCTACATGATATGCTTATGAAAGACGAACGAGCCAACCAGAGTTGGTATGGGGCGGAGCAACACGTGCAGCCACGCCCATTCTGCAGGCTGCAGCCAGGCGTACTCGAGAGCATTTGTAGCACTCAGTAATCAGAAAGCCAAGTTAAACGTCTAAATCGGAGTAGCCCGTCTATGTCCGTATTCATATTGTATTAAATCACTTATCTAACCCCTGTTCTCTAATTTGTATTTCTTTGCTCTCATGGCCTGGTCACTACGCTGTCCAAGGTGTTCGCTGAGGGGCTGAGAGAGTGACGACGACTGGATGTTGATTTTGTCTTCGATCGTGATTGTAATGCGGACATTTGTAGATAGAATGTGTTTATAAATAGACTGTTTGTGTGAAATAAGGGTTAACTATGTTAAATGTGATTGTAATGCGTGGATAATGCTAGATGGAATGCGTTTATAAATAGACTGTGAAATAAGAGTTAACAATGTTACAGGCCTATGTGATTGTAATGCGTGGATAATGCTAGACAGAATGCGTTTATAAATAGACTGTTTGTGTGAAATAAGAGTTAACAATGTTAAACAGGCTATACCAGAGATAATAAAGTAATTTCAGTCGCATTGTGTATAGCCTACATTGTTTTATTGAGGCATCATTTCATTTATATATTTTATTTCATAAATATATACAATGACAAGTTAGTTAGATATAAACTAGAGCTAACAAGAAACTAAAATGAGTTACAGCAGTACAAAACCAATAATGTCAAAGAAGGTACATTTTCAAAGGTAAAGCCTTGAGAATGTCTAACAGTACTATTGTTAATTTTTAAGGCAATCAGATCATTATAACATCGATTTCACATAATGCAGGGTAACACTTTACAATAAGATCCTATTAGTTAACGCTAGTAAATGCATTAACTAACAATGAGCAAAACATTTGTTACAGTATTTATTATATTAACTTTTTAAGTTTATAAAAATAAAACTATTTATTGTTAGCCTATTGTTCATGTGTCACAATTATGTTCTGTTTGGTCTTTCACCTGTGCTCGTTTGTCTCTGATTAGTTTGCCATCGCCACCTGTGTCTTATTAGTTCCCTCCTTCACCCTACATTTCCTGTGTTCTGTTCAGTCCTTTGTAGGTTATTGTTTGTATACATGTTTGTGTTAGTGTGTCCTGAACCTTCTCTGCATGTTATTTGGATTAAAGACTTTTTGTTACCATCATCTCCTTCGTTGTGCGCTTTCTACAACCCTGGTTTGTAACATCATGTTAGCTCAAGTCCATTAAACAATGTAACAATGCATCAATTCTATGCGGAACGTAAGCGCTGTGATTGGTCTGCCAGGACCCCTCCCTCAGGGGTTAACATGCTCTGCTCCCTCTGCATGTGTAATTGCATGTTGATGGACAACGATGCATAAGTAGTCCACGGCATAGAGACTCCAGCACAGATGCAATGCAGAAGTATAAATCAGCCCACAACCCATGTAAGTTAAATGCACATGTGCGACCTGCATGTACAAAGTATGCGTGGTTACAAAAATCCAGCGGTGCACATACAGTACATACTCTTCTGTTGACGATGGAGTTTGTGTTGCGCACTGTATGCTGACCCTCACGTATGCGTAAAAAGTGAAGTATACTTTGGCTTTCAGACTTGGTCCACTTCTAGCAGACAAATCACAGCCCTTGCGGTCTGTGTCGAATTGACACATTGTTACGTTTTTGGAGAGGTGCGCAGCCTACAGCGTAGCTACGTCAACGCAGAAGTATAAAATGCAAATTCACACCTGTATAGTAGAGGGTGCAGCTTAAACAAACCTTTCAACTGTTCTGCCATTCTGGATTGCCAAAGAATAGGATGCAGGAGAAGAAAGTTCAACACTCTTGATTTAACAATAAAAACAATAAAAAGAAACACAAATGTTGTATTTATCTACCCATGATTTTTACACAGCGCACACAACGCCTGTGCACTTACCCCTGATTTCTCTCAATGTGGGGATAATAGGACAACCAAGCAACTATTTGAAAAAGTAACTCAGATACAGCATTTTGTTATGAATTTAAAAGTAGCTAATCCATTACTGTACTAGTTACTTGAAAAAAGTAATCTGATTACATAACTCGCATTACTTGTAATGCATAACCCTCAACACTGGATAAGACAATGTGTACGCCGTACACATATAGTCTCCTTAATCCTGTATTGTTGTGCTCACCCTTAGTCTAGAGAACATAAAGTACATTTAAGCACCAGCTGCTCTGAAGCCTGAGATGCGAAGCATTTGACAATGATAATGGTGCGGACAGTGGTCTATTTTAGTGAGCCTCTTACGAGTGCATCTGAATCTATAAATCTGCAGAGTTTCTTCCCTTTGGCCAAAGCAAAGTCATACTTTCATCATCTGAGAGGTAAGGCAGTTCTGCTAGTTATTCATGCGTATTAGATAGACATAGTAGATTTCTTAACTTCTTACCTTATATCTCATTATTGACATTACATCAGAATTAAATTATTATTTTTTACAGTAAATGACTGTATGGCTACACAAACATTTTGTTTATAGGAAGTCTATTTTGATATTGTTCTATATTATAAAATTTTGTTATACTACCCCTGCACACAAGTCTTCTTTTTTTTCATTTGTAAGCCTCCAGGAAAAAACAAAGGCACCAACATGTCTGAAGCAATGTAAGCATTATATATAGATTTTATGTGTATATATAGCATAGATATATATATAATACATTTTTAAATATATGATAGAAATTATAAATCTATTTATATGTTTTCTTTCCTGGCTCTATCTGTGTCAGTCCGGTGAGTATTTAATAACAGTATTATTATATAACATTGCAGCTGGAAGGGTCCCATTGTTGTTCATTTCATATCGGCTCTCTTCTTCAGAAAAAGCCCAAGATTTCAGCATCTCGGCGGTTATTTTTAAAGGTTAGTATCTATTTTTTAGCATTTCTGAAATTTCAGTATCTATGTAATTTTATGTTTGGAAGCAACTACCATGATGTGCATATGAATATATGGGTATGCATCCTCACTTTAATGCATTGCAGACCAAAATACTGAAGAAGGCTGCCACGCTGCTGTTAGAGGAGAAGGAACAGAAAAAGACTGAGCGAGAGCAAATGCTCACTGAGAGAGCTCCTCCTCTCAAACTGTCTGGAATGTCCATACAGGACTTACAGGTTGCTATTCTTTGGTCTTTTGTCAGATTTCCCTTGACAATGTTCGTTCTTACATGCTGATGCTCTGCTTACAGAATCTGTGCAAAGATCTTCATCAAAAAATTGATGTTGTTGATGAGGAACGATATGACATTGAATCTAAAGTTGGCAAACATGATAAGGAGGTACATTTTTATGCTTTAAAAGTGCATTTAAAATACCTAAACGTAAAAGCATTAATTGGTGCATTTGATTACTAGTCATGATTGATGCTTTTGGTAGATCGCAGAGTTAAACCACAAAGTCTTTGAGCTGAAGGGTAAAATGAAGAGACCTGCCCTGAAGAGAGTGAGGGTGTCTGCTGATGCCATGCTGGGAGCTCTGCTAGGTGCCAGACACAAGGAATCCATCGACTTTAAAGCTAACCTCAAGACTGTGAAGAAGGAGGAGGAAAAGGTAATAATCAACACATCTCATATATCATATCATACTTAATCTTTATGGATTCAGTGGTTTATTTATTTCTATGTAATATTAAATTATGCAAATCTCCTTAAATTATTTTTTAAAATGTATTTTTTTTGTTCACTGTAAAAAAAAAAGAAAAAAAGGTTGCTGCCTTAAAGGCACAAGAACAATGTTTAAATCCAGAGAAATAAGCAATTTTAACCAGGACACGGACCATGTCTGTGCGTCGCCTATCAATGATCATATCCACGTTACCCGGTGTTATTTTGTAGAAACCATGGAAACACCAAAGACACTTTAATCTTTAATATATTATGTGATTTATTAGACAGGTGAGCAACTGTTTGGATACATTCATGCCACATGGACACATTTACCATGCCTAATATCAATCTAGCTTACTGGCGTGTGCAGCAAGTGTCTCATAGTAGCAACCGAGTGAACACAGAGTAGCATTATAACATAACTTTCAACACACTCAAATGTATGTACTATGATAAAACAGCGCTGCGTTACCCCACATACGCATGAGCGGAAGAAGCAGAAGTGCTCATCTGCGGCATAATAAAAGCTCCACGAAATCAAGGCGTCATTAAGCTACGCCTTTGTTTTGAAAAAGCGACCTCTAGCGGCAAAAATTACATTTTGTGTCTTTAAATTTTTAAGTACAATCAACTTAGATGTTAAAGTCATTGCACTGTAAAAACATATGTTGTCAACTTATTGATCATATAATTTTTAGTGTTCGATCAATAATATTAAATAATTAAATTATTTTGAAACAAATAAAATGTATGTATTTTATTGTATTTATTATTTATTCAGTATTAATACATTTTTAGTGCTCTCTCTCTCTCTCTCTAGCCCAATAAAGCAAAATAACAGTTTATAATATGCATTTACTTCTAATCCACACAGAAAGAGGAAGTGACCGACTGGCGTAAAAATGTGGATGCCATGTCAGGCATGGAGGGCAGGAAGAAGCTGTTTGCGGGACCAACTTCTTAATAATTTATTTATAATTAATTATTTCACATATTAAATCCAATGTGAAGGCTATTTAAACACCAATATTTAACTGCTGTTTAATTGTGGTTTTGTGTTTGTTTTATTGCATGGACCGCTGGATGAATGGAAAACAATTGTAAGAACCAAGAGAAAGAATTTCAGAAAGCTGTGCTATTGTTATAACCACAATTATCAGTTCAAATAGCCTATTGAAACATTATGTGCTTTATGACACATATAAAGCATCTATTTATGTTAATATATGATTATTATATAATTGCATTTGTCATTATATAATAGTGCTTATATTGTAATGGAATCTATATGTGATTATATGTGTGAATATTGAGGAACAATAAAGCTAGCTATCAGTGGTGTTTTCACAGAGTTGCAGGTTTTCTGACTGGCTTTGCTCTTTTCTGGCTGCAGATATCACTTTCCCATATGATATTAACACATTTGAAATAAAGTAACTGGGCCTACCTGATAAATTAGGTGAATACGTTTGTAATCGTATATACAATTACTTTATTAAATTGAACTACGGTTCAATTTGGAACTGACGTTATCAACCTCAAAATAACGGCAGTTCCAATTCGCCACTGTCCGCTTAAACACGCCTACTTGTGGAGATTCACGTATATGATTCGCTGAAAGGAGTGTCAATCAATCAAACGGTTTCTTCGCGTTTGTTGATGCTGCTGTGATAGTTCCTGTTGCAGGGCTGCAGTTACTCTGGGCTGGGCGGTTTCTAATCTGTCGGTGAGCATGTAACAATTCATAGTCATTTTCAATGAGCACAGCTTCTTTAATCTTCACTTAGATTTATAATTAATTTAAGCAGATAAGTAAATTTTTTGCGTGCGCGGTAAAATTTCATTATATGACTTGCTAGCAGGCTAGTTCAGTTGTGTTCTAGTGTTGTCATACAGTAATACAGTAGTTTGGTACATCTATTCGCTTCTGTTTATTTCATTTTCAGTTCACTATTTAGATGCTTCTACATTTTAGCCTGCGATTGCAAGGATTTTCTTTTTCTATTTAGTGTTTAAATATAAGAGTTGGTCAGAGCTGGTCAGATCATTTATCAAATTAGCGTTGACATTTAGTTCATGACCCTTAACCTTTCATTTCTGTTCTCCAGTTAGATTAATTTAAGATGACTATATTTAAGTTTGCTATATTTAAAGTTAAATGTCATTCTACAACATGTTCACACTGCACTGAATTAGTCTATTAGTAATATGCCCATATTTTACTTGTATAGTGCTTTTACATTTTTTTTTTTTTTTTTTTTTTTTTTTTTTTTTTCAGCAGCTTTACTATAATAATATATCTAAATATCTTCGTACCTTTATAGATTTAGCAGATTCTAGCTGGCTGATAATATACTCTCTAATCTATTTTGTGATGATATAAACAATCATGCAGTTGAGATTTGCCATATAGTATCTGCATGTGCATCTCTTTCAGGCTTCCATACTCCCTCTTCTGGATGTCCAAATACAAACTCTTCCTGCTCCGGCATGGGGAGGGGGCCTGGAACAAGGAGAACCGCTTCTGCAGCTGGGTTGACCAGAAACTGAGCGAGAACGGAGTGGTGGAAGCCCAAGAATGTGGCAAGCTCCTGAAAAAGCAGGGGTATCAATTTGACCAGGTTTTTACCTCCTTACTGAGCCGTTCCATCCAGACAGCCTGGTTGGTGCTGGAGGCCATGGGACAAGAGTGGGTCCCAGTCACCAAATCCTGGAGGTTAAACGAACGGCATTACGGTGCCCTGATCGGCCTCAATCGGGCTGAGATGGCGTTGAACCATGGCGAGGAACAGGTTAAACTGTGGAGGCGTAGCTATGATATCACGCCGCCACCCATTCATGAGTTACATCCCTATTATGCTGAAATTTACAATGACCGCCGATACAGTACGTGTGACATTCCAAAAGAGGAACTACCCAAAACGGAAAGTCTGAAGGAAGTGTTGGACAGACTTCTTCCTTACTGGAATGATGTCATTGTACCGCTGATCAAGAGTGGCCAAACGGTCCTCATCTCGGCACATGGCAACAGCTGCAGGGCTTTGCTTAAACATTTGGAAGGTGAAACATATATTGTTGTCAATGCGCTGTTTTACTTAAACTGTTTTTCAGTTTTTATACCAGCAGGAGCTTGAAAAAATGAAAATTCTGTTGTCACTTAGTCACCTTCATGTTGTTCCCTATTTAGTCTATACAGTGAAAGTCAGTGGCATCTGTTGTTGTTGTTCAATATATGAACAAATACACATTAAACATTCTTTAAAATATCTTCTTTTGGAAAATATACATTTATAAATGATAATGTCCGTCTAAAGGCCACTGAGTTGGAAGTTTGGGGTGTGTGTGTGTGTGTGTGTGTGTTGTATGTAATGTATGTATATATATATATATATATATATATATGATATATATATATATATATATATATATATATATATATATATATATATATGTATATATATATATATATATATATATATATATATATATATATATATATATGTATATATATATATATATATCCTGGTTTTATTTAATACTCTATTATTTTAATAGCTCATTTTTAAATATCATCAATAATAAAGCTTAGAAAGTGGACCGTAGTACCAATGAAGTTGAAGAAAATACTTGAATATGCTAATGTACATGCTTTTGCTGTGTTTCTCAACAGATATATCGGAAACAGATATTGTCAATGTAACGCTGCCCACGGGAGTTCCAGTCTTGCTGGAGATGGATGAAAATCTTCGACCAGTCAAACCTCGTCAGCTCCTGGGCGACCAGGCCAAAATTCAGGCAGCCATCAAAAAGGTGGAGGATCAAGGGAAGGTTAATGCAGAAAATAAATAAGGATGTTCTTGGGGAAAATGTCAAAGTCTTCAGATCATTAGTCGTTCAGTGATAGCCTGAAGCACCTGATAAGTTAGTTCCAGTTCATGGGTGTGTCCAAGGTAGGCTTGTTTAAATACTGGTGTCTGTTTATAGTGGTATATTAAGAGTCTTGAAGTTATACAAGTCAATATTTTAAATTCAGGCAATGGTTACAAGTCTGAAATGCAGACTTGCTGCATATATTTTGTCACAGCAGGAGGTCTGTAGACCAAATAATGAAGTAGATACTGATATAATGTTATTTTAAATGATCATTTAATAATGTGGTGGTGTTATTTTTTTTGTTAGCCTGCTATTTTTGTGGATTTTAGGCCTCAGAAAACCAGTGGTGCCTTTTTGGGTAAAAATAGCATCCATCAGTTGTTTTCTATTTACATTTCTTATTGACGCTCCATACACACACGTTTAAACAATTCCATATTTTTAAAAACTATATACTGTACACTACCATTCAAAAGTGTGGGATTGGTTAGAAAATGTTTTGAAAAGAAGTCACCAAGACTGCATTTATTTGATCAAAAATACAGTAAAATCAGTAATATTCTGAAATATTATTACAAGTTAAAATAACTACTTACTGTTGTAGCAGCATCATTACTCCAGTCTTCAGTGTCACATGATCGTTTCAACATCATTCTATTTGCTGCTCAAGAAACATTTATTATCATTGAAAACAGTTGTGCTGCTTAATATTTTTGTGGGAATTGTGATACAGGATTATCTGATAAATAGCGTTCAAAAGGATATATACTTGAAACAGAAATATTTTGTAACATTATAATATTTAATGTTGAGCATATTTAATAATAAGTCCTTGCTAAATAAAATATTTTTTTACTTTACTAACCCCGAACATTTGAATGGTAGTATACTGGGATAATTCAAAGGGAATGGAATCGGAATAAATAAATAATAGTAAAAACAAGCACAAATTATTCACTCCACTGTCTGGACTGTCCAAGGCACAGATTAAACCTAAAATTATCTAACCTATAATAATCCACAAATTAACTTTGTTAAAGCATAATATTTATAATAATAATAACAATTAGAGACTTGATTGAATTTCTGAAGGATAATTTTAAATTATTAAAAATATGTTGTGTTAAATAGCACATGTAGCATCCTTTAGACAGTATTCTAAAAACAATTATTTAAAAAGAACATTATTTTTGTCTAATGTATTTATTACCATAGATGTATGTAAAGATAGTAGGTGTTAAGATTAATTTATATTCAGTTTTATCATGATATGCCAAATACAGCCCAAACTAGCTCCTTTTTTTTTTCTCAACCAACATTAACCAACTCCAATGCAAAGAAAACCAGTCTCACTGGTGAGTAAAACTCAGACATAGTTGTGGTTTAGAAAGTCTGTGTACTGTATTACCTCTATTTTGTTTTTGTGTATTTAATGTTGCGCAACACTGTACTGTATATGTGGAGAAATGTTATATGTGTGTTCTTTTGTTATTATATCCATAGTGGCTTTCACTGTTACATGTCTATATGTTCTACCCCTGTCTGACTATACTATTATTATTCATCCATGGCACATCTTATGTAGTTTCACTTTCTTTTTCACCACCCAGAAGCACTGGTCTGCTGGGTTTAGAATATCCCTGATACATTTTCCTAAAATAATAATATATAAAAATAAAGATTACATATATAAAATGGGTTAATGTGTATTGAATGGTGTGTGTAAAAAAAGTAGACAACACCTGAGGTAACCAGGAGGAGGTGCTGTACTGCTACAGTGTTCTCTGAGGAGACATTTCTCCAGTGGTACAGATGTGGATCTTAATATAATCGCAGTGGATGGTAAGTTTGTTATTATAGAAAGCACTAATGACACAAGGAAACTGATTTTGGTAATTCAATAGGATGTAGCACTTGGCAGAGTACATATTCACTAAACCTAATAGCTCACATTTGTCTTGTTGAGCTGGAATGTTCGAAAAGAGGCACTAAAACATGTCCTCATGGTCTTTAATGTCCTTTTAGAAGCATATACATTTCAACATGTTATATGCTCATGGGAAAACATGCCACATCCATCTCCTTCCACGCTTATTAAAAAGTAATGTGATTTTCATTGAGTTTATTTGCTGTGCTATGAAGACGTGACCGGACAGCCCGTTTCTGATTACACGTGATAAACTCCTTATAAGAAAACATTTGTCATGGACTAGGTTCTGAAACATGGATTTGACGGTCCTTACTTTAAGTCTCAAAACAGCACAAAAAACATCACGGTAATCTGACTGTAGAAGCTCTGCCAAGGATCCAATTTGAGAACTGTTCTGTTTGGCTGAAACCCAGAGAGGCCTGGACACAATGTAGCCTCATCTTCACTGCCAGTCTGAGACCCGTTTCTCTTAAAATGGTTATGGTTAGCACTTCGGCATGGGCTGCTCATGCTAATAACACTGTCCTGGTTGACCTGGTTATTTCCCTGCTGTGCTGTGGCCGCAAACTAATAGGCTAGATGTTCAAGCAGGTGACAGTATGATGTTGACGCCAAACACATTTACATAAAGCATAGACCTTAGTCAAGGAAGTGCCATATTTATTTTTTGATGGGAATGGAATGGAGGCTGTGAAGTACAGTGCATTCAATGGATTGTACAGTTGTTTAAAAATATGATTGTTCAGCTAACAAATAAAACATTGAAAGTAGAAAAAAAAGTTTTAAACATTGTGAGTTGTGAAAATGACGTGATCTAGAACCTTTACAGTGTGTGCCATTGTAAAGACGTATCCCTCACAGCCTAGTTTTCATCCGTGACTCCCCGAGGTGAAAATCAAGGTTTTAATGTTTATACACCGATCAGGCATAACATTATGACAGGTGAAGTGAATTACACTGATTATCTCTTCATCACGGCACCTGTTAGTGGGTGGGATATATTAGGCAGCAAATGAACATTTTGTCCTCAAAGTTGATGTGTTAGAAGCAGGAAAAATGGGCAAGCGTAAGGATTTGAGTGAGTTTGACAAGGACCAAATTGTGATGGCTAGACGACTGGGTCAGAGCATCTCCAAAACTGCAGCTCTTGTGGGGTGTTCCCGGTCTGCAGGGGTCAGTATCTATCAAAAGTGCTCCAAGGAAGGAACAGTGGTGAACTGGCGACAGGGTCATGGGCGGCCAAGGCTCATTGATGCACGTGGAGAGCGAAGGCTGGCCCGTGTCTGATCAAACAGACGAGCTACTGTAGCTCAAATTGCTCAAGAAGTTAATGCTGGTTCTGATAGAAAGCTGTCAGAATACACAGTGCATCGCAGTTTGTTGCGTATGAGGCTGCATAGCCACAGACCAGTCAGGGTGCCCATGCTGACCCCTGTCCACCACCGAAAGTGCCAACAGTGGGACCATGAGCATCAGAACTGGACCACAGAGCAATGGAAGAAGATGGCTTGGTTTGATGAATCATGTTTTCTTTTACAATACGTTGATGTCTGGGTGCGTGTGCATCACTTACCTGGGGAACACATGGCACCAGGATGCACTATGGGAAGAAGGCAAGCCGGCGGAGGCAGTGTGATGTTTTGGGCAATGTTCTGCTGGGAAACCTTGGGTCCTGCCATCCATGTGGATGTTACTTTGACACGTACCACCTACCTAAGCATTGTTGCAGACCATGTACACCCTTTCATGGAAACGGTATTCCCTGGTGGCTGTGGCCTCTTTCAGCAGGATAATGCGCCCTGACACAAAGCAAAAATGGTTCAGGAATTGTTTGAAGAGCACAACAATTGGCCTCCAAATTCCCCAGATCTCAATCCAATCAAGCATCTGTCGGATGTGCTGAACATACAAGTTCGATCCATGGAGGCGCCACCTCGCAACTTACAGGACTTAAAGGATCTGCTGCTAACATCTTGGTGCCAGATACCACAGCACACCTTCAGGGGTCTGTTTTGGCAGGAAAGGGGGGACCAACACAATAATGTTATGTCTGTTATGTCTGATCGGTGTGTCTTTGTGATGTTTTAATATGCTTTATGACAAACCATGTGCAAATTCATAAGTCAATACATAAAAACGTTTACATGTGTCATTTTGGTGATCAAATCTAAAAGTTTTAAGGGATAAAAATCTTGACTACAGGGGGACTTTAAATTCAATATGTCATCCCTGTCTATAGCTACCAAATGCCATTTCCACCAAAATAGTTATTGTCAGTAGTGACTGTGTTTATAATTCTCAGACTGTTGTGGCCAGTTACTCAATAATGAGGGGAGAATGCAGCAATAGTATTTTTTGTTGTTGTTAATATAGTATAGTATAGTTTTTAGTTAATAATTATAGTAACTATGAGAGTATGGCAGAAGCTGGCTACCATAATAATATTTTATGACAATATAACTAATAGTAATAGTAGTTTTTTTTATATATATATCATATATAAATAAACATATGATAAAATTAAACATTGAATTAAACCAACAAAAGCAGTTTTAAAAACAACAAGATACAAGGAGCTGCAAAACAACAAAGCATGAAAAATAACACTTAAAAATGACATTGACCCAGAAAACAAACAATCAACTTCTGCAAGACCAGCATTTCATCTCATAAGATGTTTTCCAGTAGGGTCAGTATATATATACCAGATAAAAGTGTAATATGACACTGATTAGGCTACTTATGGATGGAGGAAAGCGCAGGAAAACTGCTGCCAAATCCTTTGAAGTGATGAAGCTCAGCAGAGGCGGAGTCTGAACTGCTGCACATTTTATAAAATGTGGAGTCACGACTCGTGTAATTCCTTCAGTGCCCTTTTCAGCAGCACGATCACACTTCAAGACTAAATTGGAAAGCGCGCTGAAACCTGCTCCAGTCCATTACAGGTAGGGGGTTAAAAGCATAGTGCTTAATTTTAGCCTTTGAAAATGTTTCTTAATTGAAATAGACATGTTTTCATTTATAATTATGTTTTGAACACATAAAAAACATGCTTCTGATGCCAACATAGTTTACTGGTAATTAAATGTGTTGCCTTTGCAAGACTCTTGGGGTGGACAAAGGAATTGTATGAAGAATGTTCTGTTTTCCCCTGGCACTTGTTTCCCTTGTCATCTGTAGACTCCCCTTTGCTTTTAAATGACAGGTTCCAAGTAAATTGGAGGGTCTCCCCACAAATTCACTAACTACTAGTTGTTTTTAGCATAAGCTCATCCAGCCTTTGGATCTTTCTAATGAGATTTTTTTTACATTTAACAACCAGCTTTCCTAGCACGCCTGTATCAAACTATTGTTTCTGCTCATTATATAGAGGGGAGACCAGGGCTAGTTATCACATTCTTTAGTCCAGTGAATATTTCTTAGTGCAGGTGGCAGTATAGGCACAAACCTTAAAGTCTTTGCTGCAAAAAAGCTCTTAGACATTTCCGCTGTTATATCCCAGGAAAATAGATGCTATTCACACTCTGACCAATAGTGAAGCATACATTTGAATAATAATAATTTTAGCCAAAACATTGATTCTTTCCCCCCCATTTAATTATTTTTATTTGTGATGTATTATATGTTATTTCCCAGGAAAGTAGATACGACACACTGACCAATAGTGAGTCATGTTCTTGTGCTGTATGGGGTAAGTTGTCATCACAGCTGACCCTGGCATTAAGGAGCCTTTTAATAGCCTACATTTTAATAATAGTAATAATTTTAGCCAAAAAATATTTATTCTAAAATATTAATTATAAATAATAATGGCCATAAATAAATTTCTTCTAAAAATGTAATAAATAATAACAATAATTATGTTTATTAAACGTAATTCTGCTATGTTTTTAAATAATAATAAAATTAATATTATTTACAATAATTTTATTTCTTATGCATAACAAAAAATATTTAATGGTGAATGCATGTGATCCAACTTAACTATTAAACAGTCTTGCAGTTTAAGATATGGTTTAATAAACCATTACAGACTTTTTTTGAGAATGTCTCAGTATTATAACCCAGAGTGCAGATCTGGTGACAGATGAAGCAGTGTGTGGAATGCACAGCGGCAGTGTGTGCGTTATGTGCCGCTGAACAGAATCTGGAGGCAATTCAGCACACAGCGATAACAGGGCCTTGGCACAGGCTGCGGGCAGGATGTTAGGAGTACTGCCCTATGCTTCCGGAGTGGGACGGATCGAGCTTGGGAATGCTGCTGGCCCTCAGTGCCCAGACTCAGGGGGGAAATCAGAGAGCAAGGGATGCTGGGTCAGCATCCAACAACATGAAAAGACATTGATTTTCAAACTGGTTGCTTTGGTTGGCAGAAATTCCAGTTTAATAAAATTCCATTTAAAAATCACAATCACCTATTAAATTTTTTGTCCACACCTCCTATCAGCTTAATCCTGACACTGGTTTTGAGTGAATTGGACATGAACCAGACTATGCACTTAAAGTAATCTATAGTTATTTCAGTTGTGCTAGAAGCTGGATTTGGACCTTTAGCACCATTCTTATAGTTAAATATATAGAGACACAATCCCTTAGACAGCTCATTTAATACAGTTCATTGCTGCCAGATGTTGAAAAGCAGGTAATTTGAAGACAAATTTTCCATAGTGCTGCCTTGAATTATGCAGCAAACATTTTTTTGGGGATGGAATATATATATATATATATATATACCAAATATATATATATAGTGTGCTGGAGTGTACCACTTAACCAAAGATGATGGACAATTGGCACATGTAGCATTCCCAAAGCGTGAGGTCAGAGTAAGACGAATCTGAACTTTCTTAGGGTAGGTCCATCAAAAATATGTATGGGGAAGTTTGCAGCTGTTTCGTGCGCGAGGCCGAAATCCCAAACTCCGTTTTGAGGTTTAGTCCTTGAATTTGTTCCATCGCAACATACTGTTTATCATACGTTATCCAGGCGCCTAGCTGTGGAAAAGCTTTGACGCTGGAGAGCGCGTGTGCCAAGTCAGGTCTTTTCCTTACATGGTATAAGCCACTAGGCATGAGACCATCTCCTTCTCGACACATGTGGATCTGTCTGGCCATGATCAATGTCTTGTTGCCCAGGAAATTTGGAATGTGTTTAACTGCAGTTAAGGTTCCTTTTCAAGCATCTCAGTGTTCTGTAGTCCACCTCCTTTGCACTCTCAAGACCAATTTTACACTGAGAATTTTACTTGGAAAATTTTTTACATAGTTAAAAGTGGAATCATTCTTACCTTTTGGGGTTGTTTTGCTAAATAAAGAGATGGAATTAATATTATTGCTCACCATTTTTGGTCATAGTCGGCAACCTGTCCAATAGTGCATTGAAACATTTAAGCTGCTTTTATATTTACTTCAACATGGCATGCTGGAAATTATTCTGTATTTGAATTGCACATAAAATTTCCAAACATTTGGATTACAGATAACATGAATTAAGTAATAAACTTAATATGATGCATATTTGTCAGCCACACACAGAAGGGGACAGATGAGGTGAGTTAGTTAACAAGTCTTTATTGTACGAGTGAGCTGAGCGGGAATGCAACACAGGGAAGTCAAAAGGCAGTAGATGGTTTGTTGTTGACTTAGCTGGCTGGTGATATGGTGTTCACTGTATAGTTGAAGGACTGGTGCAGGATGCTGGTGAATAGCTGATCAGAAGACATGTTAGGCTTCTCAGGTGAGCATTTCAGGTAGCTCGTGTGCATGTCAAAGACAAGACAATAGTGAAGTGGAAGGTGACTGCTTAAATTCAAGTTGTGATGAGGGTGATTGCTGGCAGGTGTGGGTGATGGTGGAGTGCATGCAGGTGGTGCTCAGAGAGGATTATGGGAAGTGTAGTGCAGATGCGGTGAGTGAGCTGGTGATTGACACATACGAATATTAAACAGGTAGGATTTCTTTAATATTACTAATAAACTGAATGTATTTAAATACACAATAACCAGGTTTATATATTTATCATCAATAAATCCAACTTGTTCCAGTGCCATTTTTAAAGTCTTCATGAAATCAAAATTGACCCTATTTACTGTGTTTGCACATATTAAAGGTCTTAGGGTGAACAACTAACAAAAATTGTTTGTCGCAGTAATCTTTAATCGAAATCGGAAAAGTAACTTCCGGTGTGAAAATGGCGTTCCTTCTCAGATGATGTCAGTTTGACGGCTTAGGTTTGAAAATGCTTAACCACTCCCCTCCAACCGTTAGTCTGCTGTGAGCGAGGGATGGAGAGGAGGAGCGCTGAAGTAAAACCCTGCCCTCTATTCAATATTCCGTTTCACTTGGAAATACATCACAGCACTGAAGAAAACTCGCTTGCTACTTCCGGTTCACTGGGACTTTTACTAACTGAAAATGTCTTGTTATAAAGGGGCTATATATAGAATTCAGAAGCCCTTGTTATAAGCGACACCGGTGGCTGTTAAGTGAACTGCAGCCAGCAACTTATTGCTTGTGCACTTGGAACATACAAGTACGGTGCCAAGTACAAGTACATATTTTTGGCCCCTCAAAGGACAAAAAATATGAGATGAGAGGAAAAGATATATTTAAATGTGTTTGCATTCAATGGCTCAAAATACACACAGCAAAGTTCTTTTTCGTTCTTTGCTTAGAAGTGAAAAGAAGTTGGAAATACCTATTGTTAACGAACTTCCCAACGCCAGCCGAGCTATGTTTAAATTAGTATATAAATAAATAAATATATATATATAAATGCTGCATGCTTTCCTCTCAATAACAAAATAAACACAACAAAAAATGACATTGCTGAGAAAGCAACAGTTAAGAAAGCATCTGATCGTAGCGATGTAGACATATCTGCAAAAGCTCTGCAATTTACAGGCAGCATGTCGACAGATAAGGTCATTAATATTACACTGTTATAATTGTTTAATTATAAAGTATATTTGAGACTGTTTGAGTCTACATAGATCTAGCTATGTGAGACTATAGTTTGAATTAATCCTATTTCTTTGCATGACACAGTGACATTGCAAGTACAGAAAAGCTCTTTCGGCATTACCCTGAATATTGTGTAAGCATTCATTCCATGTGTCATTGAACGGACAAGAGGCTCTCGGGAGCGTACACAAACATTACATCCAAAAACATCCCGAGTCCTTCGCATAAAAATCAGTCCTAAAGGCTTTCACAGACAAACAAGTTTCATTACATGTTGTTCACACATGGCAATAAAAATACAAGTAATACATTAAATTCATACATATATCCCCTTTAACCATGTTCATACTTTTTAAATGTACCATGACCCTTTAAATGTTTTCACAATTAATAGATTTATGCTATTTCAGAGCAATTTTAATAAATTTAAAATATAATTATTAAAATAAAATAGATGCAAAGAGTTGCAAATAGCAAATACCATGCCATCATTTTTTGAGTGCAGAAATCTTACCTGTTTCATTTACAGACTGACAGATATGCATCAAATTAAGTTTATTAGTTTGTTTATATTAAAATTGTGTAATCCAAAGGGAAAAGGAAATTTTATATGACATTCAAATGAATAAATCTTAAATTTTGACCATAGGAAGCAGAGATCCGATTATAATCAAAAACATTACTTGACTCACGCAGCTTGAGGGGGTCTGCTGGAATGCATTAAATAGACAGAAGTCTGCAAATGTTTCCTCTTTGCATGCTAGTGAGAGTTTAAGGGAAGGAACTTTGAGAGCCCAAATGCCTGCAATATTTTGAAAGAATCTATAGTAATGCAGTGGTTCAAAGTTTGTACTTCACCATATGGCTGCAAGTATGTGTACATGACAGTCAAATGTGCTTGTTGAGCTTTCCGTTTTAAAATCATTAGCATTAAGTTGGTACCCCTGCTTGCACTGTAAAAATGAGCAACTGCAAACCGTTAATATGTAAGTATAAATAGTTAAAACTAGGGCAAACTCATCCTACCATTACAAGACAATTCCTAAACTTAAAAAAAAAAAAAAAAACAGGAGATTGCTAGAGAATAACATAATGTAACTACTAACATAGACTAGACTGGAAAACGAAAAACAGGAAACTGAGGGTTTAAATACAGGGGATGACTGACTGAAACAGAACAGGTGTAAACTAATTAAGAACTAACTATCAAATCAGGCAGGTAAACCAGAAACAGAACACATATTATACCCCCCTCCTGGAAGGCATGTCCCTGTGTCATAACTAAGTCCAACTGAAGAGGAAGGGAGGGGGTTCTGGAGGAAGATGAGGGGCATGTGAATGGCTGTGAACCAGTGAGAGTGACAATTGGAGAAACCAGGGTGGTAATGACGGTGGAAGGAGCCAGGGAGGATCCAGGAGCAGAAGTAGTGAGACGGGAACCCAGAGGACAGCCAGGATGATGTCCCATGGTGGAGTCGAAGGAGGGAGGAGCCATGGTTGACAACACCAGGTTGACGCCTGGCGGAGACAAAGCCAATGTGCCCTAGGCACAGATGGAGAGCAGATGGTCCTGGAGGCAACGAGTGTCCAAGGTGAAGCAGGAGGGATGAGGGAGCCTGGTGAAGCTGCAAGTACGATGGTCTCTGGCAGAGCTGAGGGAGGGAGGAGCTAAGGTGGAGCTGAGAGGCCAACAGGCTGAGGTGGAGTGATGGGATCACCGGCTGCCAGGATTCCACTTGCCTGGGTGACGCTAAAGATCTGAAGACTCAAGGCAAATCCACACAACAGAGTGGCGTTATTGAGAAGCCGAGGGGCTTATGGGAACCAGCAGAGGCGGGACTATGGGACTGGCTGACTTTGGAAGAGGAGGCTGGGCAGTAACTCTGGAGTCTGGAGTCACAGGAGACATTTGGTTGGGTGGAATCAGGGGGGTCGCAGGAGACTCTGAACTGGACGGAACCAGCAGGAAACACAGGAGACTTCATGCTGCATGGACCAACAGGGATGGGAGATTAAGGTAAGCATCCTCTTCTAAGTCATTAAATATTGCAGAGGTCAGCTTCAGGTCACCCTCAGTGGTGGGATTGTGGGTGGAGTCTTCCTCCATTCCCTTAAACTCCACTACCAATCCCATAGGGACGAGGTTGCCAGCTCACACACCTGGTCAGACTCACAGACTCCAGGGCAAAGGCTGGCTCAATCCTCTTGTCTGGCTCTGGCTTGTGCATCGCGGCAGGCTCAAGCCCTCCGTCTGTGGTGGGCTCTGCCATCGTATCCGTGCTGCGCGGTGATGGCTGGCTGGGCTCTGGGTTTGGAGTTTGGCTGGAAATGATCTCTGCTGGTATATGGTTTGCTGGTCTATTGTTTTCCAGCACCCACTCCACAAACTCTGAGAAATTCCCCCAAGAACCCACACCTGATATGTGTGCTTTCGTTTCTGCGGGTAAAATTGTGAGGTAGAATGTGCACAAGGACCAGTCCATGAAGTTTGTTAAGCACACTAGTTTTAAAAATCTCCAGGTAAAAAAAAAACTGCTGTTCTTGGTCCATACAGAACAGTTGGACGGCAGGCAGTAAGTCTGTTCTGTATAGGTCTGGTATTCTGTCAGGGGGTATATATATATATCTGTGTGTGTGTGTGTGTGTGTGTGTGTATGTATAATATGACCATATAATGTAACACAAATTTCTTGTTATGCTGGTAATTATAGAAATGTAGCCTATCATATGAAATCTATATTATATGACTATTTCTAGTGGCAAAAAGGTTGTAGCCCTTGGCATAGAACTAGTCAAAGATATATGATGGGGTTATTCTGAAACAGACGTTTTTTTGTTCTACAAGGGACACAGGTGGAGCTACCCTTAATTCAGGAGAAAATGGGCAGGCCAGGGAGAGAGAGAGAGAGAGAGAGAGAGAGAGAGAGAGAGAGAGAGAGAGAGAGAGAGAGAGAGAGAGAGAGAGAGAGAGAGAGAGAGAGAGTGAGAATGACTAATTTAGACGATCGAGACGCTACAGTTTAGGACTCTGAGGACAATTTGTGCTCCAGTTTGTGCTCTATGTTTAACAGCTGGTGTACAGAAATGAGAGGCATCACACAGAGGCAGAAGGGTGACAGAGGGCAAAACTACTGCATGTGGCCTATTTAACACATGAGTCATGACTAAGAGTCATGGTTATCCAGGTGTTTTTGTTGCTTCAGAACATTTTAAAGGATCAAACAGCGTAATTGTCTTGATTGCTCCAGGAGTTTGCTTGATATATTAGTTTGGGAATAAAAGCTGACATTGTCACATTTTTTATTAGTTGTGTTTGCTTATACACTGTACCTTTCAAAAAGCAATAAAGACAAGTATGTCTTTGTGCTTGATGTGGTATACACTAGTTATTTATAGATTCTAGCCTTGCACTCTAAACTGAAGCCCATGTTAGTTTTACAGGACGAGCATCTTTAGCCATGTTTGGTTAAGCAATGCCTCACCAGTAAGCAGCAACTCCATCCTGTTACACGTCATGGCACAAAAGCCTTCACATATTTATCTGGTCTGAATTTTACGATCCTAGCCATTGATTCAGCACACTGATTGGGGATCCCCCATTCTGTGCATCTGGATATTGATGTGAAGTAAGTAGAGGAGTGAATGGAGAGGGCTTGATTCACTGCCAGTGTACAGCTGCTTCTACTGCTAAGGGCAAGTTGTTCTTGATGTGATCTGAGGTTTTGGTGTAATTGCCAGCACTAATGCTAATTACACATAAAAAAGGCAGGTTTAAGAAAAACATAACATCTCACTGCTTCCTTTGATGGTGTTGACTAAAATGACAGACATGCCATAAATTAAATATTTCATCTTGTCCTCAGAAGTTGTCCAGATAAGTTCTATATGAGCAAATGATCTTTTATTCTGGTTTATTGTTTAACTTCAGTGGGTGCGCTGGCAGTGAGTGGGAAATGATTCCAGACTTTACTCCAACACAAGCTAGCTTTATATAACAAAAAAGTAAGAGGTATTGTATAGCAAATAAAATAAAATAAAAATAAAATAAAGTGTCAACCTAATGGGAAGTTAATACTGGTATTATTTTTATTTTTCAAAGTATCAGTATTTCTTTTTAAATTAAAATATATAGCTGCCTTATATATTATTATATATGTTGAGGTCTGTGGTATCAAAAAAGTTTAACCTCACCCTTCCCTTGGGTTATTTTGACGCGAAACAAAAAACAAAAAAATTAAAATTGAGTTCTCATCGGAGTGGTCCAGGACACTAGGATTTTTGTTGCACTTGAACCATGAATACACACAAAAAAGTGACTGGATTCGAGGAGTTTTGTGGTTGAAATTAAAAAAGTAACAAATCCTTCCCTTGCGGGTCAATTTGACACCCTTAGGAATGAATGGAATGCGAGAAAAAAAGAATGCTAAAACTTTACCAAAAAAAGATTTTATAATGTCTACATGTGTATCTGAATGCATACTAACGAAAAACTGACTTTAGGACCCAGCGGAACAGCTCATTTGCTCTATATAGAGCTATAAGGCCATCTAGTGGCAAGAGTGTAGGAAAAATCATATATATATATATATATATATATATATATATATATATATAATTTTTTTTTTTTTTTCAGGAGACATCTGCAAAGACACCCGATGTAAAATATTTTGAGCTAAATTAAATTAAATTGTGAAAGAATGTGAAGAATGTGCTTCAATTATTATTCATTGATAAAATCTAGTAATTTAAAGTTAAGTAAAATAGAAAATAGAAAAATACTACCAAAATAAAATGAAAATGAAGTATAAGTTTAGGGCTTCGGGTCATTTTGACCCGCTATTGAAGGATTTGTTACAAAGTGCAAGGGAAGGATGCTGCATTATCCTACTTCTTACATGTCTACTTAAAAAAATAAAACATTATTGGACATACAAATTTAACTTCAGTTGAAATGATTTTATTATATGAGAAGGGACCACAGAGTGATGCAAGAGAGATGAATCTATAGCACAGGTATGTGGTAAATATAAACTTTAGATGGGGACCGATCTGCCCGCATTGACACTATATGAGAATTGAACTGAGCTGGATGACGTCACTGTTTTCTCTAGAGCGGCTGTACAGCTGAATCAAATTCTGTTGCATTATTTTCCTGTTAACACTGTGAAGCTGCTTTAAATCAATCTGCATTGTAAAAAGCGCTTTATAAATAAAGGTGACTTGACTTGACTAAATCCTAATGTAATAATCCTTTCTCATGCACCGAAGCTACAGGTCTAAATAAGTAAATCAAATGGAAAGCAGGTACTCTAACAGTGACTAGAAAATCGTTTCAGCATCTTGCACAGCTCTCGTTGGTTTTGGCTAGGACGTAGATCCCACCCTGATGTGTATTTTGGCTTCACACATTTGTCCTGTCCGCACGTAATAAAGCTTTATAGAAAACCCACAAGACAGCTCGTTATGTCATTGTAAATGGCTTCACCCAGTCTTACCTGGGTGGTTGCTCTGGCTCCAGAATGCTGACTTCCTGACACACAGGCTTCCATTACGAACTTAAGATACGGTATATAAATCTTTTTAATGCATTTGGACATCATTGTCAGTCTGTACTGTAAAAGTTCTAGTGAGATTAATTTCATAAGCTATTTTTTTTTTCATCTGTTTGCGCTTTAGAGCAAAAGCATTATGTTGGTCATAGTATAGTCTACAGTGCATTCAAACACACTCTGGGTAAAGAATGAAAACCATGAAGAGGGCAAAATGCCCAGGACCTGGAATCAGTCACAGATGTGTAAATTAGAATATGTTCTCCGTCTCTGTCATGTGGAAATTATTTGTGGACTCGACGATACCTTATGGTAGGAAGACTGCACAGCGAAAGGGAGTCTGGGAAATGTGTAACATGCCCACTGTACCGTTCTGTAATTTCTGTAGGTATAAGCCAATTTTCAACCTGCTTTGTATTGTTACAATGTCGGTAGTGCATGAAAATTAGTCATTCCATGTATTACCTGTACTGAAAAATTCACGTTTATTTGTCAGCAAATGTCCGGCAGATGACGTACTTTTGACAGCTTCAGGGCTTTTGTTAAAACTAAAGATTATACTTCCAAATTTTTGTATCCCCACCCACAGACAGTCGGATTGACAGAGGGTTATTAACAACAGTTATTGTAAGGGTAGGTTTATCACTGAAAATTGTATGGTACTTTGTCTACTCTTTAAACAGCATTATGGTAAAAATGGAACACTATGGCATCAGACTTCTTACCAGCACACAATGGCTTTGGGGGGTAGGGCGGAAGTGACAGAACAGCAGTTTCTTTCAGTTTTTCCCCTCGGTTTGGCATAACATTGTGTTCGTTGTCATCCCGTTTGAAGTGTTCACTACAAACACAGAGGTTTTTCATATTTTCCATTGTAGCTTTGCAGCCTTTAGCCACTGCCTACGTCCTTCTTACCCCCTCGATCCTTCACTGGAAACCGAAAGTAATTTACTCCTGTTTACTCCTTGTTTACTCTTTGAATTCATGCACCCGAGAACAATACAAGCACTATTATAAATAAAACTTCCTACTTAGTAGGAAGCAAGACGGTATTTGGTGGTATCCATAGTAGACTGATGGTAGTGGCCCTGGACAGCAACATACCCAGTGCATTATGGGTGTTTTTATGAGTTTTTTCCTACCTATTTGGCAAAAGGGTAAACAACAGCCTTTTTTCTGTTTTCTTTATTCAGGTAGCACCCATTTAAAAAATATCACCTTTCTGCTGCATAGGCAGGCAAATTTTATTGAAAGCCCATTTAAGATGAAGTGAAAAGAAAGTGGAAATTGGGTCTAAGAAAATTCCTTCTGCTTTTATTAACCTTTATATCAGCTATTTTGCATTAAAATTCTTGAATTCTTCAATGTCTCCATTAGATCCTAAAGTTTTGTTCTAACAGAAGTATGTATTCAAATATGTATTATAAAAATTACTAATTATTCTGCTACAGAGATGCAGTGGGGTTTCAGACCAGATTGAAAATCGAAAAAAAAAAAATCATTAAAGCTGATAAACAGTGCAAGTTTTAGTTATAAAACAAGATTTTATATTCAATGTAATGACAGAAAGCTTATATTATAAAGTTATTTTGTAAACTAAAGAAGTCAAGTCACCTTTATTTATATAGCACTATACAGATTATAGCAGGAAAATTTTGGCGGTTGTTCAGCTGAAGTCAGTTCAGTGTTGATTCAGTAAAGATCATCAATTATTAAATTAGTTCATTTTATCTATAAAGATATTTATCCAGCTCAGTTCAGTTCTCATACAACAAAGTCAGTACAGTCAGATAAATAATATTGTTGAATATTAAGTGTCCCCAACTAAGCAAGCCAGAGGCGACAGTGGCAAAAAACCCAAATTCCATCAGGTGACAGAATGGAGAAACAAAACCTAGGGAGAAACCAGGCTCAGTCGGGGGCAAGTTCTCCTTTGACCCCACTGAAATATTTTCCTAATGAAAGACTACAGGGACTTCAATTTCTGCAAACTCATGCATAAAATGTTTTTCTACCCAGGTTTATATAGACCAATTCTTGTCCACTGGTTCCTTTACAAGACAACTGCACAAATTTAATTTGTAAAACTGGCAAAAGTGCTGAAAATTTCCTTTTGGTTGCGTTTGATGAATACGGTGAAAAGTGCTCAATTGAAATTCAATCAATTCACTAGTCTACCACTGTGGTCACTAAAACTTTCACACATCAAGTTATTCAAAAAGCCCAATGCAAATGTAGGAAATTACATACATATTGTCTTATACGTAGGTGCAATACATCAACCCAGTGGTCAAAGCGCATCAGTCTTCTGTTGACAGATGTGACGGGTTGTAGGCAGGGGTTAAGAGGGTTCAGGAAAGCCACATGCGTCTATCACCCAGAGAGCCCTCACATGAGGTCACTATTATAGGACTTCTTCAGTTTATACACATATGGAGACTCTTTGGACTGGTGCAAGAGCCTTGTTCCTATGCCTCTGGAGGAGAGCCAAAACAAACACGCCTGCAGCTCCAGTGGAAGCAGCCGTCCAAAAAGTCCACTCACCTATAGCCTGCTGGGCGGTTTCTGTCTGGCCTAGCAATCCACACATGTGATATGGAGAGAAGAACACAGAACAGGCTTTGTGACACCACCAACCTAATTGTTCCCACATCGATGCAAAGGTATTATAATATAAAATGGAGGCTGGTGTCTTGCAGAGAGACGACTATAAAATCCTTAACAGAATTATTCGAGCAGGTTCCCCGTCACAGATGCTTGAAGTGCCCTCTTACCAACCTAAACCCGACTGTTTCAAAGGCTTCAACACTATAGAGGACTAAGAGTGACGCTTAAAAATAAAATGAAGGAATAAGTTATCAATTTTAATTCATGTTTTAAAATGCAATAATTTATAACAATAAATTAATAAATCCTTTTTAAATAAAAAATAAATGGATAGATCTTACTGTCGAATGACAGTCTGCCATACATCTACTGTACTTTGTTTGAATGGCATGTGGCAGAGGGGGTGGGTCTTAAAATTGAGTCGAAAGCTGATTAGTTGCCTCTACGAGTGAATAGAATGGTGCAGGTCACTTTGTAGTCCAACCATCAGTTAACATCACACTGGTTCCCTCAACAAAAACCCAATATAATTTTTCCAGTCGCCAGAAGTAAAAAGCCTCCCATGCCGGCGACCCGCACAGAGGACCTTAGGAGTTACATTGGTGCCGTGACCTGGATGGGAGTGAGGTTTAGGCGGGCAATTGTAACGGAGGCCAGCTAGTGCGAGCTGTGCAGGTAAAACCTCACTCCCCGATCTCAAGAGATGCATTAGCGACTGACGCTACAGACTGTGGACTTTAGCGTCCTTGTTACCGCACCAGCCTCCCATGCCGACGACCCAGTTCGAGGCCCACACAGAGTGGGGCGAGTAGGACTTGAGGGGTTACATTGGTGCCATGACCTGGGTGGGAGTGAGGTTTAGGGGGGCGATTGTAACAGAGGCCAGCTAGTGAGAGCTGTGCAGGTAAAACCTCACTCCCCTGATCTCAAGAGGTGCACTAGCGACTGACACTAGAGACTGCAATTTTTACCGTCCTTGTTAAAGCGCCCACCTCCCATGCCAGCAACCCGGTTTGAGCGGGCGAGTAGGACCTGAGATCTTTATATTAACTGACTATCTATTAATGCAATGCCAATGACAGTGTGAGATCTCTCTATGGTTTACATTATGGACAGTTTAACGTGAATTCGAATGTGTGCAAAGGATTGTGGATGAGCCTAGATATGCACCCCTAATTTTCGCAAATTTAGCTTGGAGCTGCTAAAACACTGAATTACAAAGTTATAATATATTTAATACCAACAATTAACAGTTTTTTGTTATATTGTTTATATTACAGTTTATATTGGTGAAGGCACTTGGGTCTTGGCGGATTGCTGATCAGGAAACTCTCTTTTTTTGTAAAATACTCTACCCTCCATGCACAATATGATTTTTGGCTTTGGCTTTACTATCAGTTTTCATTATTTCAGGGAATGTAAACGAATGTGCACTGTTTAACTGACATTTGCCACTTCCTTAGATCTGTTTAGCAGCTGTGTTGGGCATACAATCAGAAAACATAAAAGCATGACTTATTTTAATGACATCCTCAAAAAAAGTCAGAAGACCAGTAAATGCTATACAATTTATATACATATATTTAAAAAATAAGATAGTCAAGTCAAGTCACCTTTATTTATATAGCGCTTTTAACAAGTCCAATTGTTTCAAAGCAGCTTCACAGTGTTAACAGGAAAATAATGCAACAGAATTTAATTCGGCTGTACAGCCGCTCTGGAGAAAACGGTGATGTTATCCAGCTAATTTCAATTATCATATAGTGTCAATTCGGCAGATCGGTAATATAGTTGAAATTTAGGTGTCCCCAACTGAGCAAGCCAAAAGCCAAAGGCAACGGTGGCTGTACTGCACATACTGTACCGTATGTATGGTACAGTACATACTGTATATGAAGCCCCTGCAGATGGCTTATAAATTATATATAAATGATATTAATATTGTATGGAGAAAGGTGAGAGAATAGAAAGTTGAAGATATTACAATTTCTAATATTATTTCCATTAGTAAAGAAGATTAGTGGCAAAGTTGAATGTGTGGCAAAGTTTGCTGGTAGTTGCTTCAGGGAAATTAGATCAAGAAACTGGAATGTTGTGGTCCTGGTAAGTTATAAGCCAAACAGCTGACAGGGAGTGTCTTGACTTTAAATTAAGAGTGATCAGGACAGTTCAAAATCTTTATAAATCCCACACTGTCTGACTGTCTTTCTTTCAGCTTGCACCCAAAGAGCTCTGTGTGAATCATCATGGACGAGGACTTTGATTTTGAGCGTCGCAGAGAATTACGGAGACAGAAGCGAGAAGAAATGCAGAGGGAGGCAGAGAAGTAAGTTACATGTGTTAATTTACACACTTTACCTCATTTTTTTGAAACGTTGAATTTGCTGTCAATCGATTTCATTATCAGTCATCATTTTTAGATGATGCAATAAAAGATCACTGTCATCCTGATGATGAGTTTAATACTATTTTAAGCCAGGAGTGCTGTCTGTAATACTCTGGCCAAGTTGGAAAGGCCTGTGTCTGCATGGTCCAAACAACGGTGCCTCTGCTCGCATCTCTATTCCTTATAAAGGTTGATGTGCTTGTAAATGTCTTCCTATGTTTACGGTGCTTTGCTACAGTTGACGGGTCGGTTGAGTAAATCCAGATAATATCTGATTTTAGACAGACGCACATTGGATAGATATTTTTAAGAGTGCAATGGTTTCTTTCGGACAAAGAATGGTTTGACTGGCAGGTAGGATGTACACTAGTTAGCTCAAACCTCAAAGTTTTACTGCAAAACCTAAGATAAAGAAATTATATTTAAGAAAATTATAATTATTGTAATGCAAAATATTAGATTAAATCTCATCATTACTGTAAGTAATTTATGCTGATTTAAATAAAAATATATTTGTTATAGTAATTTTGGTAACACTTTACAAAAAAGTTTCATTTGTTTACATTAGTTAACATAAACTAACGATGAAAAATACTTATAAAGCATTTATTAATCTTAGTTAATGTTAATTTCAGCATTTAGTAACACATTATTAAAATCAAAAGCTGTATATGTTAATATTATTTCATGGACTTGAGATATGATGTATTTTTACTAAGCAACATTAACAAAGATGAATAAATACTGTATGCATGGCTCATTGAAGTTAATGTTAGTTAACGATTAATTAGCGTTACTAATGGGACCTTATTGTTAAGTGTTACTATTATGAGAATCACCTTTACGAATAAAGTAAAATAATCTTACAATGTAAAAAAATCTTAAAATGGTCATAAAACAGGCTTAATTTTCTTTAAAGAAAATATTATTATTTTTATAATAAAAGTAATAATATAAAATATTTGCATTTTTATATGCATTTTGTAAAATTGGCCAAATTATCCATGTAAGACTTTAAATATAATTTGGATACAATGCAGCTGACTGAAAGAGAAATGGCATGCTATTGCATTATAGTTTTTTTTTGTACACAATAAATGTCAATTATTCTGTATTTACGCTGGGTTTGTTTAAACCAGATTAGATGTGCATCTGTTTTTACACAAGCCTTCTGTGGAAATCCGTCTTTATTTCAGGAACCACTTAAAGTGCTATCCAGCAGCAAACATCAACGTTCAAAAGTATGGACATTTAAAATGGTCATTTAAGGCCTGCAAAACTTAATTCTCTTCATATTAATTCTTGAAATACATAGTTTGGATCACACTTTAGGGTCCAATTCTCACTACTAACTATTAACTACAACCTTTGCCTCAATAAACTCATAATTACTGTTTATTAAAAGTTATTGTAAGGTAGTTGTTAAGTTAGATTGGATAGGATTATGGGATGTAGAATATGGTCATGCATAATAATGCATTAATATGCGCTTTATAAGTACTAATAAACAGCCAATATCCTAGTAATATGCATGCTAATATTCAACTAGTTAATAGTGAGAACTGGACCCTAAACTAAAGTGTTACCAAAGTTTGTATTATCATGGGTAATGTGCGCTGTGGGTTTGGCAGGCCAGGTTTGTTCAGAGTGTTTATAGTTCAAGATGACTTGGCACACTCATAGACTGAGAACTGCAGTTTCTCCATCCCTCTATAACTCCCACTGTCCAGAGTTCCATTTAAGGACTGATCCACAGATGTGTACTATTGGAGATGACAGATGCTTTACTGCTCTTTGTGAGGGGTAATACTCATTCCAGAGAACGGATGACAGCATGTACTAATGTTACACATGACTGTCAACACATTTGATCATATTTTAGCATAGCTTGGAATGAACAGTTTTGTATTGTTTGTGTAATTGTGGCTAATGGACGGTGTCCTTGGCAAGGCTGCGGAAGATGCTCTAATGATAACATAGTTAGTCTCACATTTTCCATGTTTTCTGTTTCTGGAATTGCAATATTTAGGGTCTAGAGTGTTTACAGCAAGATGTTTTTCTTTTATACAAAAGTATACAAAAGTCTTTGCGATAAATATTCAGATTTATTGCAGCTCAAATGTGGCATGAATATATATATACTCTTTTTTAATGTACAATTAAAAATTTGACCTATGACCTTTTATTTGTGTGGTGTAACTGTTCTCCAAAAGCACAATGATATTTATGAATTAGCATTTCATTACATTTCTAAAAAATATTTTCTACCTAGAAAATATATTTAAAAACATTCTAATTCTAAATTCTAAGATCATTTCTTAGAACCCGTCATGTTTTAAAAGATTTTTCCTTTTCATTACCGTAGATGCTCTTATTTGTCTTTGACCCGGTGGTCTCAGCTCATTAAACTATGAGAAAATAGACTGTCAAAAAAGTACACAATAATGAAAAAAAAAAAAAAACAACTTTTAAGCTTCATTGTGGCAACAATCAAATGTAAAAAGGAGATCAAACCTTAGATAAAAATCACTTTCAAATCCATAAAGCCAAATCCACCACGCTTTCTTAATAAAAGCCTTTCATCTGGAGAAATGATGAATTCTGACACTTTTTGCTTTTTTGTGTGCATGTTAAACTCTGAATGAGGGCGATATATTTCTCTTCTGCACAATCCTTCACTTCTGCTGCACAATGTCATATTTCAGTCTGGTCTCAGAAATTGTTCAGTGCATATGTGCTGGAATGACCCAGAGAAAAACTTTATTGAGATGGATGAGTCTCAAGAAAGAAACCTCAAGGCATTTCTACCACATCCACTGGCTTTGTAGTGGAGAAAACAAACTTTATTGGAATCGTATCTGGAAAAGAAATATTCTCTATGAAAATTATTGATGCTAAAGAATCTAAACTCCCTCAAATCCCAGCTGCCTGTCATGGTTTCCAGTTCAAAACAGCAACGGAGAGAACCCGTATATTTATGTCAAAGGAAGTGATCATGGCACCGCCAATAAATCATTTGTGCTTGATTAAACGCTCACCAGATGCGTCAGCATATTTTCTGAATGTGTTTGCACATTCAATATTACCACTTCAGAACAATGGCATCATAATTCTGTCAAATTTAATTTTCAAACATCCAAGTATCAACTAGACTGTCAAGAAATGTTGTGTGGCTTCGAATTCATATACAGTATGAATTATATGGATTCATTCTTCATTCATTTTGTGCCACAATGGCAGGGTCAAAAAAGAATTTCACACTATTGTATCAGTTCTTTGACAACACTTTACCAATCATTCAATGATGCATATTTAGAGGATGCATAAAGATGAAGGTCACATGATGAATTAATGGTCATCATAAGTGGCCTTTCTATAGTAGGGAAACAGCCATGGTTATCTTTTACAGGGTTGTCAATACGATGTCTCTCTGCAGCAGGTTCAGGAAACTCCACAGACTTTGGAATGTTTTGACTGCTGCTTTTATTCCAAGATTCAGCCATAATGTTTCAGTATCTGTCAGGAGTGTGAGTTTTCTCCCTCCATCTCTCATTGCATTTCATCTGCAGCACTGGAGGTCTGAAAGCTATTGTATTCATCCAGAAACACTTCTTACAGAAGACATACTGTATTCTTCCAAGAAAATCACAGATACTCCATCTGACTGTCTTTTTGGATGACCTTTTTCAAATGGAACTCCCTGAGAGGATCGGATTGTTTCGGATTTCCGCTTTTGGTCTCGAGACGGAGAAACAAAATTGCGGTCCCTGTTATGGGTTTCTCTCTACCATCTACAACATCTGCAAATGATTGGGAAGGGAAGTGAAGAGGAGAAGGGGAAAAAAATCAAACCCATCCTCATCAATTGGTCATTTTTTAAGTGCTCTCCCTGCCTTATAAACACCAACATGCCATGACAAACTCAAGCCAGGCCGGACTCACTCAGCTTCAGCAGCAAAAGGGAGAATTTGAGTCTTTTGAGAGTGGGTGCAACATCTGAGACCGACAATGAGGCAACTCTAAGGGGAAAAAGCACATTTGGCATCTAAGTTTACAATCTGGCTAATTTACCATGACGCTAGGATGCTAACAAAGCTTTCCCCTCAGATTGCAGTCCAAACCTCTCTCTGTATACTCCCATGCCTCAAAGATTTCATTACAGTTGAGGTTTTCGGGTCTGACCGGTATCTTAAGCAAGCTGGTAAACCAAACATAAATAAACACAAGAAACTGTTTATATGAATCTCAGGGTCTTAAAAATGGTACAACAAAAAATGTATATGCATTGGTATGTACATTTGTATCGGCATTGCATTGCCGTGTTTTGTTATATGTAACATGGTTATACTCTACAGGATGAACTCTCATGATGATGATGAGGAAGCGGCCCGGGAGCGTCGGAGACGAGCCCGCCAGGAACGCCTGCGCAATATGGAGAATGATGAGTTGAGTAACAATACAACAGAAACAAACAGGTAGATCATCCAAAACCCTTTTTTTTTTTTTTCATGCATTTTGTTAAAAAAAAAAGCTGGCGTATTATGAAGCTCTACACATGCTGAAAAAATAAAATAAAAAATATTGTGGCTTTGACTATAACTGAGTAGATGTCTTCAGGTCAGGACTCTAATAAAACATGTGAAGTTTGGGGCAGCTCGGACATTGTATGCCTGAGTTACAACAACTTCCTGTTTCATGGCGAAACATAAAACTTTGTCAGGCCGCCACGGACACGTCCTTCAGTGACAAATCAAGATCTTCGCAAATTAACATCGCAAAGGCTTTTAGATTAGACTGACCAAATATGATTGTCGCGAGGTGGACAAGCGAAAGACGTGGGAGGAGCGAGCGAGACCAGTGCGTGATTAAGAATGAGCGTCACCTGCGAGGCACACCGGTCTCGAGTCCTCTCATGAGGGAGCTCAGAGGCTTATAAGGACGAGCGACACCAGTGAAGGACGAGAGAGGACCAGGCCTGGACTTTATGTTGTGTTTGATTTGTTTATTATGTGTGTGTGTGGCAGTCGTCCGTGAGGGGCTGCCCGCGTTACTTTCATTTTGTTTGTTTTATTGATTAGTCTTTAAATGTTCGCCGGTTCCCGCCTCCTTCTTCCCATAACAACGAACTGTGTTACAATGATGCTTATCTGATAAAATCTCTAGGAGGAGTTTGTTAAAGTACAATGTCTGGAAATGGCAAAAACTTTTGCTGAGAAAATTCAAAATATTTCACTTCCTGTTGGGTTTTCAGATTTTGCTCCCAGGGACTTTTTGTAGGTATCTGACTGTTACATGTGTGTACAGAATTTCATACTTGTACGTGAAACTAAACGCAAATAACACTTAATTTAAATTTTGTAGGTGGCGCAATTGAGCCATTTTCTGACGCATGTGCAGAGTTTCATGAGTTTTTGAGCATGTTTAGGCTCTCAAAAATGTGATTAATTTCGGTGAAGAACAATAAGACCGAGCAATTCCAATAGGGTCCTCACACCATCGGTGCCTGGGCCCTAACTAAAGCCTGATATAAAATCCAAAATATTTGTATAACTCCAAAAGCACTTGGCTACACTGATAATGGTGTTGTTTTCAGTACAGAGACACCCTCATTGATCTCTAGTTCTGCTCCAGCTGAGGATGATGACCAGGCTCTCTTGGACAGGATCGCCAAGAGAGAGGAGCGGAGACAGAAAAGGATGAAGGAAGCTTTGGAGAGACAGAAGGAAGTTGATCCCACCATCACAGATGAAACTGTCACCACCGCCACAGAAGACGAGCCAAGTCATAGAAACGGCAAACAAGAGTCCTCCCAAAATGACGTTCCTTCAACAGAAACCAAGACCTGGAAGGAAAGGGAAGAGATAAAAGAGGAGGAAAAGATAGAGGAAAGCAACGTGGACGTTCAGGAGACTATTGCAGTAAAGGAGGATCCAATGTCATTCACAGCAGCAGACGAACCCAAAGAATCTTCTGAGAATATAGACAAACCAGAAGAGGAAGACCTCAGAGAACAGGTAACTTCCTCAACATTTTTTGCTTATTATGAAGGTTCAGCGTTGCATTTCACGTGGTTTCTGCATTATTCGTTTATTTTGACACTTAATTTGTTATAGGAATCCATGGAGGAGAAACCCAAAGAACCAGTGGTACAAAATGAGGTATGAGGTTCTTAAACAAGTTTATAACAAAAAATGGTGGATGCCTTTGAATTGAAATATTTTTCTGCAATAATTTGAAATTATTTGTTATATTTTTAGGAAGAATCTGTCAGTGAAAATATAGAGATTAAAGAACAAACAAATGCAGATTTAGCAAGTGCAGATTTAGAAAAGAAAGAGTTAGAATCTGAAAGTCTGATATTAACAAATGAGCCAGCAAAAGAGGACAAAATAGAGGTGGAAGTCATAGCGGACCCAGCTACACAACAGATTGAGAAGGAAAAGCTAGTGCAGAAAGAAGAACATGTAAAGGAACCTGAAGAAAAACCTGTGGAGGTGAAGGTTCGAATTCAAGATGAAGCTCCAGAGAAGAAAGAGGGTGAGAAACCTATGAAAGAGCAAGAGAAACTCCATGTAGCTGTTGAAGAAACGCCAAAAAAATCACTAAGGGAAGTTGAGGTGAAAGCCAAAACCCAAAAGAAAGAAGAGGAGAAACCACAACTGAAGAGGGAGGTTGAAGAAAAACCATCAACACCAAAGAAGAAGGTTGAGGAGAAACCTGTGACTCCAAAGAAAGAGGTTGAGGAAAAGCCTAAATGGAAGAAAGAGGCTGAAAAAACAAAGGCCAAACTTGAAGAAAAAGTCAAATCAAAGAAGGAGGAGGTATTCACCTCTTACCCTGAGTGATGCATAGAAATCACAGACGTATGCACAGCTCACGCTTTTAATACGCTTTTCAGTTTGACTGGATGGACACAGTGTGAATCTCCTGAAACCTGTGAAGAACATGTTCAGGTCATTTCACCCCCTATAAAGGATTCTAAGGATATAAAGAATTCTTTCAAATCTTAACAGTCCTATAAATAAGCTATCAGAATCCTTTTGATTTTGCGGTGAAATGTCACCTGGACATGTTTTCATAAAATGAACCCGTTTGCAATCACATATCACTTTGCTTTATACATGTATATGCAGTTCTGAAAATGCAATTTTGTGTCAAGACTGCCTAGCGTTGCTCTATTTGTGCTGTGTGGTTTGCATGCAGTGTGGTCAATTCTCCATGCAATATCCACTGATTGCTAGGTTAGAAAAATGACTTGTTCAAACTAATGACTGAAATTAAGATGCCTGTTGTTGTCTCTCTTTAGGTTGTGGAGGAAAAGCCAAAACCTTCCTTTTTACGTGACACAGTAAGTTAATGGTGCAAATAGCATCAGGACCACCAGGTCGTTTGAGTTTGACAGAAGGACAGCTCAACCTGAGAATAAACAATAAAGCTAATTCATTGTTTCTCCATTCACAGCTGAAAGTGTCAACAAAGCCGCAAGATGTAGCTGAAAGCACAGCCAAAGCCAAGAAACCAGAGAAGACACTAAGGCACAGAGAGATTAATTTGTCATTTTAAAATTTATTCTATTTGCACTTTTATAGTTTTTGCGTTTTTGGAGAGCCACAATGAGTAAAAGTAATTTTTTCTTCACATTTTAGTCCAACCAGCTTGCGTTCTCCTGAAACAGAGAAGCAGAATCCCATTGCCAAGCTGGAGGCAGAACGCAAGCTGCAGGAGCTGAAGCGCCGGCGGAACGAGACGGACAGCGAGATGCTGGAGAAGATGAAGCAGAAGCAGCAAATGGCCGAGGTCGAGCTGGAGGAGCTGAAGAAGAAGAGGGAGGAGAGGAAGAAGATTCTGGAGGAGGAGGAGAAGCAGAAGAAACAGCAGCTGGCTGAAAAGAAAGCCAAAGAGGAGGTAGAAAAAAGTCAAATATGGCTGATTTGCATATTAATTCTGCTTACTAAAAGTACTGTGCTGCTGATGGGTATGTCATTTTAAGTATATCAGTATTTAGTTAACTTCATACTAATGCATAACCTGCCGTAGTGCAAAAGATTTTGGGTAATATTAGCATAAAAGCATATACAAATACTTTGGGATGCTACTCCTACTCTGTCATACTACCGGGTAAAAAATAGTTTGCGAATTGGAATGCATCAAACGTGCCAGAATTAAAATCTAAGACTAAAGCAGACTAAAAGCCCAAAGTATACTCTCCGGTTTTTAGTTTACGTGCAATGTCGAACACATAGCCTTTCAAAGTATACCAAAGACTTTAGATATACAAAGACAGTGCATTCATATTACTATGAATGGGAGATATGGCAGAATAAGTGCCGTCTTCTAAATAAAAAAGCCAAACTGGTAAAGTCAATGCATCACTGGGTCTGCACTGCATCTCAGTGTTCTGAGACACACAATTATGAATGTGCATGCGCATTGAATGGTCCATCATGAAAAATGCAGGTTTTTGTCATGATTTGAGTGTTTAGAAACAAAATTTATGAGATAGTTGTCAGATTTCATTGGTGGATTAAAAGATGAAATTTAATCACACGCTTGGAGAACAGCTTTGGAGAATTTTATTCTTTTCCCCATTCAAAGAGATGCACTTGCATAACTGAGAGGTGTTTCAAAGATGGCCAGTATAGAGTATACTCTATTTGATAGTAGGGGTGGGACAAAATATCAATAGGGCAATATATCGTTGTCCTTCTCTGTACGATATGAGAATCTATAAACTGGCACCAAATATTGATATTTTAATTGATAAAATAAGGCACTCACACAAGATTTCCTTGTTCCCAGCTATTTCGCTACTTCATGGCTCCTCCAGGTGGCACTCAGCAGATGAATGAGGGAAACGTGAACATAAGTTAACTAGCCTAAGAATAATAGTTTTTTAATGGGTTGGCAGAGTAAAATAAAATAATAGATGCCCCAGCCGTTTAAGTCCAAAGTCTGGAAAACCTGCACTAAACCTTTTCACAGGCATTTTGTTTTCATAGTTGGACAAATATCTTGATGTATCATTAGGATTATCTAGCAATATATTGATTTTCGCAGAATTGCTGTAACGTGATATTATCGGTATCGTGAGCCATGTATCGTGTATCGTATCGTGAGGTACCTTGTGATTCCCACCCCTATTTAATAGTGCACGTCTATTGTTGCTGCCATCTCCAGTAGTTTGTTGTCGACCTATCTCATCAGTTTCTTTTTTGCCTGTGAAACAGCGGGCAGTGTTGTCCAGTGTTGCCACCTTGTGAACAAACTAATTAGTGCACAAAAAATTCAATGGCTGCGCAGAACCTGATTTCACCAAGTACAACATGTTCCTGAATCATCATCTTTGTTGATCCTGGAACAAAACTCTAATCAACCAATCAGATTTGAGTTTGTCAAGTTTAGGCTTACAACCAGGGTTAGATAGGTGCTTCAACATTCACCTATCATTTTAGGGATAACTTATGGGTAGGATTAGGACTAAACTTTCAGACAGGAATGTTGTTCCAGGATCAACAAAATATGTTGACCCAGGAACACACCTAACTCTGCAAAATCAGGATGTGCAATGGCTGCACAAGTACAGTATGCGTTTACTATGCTGGTAATGATATTTGCATAAAAACTTAAGTATACTTTGGGCTTAAGGGGCAATTGGACAATATAAAAACAATGTAAAAGTAGCGCAGTGGAATACAAAAACATGTTCTGTGTTAACAGCCCATTATACACTTTTTGTGTAAGTATAATGTGGCCCTTGTCTTCTCTCCACTAAAATGAACAGGAAGAGAGGAGAAAGATGAAGGAAGAGATTGAGCGAAGGAGAGCAGAGGCAGCCGAGAAAAAAAAACAGAAAGAGGAGTCGAAAGAAGGGAGCAAAGCACCATTCATTGCTCCAAAGGGCGCCTCTGCAAAAGTCAGTGGCTCTCTGACCTATTCAAATGACACTTAAGCGCTATAGTATTACCATGTTTTTGGGCATGGTACTATAGTAATGAGTTTTATGTGATACACTTTATACTATACATGTATATTTGTTTCATTTGTCTAACAGATTGGTGAGAAAGCAGAATTTCTGAACAAATCTGCTCTAAAAAGGTAAGAAATAATGTTATAGTATGTGTTTGCTCAACAGTTGAACACATAGTGGGGTTGGGATATACTGAGTTGATACTGTTTTCTTATTTACACCAGTCCGGTGAAGACGTCACACACTCCATTAGTTTGCAAGATTGGAAACAGACTGGAGCAGTACACTTCTGCTGTTCAGGTGAGTAATAGTGAACACTAGAGCGGCCATCTCTTGTTTATGACTCAGTATGAGACTCTCTTTATCTGTTCACCAGACCAAAGAAGTGACCAGATCACCCAAATCTCCTGTGGACGTACCTGTGGCTGAAGGGCTGCGGAGCATCAAGAGTATGTGGGAGAAGGGGAATGTAGTCAATCCCTCCCCGAGTCCTGCAAGCCCCCCAGCGGTCACCAAGGTACAAGAGGAGACAAACTGTTTTAGTACATGACAGCTGAAAGAAGCTGATAAAGCAGGATTACTTTGTCTGAAAACAGAAGTATAAATCCTGCTAACTGTCCGATCAGGAAACAGCTGGTCTGAACATCGGCGTGGCTGGACGCATTAACAGCTGGAAAACCAAGACTCCAGAGCCGAAGCCCATTGAACCGAAACCAGACCCTGAACCAGAAAAAACACCAGCCAAAACAGTAAGTCTTGGTTTTATCTATCTATCTATCTATCTATCTATCTATCTATCTATCTATCTATCTATCTATCTATCTATCTATCTATCTATCTATCTATCTGTCTGTCTGTCTGTCTGTCTGTCTGTCTGTCTGTCTGTCTGTCTGTCTGTCTGTCTGTCTGTCTGTCTGTCTGTCTGTCTGTCAGTCAGTCAGTCAGTCAGTCAGTCAGTCAGTCAATGTTAAATTTTGTGATGTGCTTTTGTCATTTCTTTAATAATTCTATATAGGTTTAAATAATTTTGATACCAGTTTTAGTCATTTTAGGACTATTTACTTATTTCAGTTACATGCCAAGGCAACAATTTTAATGTTTAAGCTTAATAACTTTTTCATGTAAGTTTTTGTTACAGCTTTATTTCAATTAGTGACATCTTTATGGTTGTTTAATGCCACCTGTTGGACAAAGTGGAACTAAAAGCTGGTGAGATACTAGAGATTTGTGACCTCGAAGCCAAAGCCAAGATACAGAGCAGATTTTAAAATGGACTAATGTTCTTGTCAGCCCCTAGTAATATTTTAGTGTTTGACTGTGACTTAAAACATAAAAACGTCTTGTAGAAATCAGTGAAAGGTCAAGTGTACTGTGTACGCTCTGTACTGATGTGGCACGTCTCCAGTCTTTCCTGAGCTATATTTCACTCATGGCTTTATGTTTATTTTAAGCATCTCTTACCAGTCTTCAAGATGACAATCACTCATACTGTAACACTCTTACATTAAGAAGTGAAAGGGAGACTAATTATTTAAGAAGCAGACACTGATCACAATTACTTGCACCATCAGACGACCCTCTCTGTGGAGATTTTACCTACTTTGATAGATGCGGTTGGATCTACAATAGGCAATGTATACTACAATTCAAAACTGACTATGGAGGACAACACCCAACAGAAATATCTAATGCAAACTATTCAATTGTTCTATGAAATGCACCATTTTGAATTGAAAATATGCTATAAGTTACATTTAATTCATAACTTCATAACTGAATGTGATGAGATGAGACTTTATTTTCTTAAATAACTTTTAATCCTCTAATTATTTAATTTCTTTACAATAAAAAGACTAATAACAAAAAGTTATTTTTGAAAAACAAAAAAACTTGAGTCCCCCCAATATTCAAGACATGGAATGCAAAACTTTTACAAGAACAGTCAAAGGTGGTTTCACACGGGTTGTGTGTGCAAGTAAACTCTCTTATATTCTGTATGGGACAGGGTGGCCCTCCAGTGAGTCTTTAGTGTATTGCATTTGACCATCTTCTATTTGATTATTATATTTGAGTACCACAGGATGTACCTTGGCCATTTTGGGTGTGTACCATGATAGTTTAGGTTAGGGTTACGGTTTTTTAAATAGTATTGTGCTATATTTACTGATTTTATCTGTATCTCCTTCCCACTCCTCTAGCTGTGGCGTTTTCTTCTCCTTTTCCCTTTTCTGTCACACTGCTGTCCGCTGTTTTTCCTCTGCTTCTATTCAATCCCTCCTTTAGAAAGGTAAACTTTATTACAGGAAGCATATATAAAAAATCCATTAACAACCTATTTACAAATCTAATGGAGGATGATTTGTAATTTGTGTTTTGACAGGACCAGAAGCCAGCTGATGTCACTAAACCACGTGGCCCATGGGAAACAAAGAGCTCCACACCTGCCAAGGTGAGCTGAGTGGGTTGAAATATAATGTGGTGTTCAATCCATCAAAGTCAGTTATTTCATTTACTGATTGTTTCCTTTGACCAGCCCAGAAAAGCCTTTGACAGATCATGAGGTATAACAGGAAGTATCAAAGTGGTGTCTGATACCTGATTTTATGGATTGTTATTCATTTTACACAAATTATTGGCTCATCTACCCTCTTTACAATTAGCTAGCATGGCTTTAGGTTGCTGAATATATGTGAAAGATTTGTCCCAGGCCTTTTTTGGCCAAAAACACCTTTCATCTCAGTGGTTCATTTTATACTGCATATGACAATGGTCCATCAGCACCACTGTATCCCATCATCCCTTCATGTTTCACATCGTACAAATTCACACACAATCATAAAATAAATAATAATAATAAAATAAAAAAATAATTTAAGAAAATCACACTCTTGTATTGCTTTTTGTCCTAGGTGTTCGCAGCCAAAAGTAAATTCTTTACAAACGGTAAGTGACTGTAGTTTTTTGTTTTTCTCTCTCATTCAGTTCCAAATGTTAAAAAAAAAACATTTATATTCGGTAAAGTGATTGTTCATCTAAAAATTTTAATTTTAATTCATATTCATCCAAAAGGCAAATATTGTGAAGAATGTGAACTGTTTTTGTCCATACAATGAAAATCAAATGGGGTCCAAAAAACAACATACTGTAGGTCCCCATTGACTTTCACATGGACCAAAAAGACATTTTTCAAAGTGTCTTCACTCCACTGAATATATTTGCTCCCTAAAAAGGGTGGAGCAGTGGAGGGTGTTTTAACTGACGGCGCAATGACAGCAAATGTCTGAAGTCATAACCCTAACTGGCCAGCGCAGTCGTAAATCTCTCATTCATATATCATGCCACACTATATTTAAAGCCCCGACCTTGTTCTCCTGGATTGGCACTCGATGGACTGCCAGCGTGTCAGGCATAATTCCAGCGTGTTCATTTCACCCAGCACCTCCCGTGTAGCATTGTGCAGGATGCCCGTGACGCGTCGCATTCCCTGCCGCAGCTGTTCTGTTGTGCCACTGCATGGACGTGAATCACTGGATTACCATGATGTCACGCAGCAAAGCAGTTTAATGTTTAGAGTTACAGAAGGGATAAAAGTATCACATTATGTCACATTAACCGCCTTAACACCCAAATCTAGCACATATTCTGACAGGGATCCTGTTTTTATGGTTTATTATTATTAATTCAAAGATACTCCCTGTTCTTTCAGCTGAGCCTGTCATTGAGAGTCACATAGATGACAATGTACTAGATATTTGTCGCACTTATGGCACAACTTGAGACCTCTGAGCATGTCACTCGTGTGTATTTGTCTGGGTCACGGCACTAACACGCTAACTCACTAACTGGGAACAGGTGCGGATGGCTGGTCCATTTGCTTTCGTGTATTTGAGGAAGTGTTGAAAAAGCCTGCTGAGTTATACACATGACATATGTAGAGCAAATGTAACTCTTGTGCTGTCTCTTTGCTAACTCATTAGCACATTAACAACGTATTCCCTTATGTTCTACAGGAACAAGAAAATAAGGACATCCGAATGACCCCAGATCAGCCGAAATGGAAGATGCTTGCATAAAATCTGCATCATTTTGCAGCTTCAGGATCTAGATTTTTCAAGTGGCAACCCAACACAGTACAAAATAAAAAATCATACAAAAATGTCAGTTACACTTTGTTTTAAGGCGTCCGTGTTACAGTGTAATTAAACATTTAAGTACTTTGTATTAATAAACTACATGTACTTACTATAGGATTAGGATTGGGGTTTGATTTAGGGTTAGTTATATAATTATACATAATGTATAGTTATACTACAGTAGCTACACATACTACATGTAATGTGTAACAAGGACACTGTAAATTAAAATGTTACCAAAATGTCATTTAAATTCATTTCAGTTGCCATGAATCACACAGGCACAATAATACATATTGAAATATTAGTATTACTATCAAACATTAACAAGTGACAGGTGCATTTACGCCAAAACAGTAGAGTTTGATTGGACGCAAGTGTTTAAGTGGAAAGTGTTTTCACCTCCCTTTTAAACATTGATAAGCCTTATTTATTTTGCTATCCTAACTATGCATGATTATATGATTAGTTGCAAATTATTATTTGCATTTAGAATTATTTTTTTTCCTGCTGTTCACAACGCTATAAGACGAAAACAAATTGTAACGCATTTGTAAACTATATAAACATTTTATATTTGTTACATCTGAAAATAGATAAAGGGTTAGTTCACCCAAAAATGACATTTCTGTCATTAATTACTCTTAAAACTAAGATATTTTTGATGACATCCGAGAGATTTCCTGCCATAGAATGTCCAGAAAAGTAATAAAGACATCTTTAAAACAGTCCTTGTGACTACAATGGTTCAATCTTAATTTTATGAATTTTATGTTTAAAAGGGAGAATGCTTTTTGTTTCTCCAGAAGCATTGCTGTCTATGTGGGGTCAGAAAGCGCACAGATTTCATAAAAAAATGTCTTAATTTAATCAGCTTTCTGTTGGGCAACGTGGCGAATTCGAAACTGAACCTGTTGCGGAACCGCATTTGTGAAATCTTTTGCACTTCCAGATTGCGTTCTCTTGAAATGACTGGATTTTGCCCACGAACATTCAAAGAACAACAGTAAATTTGCCTTGATTCAAAAAAAAATTTAAATACTACATGTTTCAGATGACCTGTTGAGCTTACAATCATGACATAATGCTTTGTAACATGTTGTGGTTTAAGTGTATGATTATGCATTGCTGAAGCTGCTTTTTCCTGTATGACTTTTATTCATATGCTTTGCACTTGGAGTCTCAAAGTCATGTTTGGAACACTATAAGACAGTAATAAAAATCTTACAGATACAGCATTATAAAGTATTTTGGTAGCAATAGAGCTCAACTCTTTCAAAATATCAATAACATTTGAAATATTTCCTACTGTAACAGTTCAAACAGTCAGTGATGATCACAACAACTGTGCAATTATTGTATTATCAAGCAAGCTTTCACAGTAAAGGATACATGCACACATTGTCTCTGCGTCTTTTCTGTTCTGCACTCATTGTCATCTGAGACAAGCCGTCTGATTCTTTATCTGAATGGATTGGGTTTCACAGGGTGACAAAACCAGGCCGACTATGAGCAGGTCAAAGAGAATGTTTGGTTTTAGAACTTCACTGAAATGCATCTGACAGTCTAACAATAGACGAAGGCTTTCAGCACAAGCCAATGAGAGGACATTGTGGTCACATGGTGTGTTAGTATGTTAGCCTTGAGACTAAGGCCCGGTGTTTTAACGCACTCTAAGAGACACTCCATCTCTGATAACAAGAAACGACCCAGGTAAGAGTTTCGAGATGAATCAGTATATTCAGTGCATTCTCCCAAACCCTTTCCTTATATAGGAATAATGCAAGATGTATTTTGGCATTTTGTGTTGCGTATAACAATGTTTGTTGTTGCTTAATAATCTTTGACATTGTTTATAGTCATGTCTGACACAGAAGATGTGATGGATGAGGGGGTTCAGTGAGTAACAGTGTTTTACTCCTAAGTTTTTCTTTGTAATTCTGCAAATATTATGATTTATGATTAAAAAAAGCTATTAATCTTGCAATTAATTCCATGTGCATTGTATTTTCACTTATAAATCTTTTTGTCTTTGTGTTTGTGTGTTTTATCTAATTGTATAAAAGGGAGGAAGGTATTGTATTACAATGTCTATATATTATTTATTATAATGCCAATGGCTATTTACATACATTTACATTAGTATACGGTTTACACCAAGTATAATTACAAATAGCATATACACAGTGCAAATAAAAGCAATGTTTTTGTATTAAAGGTAAATTATCTGAGCAAATTTAAAAATGGACTCTTTTGTTGTTGTTGTTGTTTATTGTAACTGTTCTATTCAATTGCTGTTAAAATCATATCTTTCTCCAACTATAGTCGACGACCCAAAAGCCAAACCAAAGTAAGTTCCATTATTCTCTTGTATGCATCATTATATATCCAGATTAAACTGTTTTAATTTTTAAAACGTCTTAATCTTTTATCTTCAGGTATCTATCAAATATCCAAGCACCAAAGATCCCAGAGGGAGACAAAGTAGATTTTGACGTGAGTAGGATATTTACCTCTCTGTTACACTCTCTTTAAACGCACACCTCTCACTTTTAAACTCTATAATCGGTATCATTTCTCTCTCTCTCTCTCTGTGTGTGTGCAGGACATCCAAAAAAAGCGTCAGGAGAAGGATTTAACAGAACTACAGTCTCTTATAGAGGCTCATTTCCTCCAGAGACAGAAAGATGAAGAGGAACTCATTGCTCTGGTCAATAGAATCGTGAGTGTTTCCTCATAAATGTTGTTTATTTATGATCTAAAACAGAAATTCTTAGCTTTACATGCTTTATTATTTTTATTTTGTTAAATATAAATATAAAAAAGAGGCAGACCTACATTAATGAGATCCTGCAAGAGGTACACAAACTTATAAGCAGAATTATGTAAATATGTGTTTTAACAGGAGAAGAGGCGAGCAGAGAGGGCCGAGCAGCAGCGAGAAAGGTCGGAGAGAGAGAAAGAGCGCCAGGCCAGACTCGCTGTGAGTTCCTGTCAAATTCTGACTGTCGACACCTGCCGTCTTCTCCACAAACACCTGCCAAACCAGGGCCACGGACAACCAGATATAATCAGAAAAATGTAAAAGGCAGTTATATATTTTCAAATATACTGTCCCCGGACATCACCAGCACCTACTGGAACATCTTTCCACCAATGAGCCTAAACTAAAGAAGCCTTGAATTTACACTTTATAAGTAACTTTGTGGAGGATTTTGCCAAAATCCACCCTATTGTCAAAGTCAAACCAGTCTTGCATTCTGTTGAATCATTTCTAATTTGTCCAGTCACTGAAGCAAAACAATGAAACACAGGTTCATACTAGAGATGAAACCTGCGATCTAAACTATTGACAGGAAGAGAGAGAGAGGAAGGAGCTGGAAGAGCAGAGAAAGAAGCATGATGAAGATGCCAAGAAGAAGAAAGCTCTCACTAACATGACCCAGCAGTATGGCGGCGTACAGCAAAGGGTCAGTGTTATTGTCAGAATGTTGCCAAGTAACATGATCATTTTATGCGGATTCTTCCACTAATATTATAATTATTGCTGAACTAAAGGGTGAAGGACGCAAAGGTGCCAAGAAACAGACCGAAAGGGAGAAAAAGAAGAAGATCCTGGCTGACCGCCGAAAACCACTGAACGTTGACCACCTGAGTGACGATAAACTCAAGTAGGACAGTTTTTCATATTCTTGATATCCCTACACTGTCTTTCATAAAAACACCCCAAGTGATTGACATGTCTAAAATTTTATAACAGTATTTTTCTTTTGAAAAGAAAAGACAGACCTGGAAACTGGCCTAGAGGAAATAGTTCATACTTAGAACTAGAATATATGAAAATACTTGTATAGAATTAAGGAATGGAATTTGAGACGCGTTTTTTACTAGTTACTATTACTGCAGAAGCTACACAAGTCTCAAATCACCATTGTATAGCTGTAGCCTAGTGGCCGTTGGCCATTAACGCGTCCTTGCGTTTAAAACACGAAGACTTTGAAAGAACGTAGTCTTGGGACGAGTTTTTCGAATTTTAACCCCCAACATGGCCCTGAAAAATATCGAAAACAACACGCTTTCTGTGTGAACCTACCTTAATATTTCTGTAACTCGTTGCAGGGATAAAGCCAATGAGTTGTGGCAGTGGCTGATGGATCTGGAAGCAGAAAAATACGATCTCAACGAGAAACTGAAACGCCAGAAATATGATGTAAGTGACATCTAAACTTCTTTTACTTACTTTGAAGTTGCTTATAGGGCTTTTTGGCGCCATTTTAGAGGTTTTGCAGCAATTAACAGTTGAACAAAATCCAGTTCATTTTCAACGACTGGAGCTTGGACTGATGTGTTCATTATCACTGTATCTGTTAGCACTTGTCATGTTTCTGTCTCTCACAGATAAATCAGCTCCTTTCCCGCGTCCAGGATCACCAGAGGTAAGAATCACAAGCTTGAAATCTCACTAACCGCCATAAGTGTTGAGTCATTCGGTTTTAAATCCCAAAAAAATATTTGAAACTTTTTTTTTTATCTTAGTGCCAAAGGACGCGGCAAAGGCAAGATGGGAGGAAGGCTGAGATAGAGGTTGACAGCAGATATGAGGAATTTGTGTCTTCGTGTATTGGTTTGGAGATATTTTAAAACTCATTGTTCTGAACATATGAAAAAGCCCTGTCTGTACATTTTTGCTCTGTAGTGATTAGCTCATTATTATTATTATTATTATTATTAACTATATTCATTCTGCAGACGCATTATATTTGCAATGAATAAATGTTATCACTGACTTTTCATTTTAGTGTACACAATTAGTGATGTTAATTATGTTAATTAATAAATTATGTTATCTGTAAAGAAATATATATATATATATATATATATATATATATAGCTGCAACATTTTATTATAAATTATACATTTATTATGTTGCAGTGCACTATATAATGAACTGTTATGTGTGACAATCATATATGCAGAAAAACACCAACATTGCATTAAACTACATAAATCTCAAAGTTTGACTCATTATTTTATATGACCAACAATGGAAAAACATGGACAAATTATGCTATGAAATTAAAGGTGCACTCAGTAATTCTTCACATTTACACAAAAGAGTAGTGTGATCCTGCATCTTACCAATGTAATACCCATGTTGACTGCCTTATTGGACAGCAAAACAGCATATTTTTAAGAAATCCAATCATACCAAATGAAGCTATAACATAATGACAAAGCCTTTGATCTGTTTATATCACTACCTTTAATTAAGGCTACATCAGGGACACATGGTCCTTAACAGGCCGCACACATGGTAGCTTACATACATGAATGAGATCACTGAATGGGACGGTGTGCAAGTGTGACGTGATATGTGCTGCCCCTAATGTAGTTCAAGAAGAGTCCGTTGCACACATAAAACTATATTCAATACACACTAACTGACACCAGTGCTTTTTTCAAGTTGGCTGTCTGTGAAATCCACACAGAACAGAGACAGTGCTGACCGCAGGTACTGCTGCAGACCACAGGGTTTGAGCAAAAGCGAAAGGGGCTGTACATCAGCGCAGGACTTCACCACAGGTGCGTTTCACGGATCTCTGCGATCACCTGACTGGCTCTCTGCAAGGCCTATGGGCAGAGGAGATGATGAGAGTTTAAAAACATTAGAATTTTTTTTAATGATAAAATACGATACAATAAAAAATTTTTTATTATATATATATATAAAAATAATGGGAAAAAATATTTATAAATTAATAAAATTGAATTACTATTAATATAAACGCTATTCTGCATTACTAAACATTTTTACATTAATATATTATTCTTAAGAATTATATGTACTACAATCAAATAATTATTAAATAATTAATATTAATGCAAAGGCTACTCTGCATTACTAAACCTTATACACTCACCTAAAGGATTATTAGGAACACCATACTAATACTGTGTTTGACCCCCTTTCACCTTCAGAACTGCCTTAATTCTACGTGGCATTGATTCAACAAGGTGCTGAAAGCATTCTTTAGAAATGTTGGCCCATATTGATAGGATAGCATCTTGCAGTTGATGGAGATTTGCGGGATGCACATCCAGGGCACGAAGCTCCCGTTCCACCACATCCCAAAGATGCTCTATTGGGTTGAGATCTGGTGACTGTGGGGGCCATTTTAGTACAACTGTCCAATTTTGGTGAGCTTGTGCAAATTGTAGCCTCTTTTTCCTATTTGTAGTGGAGATGAGTGGTACCCGGTGGGGTCTTCTGCTGTTGTAGCCCATCCGCTTCAAGGTTGTGCGTGTTGTGGCTTCACAAATGCTTTGCTGCATACCTTGGTTGTAACGAGTGGTTATTTCAGTCAAAGTTGCTCTTCTATCAGCTTGAATCAGTCGGCCCATTCTCCTCTGACCTCTAGCATCAACAAGGCATCTTCGCCCACAGGACTGCCGCATACTGGATGTTTTTCCCTTTTCACACCATTCTTTGTAAACCCTAGAAATGGTTGTGCGTGAAAATCCCAGTAACTGAGCAGATTGTGAAATACTCAGACCGGCCCGTCTGGCACCAACAACCATGCCACGCTCAAAATTGCTTAAATCACCTTTCTTTCCCATTCTGACATTCAGTTTGGAGTTCAGGAGATTGTCTTGACCAGGACCACACCCCTAAATGCATTGAAGCAACTGCCATGTGATTGGTTGATTAGATAATTGCATTCATGAGAAAATGAACAGGTGTTCCTAATAATCCTTTAGGTTAGTGTACATCAATATACATTATTATTACTAAATATATATATTAATAATTGTTATTACGGTTTAATTATTATTTACTATTAAATAATACATTATTGGAATCATTATTAAATTAATAATTCATATTAATATAAAGGCAACTCTGCATTACTAAACATTAATACATTTTACATTAATATTACATATTACATAAATTATTGGTATTATTATTAAATTAATTTATTGTAAAGGCTACTCTGCATTGCTAAATATTTTGCATTCATATTAATTATTAATAATATATATTAATTATTATTAAATTATGTAATAATATTACATACTATTATTAGCATTTTTAAATTCAAAATAATTAATAAATATTATATGTAAAGCCTACACTGCATTACTAAACATTTTTACATACATATATATATATATATATATATAAATGATTGACATTACTTTAAGCATATCTGCAGCCTCATTGCGGCGCTGGGCCATGTCCTCTGACTCAGTGAGGAGGTCATCCAGCAGGGCGGGTTTATACAACTGCCCCACCAGCTCGCTCTGTAAGCTGTCCTTTACATGGTTCACCAGGAAGTGCATCACAGCCTTTGGTACACTGAAGAGATGGAGAAACAGAGGGAGCATTCAGCTTGAAACATTAAAATAGTGAAAGGGTGGATTCTGAAAATCCACTGCCGCGTCAATATACCTATATATTAGGGATGGGCATTTCAAGCAAAAATAATATTCGAAGATCGCTGGGAATAATTTGATTATTATTAAAAAAAAACAAAAAAAAAAACAGTGTGCGTGTGTGAGCAACACTCGGGAGCGCACTTGTTCAGGAAGAAAAGTAACCAGCGCATGCATTTTAGTCATTAATTCAATAACGTAAGGGATGACAGTGTTGAGGATTTACCTTTGATACGACTGAGAGAGAGCCTACAGTGTATTCTCGCTTTTTTTATCCTCCCGTCCGATTACATACTGACTGTAGCAGCCATTAAAATAGTTCAGTTTTTGTTTTCAATGTCAAAGTAGTTAAATTCGTTTTGTTTCTTTATTAAGTTAATTTAGAAAAATGTGTGGAGCATTTTTTGTTTGTTAAATTAAAGTTTTTGTTTTTTAAAGTGACGAGCAAGCGGCCAGCGGCCGACAGGAAGTTAACCACGTTTGATCAATTTAGCCTCTCAAATCAACACTTGACTTGTCATGCCTATAATAAAGTCAATAGATATAAAACACTTCATGAATATCAAAATGTTAGTTTATATGTTTACTATCACCACCACAGTAAAAAGGCGTTTTTGACATGTTGAGGCATGGACTGATGCTGCTCGCAACACGAAACAGGCTACACAATCTACTAATAAACTAAATACATATAAAAAACATGCAGTCTGTCTTACCTTCCACCTCTCCGCAAAATGAATATAAATCCGATCTTCAGTTCCCGCGCTATATATGCACATTTAACAGAGTTCACGTTCTCGTGAAAGCAACAGATAAGAGCTGCATTTTATTCATCATCAGCTCATGATCAAACACCGCAATAGAATTGATTTGTATTAGTGATTGGATATTAATCCGTCTAGAAAGAATTTTGAAAGGCTTTTACTCCTGGTCTTTTCACAATCAGATAGATATCTGATCAGAGAAAACGAATGAAGTGAGCAGGTGTAAAGGCCATAAATCTTGCAGCTGCGCTGAAGGAACGCTCGCTGCTGCTGCTAGCGCGGACTCTGAACACCGCTAGAGCCAGTCTTGACAGTCTCGTGTTGTTTCCACCAGCGCAGCACATCCCATAGTTTCTTTTAATTAATATAAAAAGGAGAAGCCTAAAATGAACGCGTCACCACCACATCAGTACCGAAAACGTATACAGGGGTAATGTTACAGGTAAATACAGGACGATAATTGCACAACCTATTCGATATTCTGTAATTAAATCAACTAATCGAAAATATTCGAAAATCGTGACTCATCACTATTATATATGAGAGAAAGCACACGTTATCAGTATGTTTTGGGAAACTTTCTTGTCAACTGAACTGGAGCTCAACCAACTCCAACCTTGGAGAGACTGTGTATCTGTATATGTGCGTAGTATTCTGTGTTACAGATCAGTATTGAAGGTGTACAACGGGCATCCTAGGGAGAGTGACAGGATGCTGTTCTGAACAAGCTGACGCCTGCTCCAGACCTGGAAGGTCACTATGTGCCTAATGTCAGGGTGAAAACATCAACAAGTGATCAACGTCTCGTGCATCTGATTAACTGACAATGTGTGGAAATGTACTATTACAGCATTCAACCTGCTGTAATGACGTGGCTAGACCTTGAAAAGAATATAACTGTTGACAAATTGTATGTACGAGAAATCTGGTAGAGAGAGAGAGAGAGAGAGAGAGAGAGCGCGGCCTACGAACTCCTTGTGAGACTTGAAGCTGGCTTCTGGTGATGAAACCGCTAACTCTTCTTCAGTACATTTTTCTTTAATTGCACTCCTGACTCTTGGTCTTCATTCTTCACAACTGGTCTTGGGTCATAGACTGTTATCCCCTAACACTAGAAATTCATATACAGTATGTGGTTCCTCCATAGTCTCTAATAGAGGTTAAATACTGTTTCTACATACCTGTCCTGGATGTTTTTACGGACAATGAGAAAATAAGACTTGATGAGTCTCTCGATGACCTCGCAGTCCCTCTGTTCGCGAGCAGACAGTTTCCGAGCAACTGGCACAGGCTGGTGAGAGATCAGAACAAATCAACACAAATACTTTGCTCTCAAAGACACCACAAATGCTTATGGGTGTTCATTTACTTCTGCATGCTTTTAAGTCATTTCTGTAGCATAATAAAAAGTATATGTTTTATGGACTCACTACATCAAGTAGGTTCACTGCGTGTCCTCTCTGAGGGCTGGCGGGGACGGAGCTTTGTAGTTTATTCCTGTCTTCGCCCTGGCTTTCCTCTCCTTTCTTCAACATTCCTCTCCAGGTCCCCGTCCCTCCTTCCTGCTCCCCCTGAGCTCCTCCGGCCATCTGATACACATAAACAGGAAGACAAGAGAGGATGAGCACCCACTAGTGTTTAATGCACCATCCCCAGTTCATCTGTGTTTTATGTATTGGTTTAGGCTTCGAACTTCAAGCTTTGTACACAACAGTTCACACATAAAACACAGATTCTGGCCACAAACTGTAAAAACAATTGCAGTTGTAGAGGGTCTTCAAAGTCAACCTAAAAATCACAACAGAAGTTTTGTTTGGTTTCCCGATCAGTAAAACCAAAACTGCTGTCAGTTTAGTGGTTGGTGACCATGCAGTCGGGGTTATAGGTCAGGGGGAGCAGATCGAGTGGGTTGAAAAGCAACTCCATGCTTTGCCCCTACACACAGGGGGCGCCACACACCTTAGGCCCATCGCCCTCAGCAGGTGGCTGCTCGGTGGGCGACACTGACTGCCCACCAGGACCTTTTAAGGACTACAAAGAGACACAGGAAGAGAAGAGACTAGTCAGCTAGAGGAAAGCAGCAGATTTTAGTCCGAGAACTGGAAGAAAAAGAACCAAGACTTTGGTTTATGAAACAAACTAATTTCCAGAGAGAAAAAAAAAAAAAGAGACAAAAGAACATTGCAAATAGCGGTCCGTTGCATTTTCCTGTGAGAAAAGCCAATTAGCTCAAGATTTAACATCATACCTTATCACGAGGCACCGCTGAGGGAAGCTCTCTCATTCGGTTACGTCTCTGCTCCTGTTTATGAAGACAACAAACATCAATCTCACACAAATATTTTCCAATCAATACATTTCAGTCATAAATCTAAATTAAATGATCAAAATGTCAGTAAACCTCAATGTTGTTGTTCATGACCCCACAAGCATCTGCGAAGTCTGGGTGTTTTGTGTTGATATAAGCCAACTCAATTGCCACAAGATTGTGAACCTGGAGCAGAGCGCAAACGCAACTTTAGAGAACAAATATGCACATAATCTGCCCAAGGGAGCTGGTCCATAATATATAAAATAATAAAAGCATGAGAGAAAACAAACAAAACAAACCATCTCATTGGTGACTGGTAGCCTCTTCCTGAGCAGAGAGGTGACCACTTCTACTATGGCATCATGGAGCTTTGGAAACCTAAGCAACTCCTGGCAAAAAAAAGAGAAGATAACAATTAGTATATAGAAGATAATAAATAATAATAATTAAACACATTTTTAAACAAAATCACAAACAATCCCCAAACAAATTAAAACAATGCTGATAATAAAATCAACAGTACAACTAAAAAAATAAAATAAAAAAGGTAAAACAATGCTGATAAAACCAGTAATTAGATTTGATTGTTGGACACAAATGTGACCCTGGACCACAAAACCAGTCATACGGGTACTTTTTTGAAATTGAGATTTATACTACACATGGAAGCTGAATAAATAAGCTTTTCACTGATGTATGGTTTGTTGGGATAGGGAAATATTTGTCTGAGATCCAACTATTTGAAAATCTGGAATCTGGAGGTTGCAAAAAAAAAAAAAAAAAAAAAAAAATTCTAAATATTGGGAAAAAAAAAAAAAAAAAAAAAAAAATAATCGCCTTTAAAGTTGTCCAAATGAAGTCCATATACTAATACTAATATATTACACATATTACTAATAATAATATTTTTTTATATATTTACGGTAGAAAAATTACAAAATATCTTGACATGACCTTTACTTAATATACTAATGATTTTTGCCATAAAAGAAAAATTTATAATTTTGACCCATACAATGCATCGTCACAAATATACCCGTGTGACTTATGACTGGTTTTGTAGTCCAGGGTCACAAATATAAAACGTATACTGATTTTATTTTATTTTTCAAGTTATTTTATTTTATTAACATTTAAATGTAATAGGCTGCAAACAAAATTGATACATTTAAAATCAACATACTATTTAAATGTATGCAATATTTACTTTAAAAAAAACAGACACTAGGTGGTAGGCAAGACAAATTTGTTAAGCACAGGAACAGTTATTTCAGCAATTGCCTCAATTTCAGTATTACCAAATACTAACTTAGTCATCACTAAAGGTCTGTTCACACCAAGAACGATAACTATAACAAAAACTATATTAGTGTCCACACCAACAGACCTACAATAAACATTCAGTTTATTCTAAGAGTGTGCTGCAGTTTTATCAAATGCCACTTTAAAACCTCAAGCTCTAACAAACTCTGGATACTGTTTAGAATTCAGTGTTTTTATTGTTCATCAGCTTTTATAAGTTATTTTGTTCCTGTTACTGTAGTTATAACTGTGATGTGGACTTTGCGCTTCACAATTATTAAAATCGTTCTTGATGTGAACAGGCCTCAAAGTCACGAAAGTCTTTTCTTCCTATTGTGACATGTTTTAAGTGAAGCAGCTTTTTGAATGAGAAAAACATAGCATGGGACTTAATTTTGTCCATGGGGAATTGATTGGATGGTTGTGGTTTGCTATTGGTCGATCTCATGTGAGTGACAGGTTGTCCCGCCCTCACACCAGTAAACACATCATCAAAGAAGAGATGTTGCTGCAAGTAGGAGGGGAAGTTATTTTTAATTAAAGATTACGAGGGCAAAAATAATGATATACACGGATAAATAGTTTTTATTAAAATCCACAATTGGCAATTTTGATATCATGGTGACTTTTTAACTGATGTTGTGTATATCAATGGTGGAAAATAGTTTTTCTTTTTTTTGCTAGAAAAAAAAAAAAAAGAAAGTGAGACGTGATGCAACAGGCAAAGATAAGCATGTGTATGCAGGCTGAAAACTGATTGATGAAATGCACACACACACACACACACACACACACACACACACACACACACACACACACACACACACACACACACACACACACACACACACACAAACACAAACACAAACACACACACAAACACGTCTCCTATGTCTGCAGTCTACCTGAGTGCTGTAGTTGCTACAATGCTGAATGATCCTCTGCATCTCCTCATGCACCAGCTCCACACAACGCAGACTGGGCTCCTCCAGACGCTTCACCTGCCTCTTCACCAGCAGCTCAAACGACACCTCAGGCACGAACAGAGCTGGACGTGGACCCTGAAGAAACATAAGAACTACATTACAGGCTACAGAAACACCTGAAATATGTGATCTAAGTTGAGATGCAATGGTATGAACATTTCATATCCGATTATAGTGAAGGGTGTGGATTCTGAAATCCACTGCCGCTTCAATTAATTTTTATTAAATTTATAAATCAAAGCCTTAATATTTATCCTCCTATATTATTATAATGATTTTTAATGGTTCTTTCCAGTTATGATATTATTTTAACAATAGAACCACTGATTGTTTGTTTTGTCATATAAGTTTGTATTTGGTCTCGGAGGAGTGACTGGCTAGGTCAGTCTGGCCTAGGGATGTGTGATGTGACACTAAACACTTGATAGCAGAACATGTTGTCGTTGTTGTCAGAACCCCTAACATGCCAGAAGTGCAGTAACAGTGCTTAGTCACTTAGCCCGGCTTCCAGAGATGAAATATGGATTGGTCTTTCATTTTATATTATATTTTATTAATTTTATATTATTTCCTTTTACTGAAACACTAAAGAGTTATGGTGAATACTGTCTGTACCTTTTATAGAGAAAGCTAGTGTTATCAGTATGTTTTGGGAAACTTTCTTGTCAACTGAACTGGAGCTCAACCAACTCCAACCTTGGAGAGACTGTGTATCTGTATATGTGCGTAGTATTCTGTGTTACAGATCAGTATTGAAGGTGTACAACGGGCAACCTAGGGAGAGTGACAGGATGCTGTTCTGAACAAGCTGGCGCCTGCTCCAGACCTGGAAGGTCACTATGTGCCTAATGTCAGGGTGAAAACATCAACAAGTGATCTATGGAGACGTGCATCTGATTAACTGACAATGTGTGGAAATTTACTATGACTATCTATTTTCTCTTAGCCAATCAGAATCATTCAACCTGCTGTAATGACGTGGCTAGACCTTGAAAAGAATATAACTGTTGACAAACTGTATGTACGAGAAATCTGGTAGAGAGAGAGAGAGAGAGCGCGGCCTACGAACTCCTTGTGAGACTTGAAGCTGGCTTCTGGTGATGAAACCGCTAACTCTTCTTCAGTACATTTTTCTTTAATTGCACTCCTGACTCTTGGTCTTCATTCTTCACAACTGGTCTTGGGTCATAAACTGTTATTCCCCTAACAATAGTGACCAAAATGGTCACAGTTATCAGTATTATCGCTGTATTCGTCAAATGTGCTGAAAATGTTCAAAAACTATTGATACACACACTAAAATGATTCCACCAAGTTTTATATCGAAACCTAGCAATAAGTGAACAGTCAGTGATAAAATAAGAATAAATAAACAAACTACAAGCAATAACACAAATAAAGCCAGGTCAAACTAGTATTCAGGTAAATAATCAAATGTAAAATAAAACTGCATTATCGCCACTGTATAAATCAAATATAGGGTAATCCTTGTCAAAGCTAGTAAGTTTCTTTAAGTGGGGCAGTTGTGGCCTAATGGTTGGAGTGTCTGACTGGTAACCCAAAGGCTGCAGGATTCAATTATCAATACCGGCAGGAAATCACTGAGGAGTCCTTGAGCACGGCACCACTACTTCGGGTGTCCACAGTTTGCCGTGTGTGTGTGTGTGTGTGTGTGTGTTCACTACTCCTTATGTGTGTGCAACTTGGATAGGTTAAATGCAGAGGACAAATTCAGAGTATGGGTTACCTTACTTGGCATTCAACATGTCACTTTCTTTCAAGTATTGAATTGAGTTCTCTTTTGCGTCTACTTGCACTTAAATGGTTTAAAATCGATTAAATGTTTAAACTGGCAAGACACGCACGCGCAAACAAACTTTCATGACAATGCATCACTGGCTCGATCAATTCTGTCAACTGTCACGATTGTCTTACACAATGGCTGTAACCATTACTTTATTAGGCATTACCCTGAGGTAAAATGAAAAGGAAATGCTATAAAATCAGTCAGTTCTCTTCAGAGATACTCTAATGTAATTCATTTATTCATATAATTTCCTTCAGCACTGTTGTAAAACTGTTCCTGTTGTTAAAGGGTTAATTCACTCAAAAATTAAAATTGTGTCATTTAATTACTCACTCTTATGTCGCTCCAAACCCGTAAGACCATCGTTCATCTTCGGAACACAAATGAAGATATTTTTGATGAAATCCAAGAGCTCTCTGACCCCTCCATAGACAGCAACACAACGACCACTTTTAAGGCCCAGAAAGGTAGTAAAGACTTTACTTTTGTTAAAATAGTCCATGACTACGGTGGTTCAACCTTAAATGTTATAAAGCGACAAGAATACTTTTTGTGTGCAAAAAAAAAAAAAAAAAAAAAACAACTTTATTCAACAATTTTGTTTCGCCTGCACAGGAGACTGGCACAGGCTAGAATGAAATTGTCAAATAAAGTCGTTATTTTGTTTGTTTTTGCGCACAAAAAGTATTCTTGTGGCTTCATAAAATTAAGGTTGCAGTCACATGGACTATTTTAACGATGTCTTTACTATCTTTCTGGACCTTGAAAGTGTTCATTAAATTGCTGTGTATGGAGGGGTCACAGAGCAAAAATATCTTAATTTGTGTTCCAAAGATGAACAAAGGTCTTACAGGTTTGGAACGACATGAGGGCGAGTAATTAATGACAGAATTTTAATTTTTGGGTGAACCAACCCTTTAACTTGCTAAATGCTGGACTATTTACATTGAGTTTTTCAAATCGCAGTTATCAAAAACTAAACAGTAATACTATCAGTCACAAATTTTATTGTGGCTCATACTCGTAACCGTTTCATTCCTAGATCTAACTCTACGGTGTTATACAAGATCTTTAAGTCACTGTAATATTTAAAGGTCCCTCAGAGGAGTTGTGCTAAAATAGAAATCTGCAGACTCTGAGCAGACTGCAGCACAATGCAGAGCACCGCAGGCTGCAGTCTTCATTTTGTATCCATATAAAAGCAGAGGGATGTAGAATTCTCTACACAACCTACCGTAGCATTCCTAATAGCTGTAAGGACATCTATGGTTGTAAGTCCTCCAAGAGGGTCGACTGACTCCAGTGTCCTACCAAACGTCTCATGGAAAATATAACAAATTCTTGCACCACCACACCTAAAAAATGAGCACAAACAGCTGCGGTTAGCACTAGCACTGTAGTTAGCTTTATTTCAGTAACTAGAAGAACGGAGGAACTAACAGTTCAGTGGTCTCGATGTATTTGGCCGTCCCTTCAATAGTGTTGCAGTACTCTGTGGCGAACTTTGTGATGAGCTGCAGCAGGGTGGCGCTCTTGTCATCCACTGGCTCACCGTAGCTGCTGAGCAGGGACTGATACTGGGCTGCTAGAACGTTAATACGCGTCTTCAGCTCTGGTAAACAGTCCCTAATATGATGCATCAATAACCTGATGGGGGAAACACAGGATTTTAATACTTTAAAGGCAGATATGCTCAGCAAAATTAACAAAATGTGATGTTTCAAGCAGAAACCCTTACCTATTTAATGTTCTGGCAAGATATTTGGTTCCGTTTCTGTTGGCGAGGAAGGGGTATTTCTTCTGCAAGAAGGCATACTCATCACGAATGGAGTCCGCCACACATTTCTTATTATTGATGTCCAGCTGACTCCTGTATGCAAGACATTCAATCATATTTTCAACAAAACAAAAAAAAAAGACACACACACACACACACACACACACACACACACACACATACACATACACATTATATATATATATATATATATATATATATATATATATATATATATATATATATATATATATATATATATATATATATATATATATATATATATATATATATATATATATATATATATATATATATAAAAAATAAAAATTTGATTTATAATATTAAATAAAAAAATAAAAAAATGTACCTGTTGACCACTCCAATCAGTCCTAGTTTGACAGGAATGACTCTACCCATTAATACATCCATTGCATCAGTACCGGCATCCATCAGATCTAGTTTAGTCACCACAGCCAGTGTTCTGCGACCTGACAGAAGGTCAGAAAAATGAAAATGCTGCGTTAAAAAAAAAAAAAACAGCATCACACAGCTATGCAGAGAAACATCACATCACACAAAGTGAAAGACACAGATATTGTGTGCAAAAATAATGCACAAGTAGAGCAAAAAAAAACGTAAATATGCTGACCATCTGTATCCACCTCACGGGCCACTTTCAGCGCTTCAGAGGTGGCCATGTCTGTGTTTGCCGCAGTGACAGCTAAAATAATGCAGTTGGGATTACTGATGTATTTTAGGATCAGTTCACGGATCTGCAGCTCGATATCTTTGGGCTGGTCTCCCACTGGGACCTGAACATGAATATATCAGTCAACGTCAAAAAATCATCCACAAACAGAATATTCAAACAGGCCAAGCTGTGCTTTTGAATAAAACACCTTTGTGATGCCAGGCAGATCCACCAGCGTGAGATTGACAACATGGGGTGAAAAGATTTTCAGATGTATTGGCTCATCACTAATCCCCTGTGAAACAATGACACAAGATGTATTTGCAAGACCCTCAACATTCTGTATTGGTCAAAATGCAGAGCTTAATGCCAATAGAAACTACTCTACAGATCAAAGGTTGGTTTAGATAGAAGTCTTTTATGCTCACCAAGGCTGTAATCAAAAATACAGTAATATTGTGAAATATTTGCACAATTTAAAACAACAGTTTTCTATTTGAAAGTATTTTAAAAGGTAATTTATTCCTGTGATGCAAAGCTAAATTTGAAACTCAGAAATCAGTCTAATATGCTGATTTGGTGCAAAAGAAACATTTCTTATTATCAATGCTTAATATTTTTGTGAAAACTGTGATACATTTTTTCAGGATTCTCTAATGAATAGACAGTTTTAAAAAACAGTATTTTTTTAAATTAGAAACCTTTTGTAACATTATAAACATTTAATGAGAGAAAAAACATACCACAAATATTAAATGATAGTGTGTATGTATAGGGTTAGAAATAAACCATCATCTGATGTAGTTCTTTAAGGACATTTCCATACCTTGTTATTGCCAGAAATTCTTTCTGTTTCAGTTTCGATTTCTTGTCTGATTTCATCAAAATCTGTGTAGACCTAAAAGGCAGAGACACAATATAAACGATCACGATATCTCACTTCAGAGATTTAAATCAAACTTCTATAACATTAAATAGAACAAGAAACACCAGGGAATGGCATTAATGTAAGATGAAGTGAACGCAAAAAATGTGTCTGAACTCCTGTATTCTGCTGTGATCATTTGGACCAACACGCTCTTGATGTTCATGAATTAAAGGACTTGTTCTTCAGCTGTCAAACAATCAAACAAACTCGCTGCACTGGCATTTGTAGCACATAATGGCATCTGACGGCCAGAATAACTGAATAAACCTATATTGTGCAGCGTCTCTGATGTAACAACTTTTCCACTAGGACTTACTCAAACGTGAGGTGTTGGATGATCCCAATTTAAACGTGCCTTAAGACATTGGGTCTCATTCACTAAACTAACTAACTGCATATGTATAGAAGTATGAATGCGATCATGAAAAAAAATAATGATTAAAGTGCCCATATTATGCTTTTTTGGATATTAACTTTCAGGCAGAGTGTAATATAGCTGTTTGTAAATGTAAAAAGTCTGCAAAGTTTCAAAGATCAAAGAGCACATCAAATGGAGTTATTGTTTCTTCAAAAGAAAGAACCGATTCTGAACCGGCTGAAACAAGTCCAGTAATTCCTGTCTTACTTCCTACACAAACCTACAAAGATTTGGAACAAATTTGCAAAATGCCATTCCTTTTCATTGGCTGCCCGTTAACAAGGTCTACTTCGACTCGTTTTAAGGAAGCCTCAAGAGCTGAAATTCAGACATGGTGATAGCCATTTTGTTTCCGGCACGCTCTTTAAGCGGTAGACCAATCACAACAGACTGTGCCATCTGACCAATAAGTGCAGAGCAGGCTCTCAGAAAGTAGGGGTTTAGAGAGTCCGAATCCTTTGTCAAACCGTTTCAGACACCGTGAGAAAAGAGGTGATGCTGCAATGTATATTATGAGAAAATTTAAGTGTTTTTTTGATCTTAGATGCATGTAAAACTATTGCAGAAGCCCTTCCAAAACAAAACTGGGAATACAATGGCATAATTGGGGCACTTTAATAGCTTTTGTAGTACAATCTATTCTAAACCCTGAAAACTCAAATCTCTTCCTGGTCACTCTCTTACGCTATTCACTGTTGGGCTATTTCACAAAGTACAGGTACTTCCAGGTTTTACAGAAAAACGCCAGCTCACTATTGGCCGAGCACGATCCCATGATCACATGAATGCACTTACATGAATCGTGTAGACTCTTATCAAGACTGGCACATAAGATAAGAATCGTTATTTTTGTTTGTTTTTGAGCACAAAATGTATTCTTGTCGCTTCATAATATTAAGGTTGAACCACTGTAGTCACATGGACTATTTTAACAATGTCTTTCTGGGCCTTAAAAGTTGCAATTACGTTGCAGTCTATGGAGGGGTCAGAGAGCTCTCGGATTTAATAAAAAGTATCTTAATATTGTGTTTCGAAGATGAATGAAGATCTTATGGGTTTGGAATGACATGATGTAATTAATGATTAAAACAATTATTTTTGGGTGAACTAACCCTTTAAGATGAAATTTTATGCATTTATATTTAATCTTAAATATGCATATGTACTGGCAAATAATAGCATAAGAACGAGACGTTCATGAGAAGTTATCCTGTGTGTATAATTACTTAGCAAAACTTAGTCAATGAGAACTATTATTAGAACGGTTCATAATGGACTCCTAAAAAAGGTTAAAAGGGCCACACACAATTGGCCTTAGCTGCTGACATACTGATTGTGAATTCTTTGTCCAAACATCTATTGTACTGCTTTCCATACCTTGTTTTTGGTGTGAAGAAATTTCCCCCACTCGTCTCCATCCACTCCTGTGGGAAAAATGTTGACGACATTATGTAAACTTTCACTTTCTACAAAGAGTTCACTCTGCCAAGTAGGATAGGCTTGTGTTCCACATCAATATACAATTTCAATTTTTTTAAAGCACAATGACAGCAAATAAAAAAAAACTGCTACAAAACAAAGGCAAAGTGCAGTGCATTGTGGGAAGCACAGCCTACCTAACTCAAACTAAAACACAATTCTAATAAAGACTTTGACTCTTCACAATAAATAGTAGTTGATGACTGTTAGTTTTTAGTGAGTAAACAGATGTTTTAAAGTGTGATATGGTTTATATACCTTTTCCACGGTTTGCAGCGGGTGTGCGTGTGTGTGTTCACGACTGTAACTTGGATGGGTTAAATGAAGAGGACAAATTCAGAGTATGGGTTACCATACTTGGCCCTCATATCATGTCACTATCACTTTGAGACCCAAATAGTTACTGGCCACTTCAATCTGAAACCGAAACTAGATTGTATTCTACATTCCTCAGTCTGGGTTTCTTTAAGCCAGTGGTTTTCAAACCTGTCTTAAAGCACGCCCAGCATAGTCTCTACTAACTAGCTGATGAGTTGAATCAGGTGTATTAGAATGGGGGATTGCTCCAGGACAGGTTTGAAAACCAACTAAGCCATTGCGTTGGCAGCGTAACCAAAGATTATAAATGGAAGCAGGATGAGATAAACACAAAGCTGCTCAACACAAGCAAAAGGGCAAGAAACAAGAAAAAGGAGACCTTTGTAAAGGCGCCCATTTTTCCAGGCATTGGGCTCTGTGTTTAAAGAGAGATGGCAGAGTGTTAGCCTGCAGCAATGCAGTCTTTATAGGATTCTAGAGTAGCTAAAACTACACAAATGCAGAGATGCCCATGCTAAAGCTTCATCTCAAACATATAGCAGATTCTTACGGACTGGATTCTTTGCGTACTGAAAGTTCACATTTTATTTAAAAAAACAGCACACAGGAATAAACTGGCTTGGATCACTTCTCTTTTGACTTAACTTGGCACATGACGACCTGACACCACTGCACGCCAAACTAGAAACAAGGTAGCACGTACATTCCCACAAACAAAAACTGCAGGTCGTTAATTCATGCTTTAATAGTACATACCATTCTCCTCGCCTGTCTTTCTTCTGTCCTCTGGGTCTACATGCACCAGCTGGAGGATGAGAGGCCTGCGGGTGACGATGCCCGTCCCGCGGGGCAGAAGGTCTCTGCCAACCAAACTCTCCAGCACAGAGCTTTTGCCGCTGCTCTGGAAATCAGACGTACCACACAAAACACACAAGTCAGTACTGACTAAATCTATCTGGCCTGTCAATTACTGAACATTTACTGCCTAAAAACATGTTTAGAGCAGAAACTAAAAGTTCACTTGCTGATCAAGAGCTTAACCTTATAGACCTTGTCTAGCCCCGCCTCTTTTCAGCTCAGCACTCACCGTGTTCTGACTTCCTGTTTGTATTTCCACACCATGAAGGATCTTACAGATTTATGAATGAACTTCATTCATTCGTTCATTCATTCGAACTTCGTTCGTTTTAAAATCTTAAAATTATTTGTTATGACATTACAATTCTCATGATAACTTTCGTTAACTCTTTAAGAAGTAAATCCATTTCACCAGCTAATTCCTCTTTAATAGCGACGCCATAGAAATGTACAGAGCTAGCACAAAAACGGAAGTTCAAACACAAAATTCTAAAGATGCCTGCAAGCTTGTTTCTCTGGCACATACATAATCTGTATCATGAATTCCTAAGGCCTCTAAATTATCACCATGATCAAAACTTCGCTGAAAAACCTGTTGTACACAATCTGTTACATGCCTTCTGTCGTCTGATTGATCCTTTTTACTTTTCAGCAAGTAAAAGGCCTTTTAGCATCATTCTAAAAATCCCCCTTCAGGTATACATTAGTATATTTGTTAGTAATATTTCAAGAGAAGTAGAAGTTCAAGAACATTTGCTGGACTGAAGTACATTAGGTTTACTTAAATTATATTGCATTGCATTATTATATGTTTTGCCACAATTAAAACTACAGAGCTTTGATCATAAAACTAAGCATTTAAATATAATCTTAATACTAAGACGTATTATTTGGAGATATAGAGTGACAAATTATATTTATAAACATTTTATGCAAGTATCTTATGAAGCCATTTCATCCTACTTTTTCCTCCCATATAATTAACAACATCGATCCCAAACTGTATATTTTTGCTCAATTTGGGCCTCTATATTCGCAACATATTGAGCCATAAAAATCTGATACATAATATAAAACACATACGAAAGATTTCCCGTATTTCTTTTAGATTTTGTCTAAATTTTCAATAAAATGTTCCATTTAACAAAAAAAAAATAATAATCTTTAGTTACATGGCCCAAAACAGTTGAAGTATGACATTTGAAATGTGCCATCTTCACTTCTACTACTTCTATTTTAGACAATCATATCTTTGGACTAACTTGCCCACAAAAACAATACACTATCGTTAAAATCTGAGGAAAACGAAAGGTTGGTAACCTGTGTGGTAACTTTTTTGGACTATCATTCATATGTTAGGTTTTACAGGGAACAACACTTTCTTGGACATTCAGACAGCCATATCCTCTTAAGCGGTCAGTGAAAGTCTCTGCTGCTTAAAGACTCTTTAAACTTATTATACCTGAAGTGTGTGTGGCAGATGGTAGGGGACTCTTCTACTTGAGTCGGTCTCTGGTTTAATTACGTTAAAGGTCTATATTAACACTATTATGCATGCAATATTTACCACAGTGAAATGATGCAGATATTTACTGTAATGCCAGATGGATAAGATCCACAATCCTTTTCACCTTAGTACTAATCTGCCCATTTTGTCCTTCATATACAGTGAGTCCTGCAGCTGTTCAGTCCAAACATGTTGCCCGAGCTGTCAAGTTCAGACCGACCATGGCGCATCTCATCATGTGTTAGTGTTAGCTACTGTACTGAGACCAACACAGCTCTATAATTTACTTTATGATATTGCTCATGCTGTTAAAACATAAACACATTCCTAGCAGTAGACATTTTCACATAATATGCTTGAGAGGTCAATTAATAAAATAGGAATGAGGAAAGTTAGCACGCATGAGAAATTGTTAAGTTAGCACGCTAGTTAACTTAGCTGGATAGCGCAGATGACATAATTTTGAAAGCTAGTTCATTAAAGATTTTGATTTTATTGTCTTAATGTTCAGTACATTTAAAACGACATTCGTTTATTTGTCGCTGACCTTGCCATATATAAGGAAAAAATAAATAAACGTAGCTAATAATAATAGGATGTGTTCCAAAATGAGTGAACTGCATAGCTAGGGGCTTCATATGCGCCCTCGAACTTACGCTTTCATGCCCAAAAAAAACAGTCTAGGTAGGTAACTCACTAGGTTTTGGGACACAGCCATAAACAGTAAACCAGTATGTAATATATATATATATATATATATATATATATATATATATATATATATATATATATATATATATATATATATATATATATATATATATCTCTGAATGGCAGCAACTAAAATATTACCTGCGTTCCCACCACTGCAATCTGAGGCAGCTGGATAATATCCGCCCCGACTGTGTTAAAAACATCCTGGAGTTTGTTAATGACAGGAATAAGAGCCTCCATCGCGTTGACGATCTCTTCCCCTGTCAAAATGAATGAGCTAAGGTGACTACCGCGGTTAAACACGGCACAAAGTCATCCAATGTCCCTCACTGTGGCACCATGAAGCAACCCGGCCGCGGAAAAACTGCGCACACTGGTGCATTGTTGTGGGACTTGTAGTTTTATGCGGCACAACAGCTGTTAACCCACTTTTGAATTTTCTGGAAAAAAACTACATTACCAAGCATTGTTCTAAATGGATGCTACGAGGCAACCGTAACTATGGGGTGCAACACAAATATTTTGGAGAAAATGTTTTGGGTGAGGTAGCACAGAACATAATTAAAGTACCAATATTACATACATTATGACACATGTAGCCACGTGGTGAAATTAATACGGTTATCTGACAGCACCAACACATCTATTTTTATAATATATACACACCAAGAGAAATGTTCAATAATACACACATTTTTACAAATGTGAAGTGGATAAATTATTAAAAGTTAAATACAAAATGTAAAAATGGTATAAAAAATAAATAAATAGAAAGAAAGAAAGAATGCCACTTAAATTATCTATCATTCAAATCATCTTATTTTTTTGTTTTTTGTTTTAATTAATAATTACATAATCTAAAAGCCTTTTGTTTGATTACATATATGTGACCCTGGGCCACAAAACCAGTTATAAGAGTAAATGTTTTTTGTTAATTGAAAGCTCTTAATCACCTGAAAGCTGAATAAATACGCTTTCCATTGATGTATGGTTTGTTGGGAAAGGAAAATATTTGGCTGAGATCCAACTATTTGAAAATCTGGAATCTGAGGGAGCAAAAAAATCTAAATATTGAGAAAATTGCCTTTAAAGTTGTCCAAATTAAGTCCTTAGCAACGCATATTACTAATAATAATAATTTTTTATATATATATTTACAGTAGGACATTTACAAAATATCTTCATGGAACATGATCTTTACTTAATATCCTAATGATTTTTGGCATAAAAGAAAAATCGATAATTTTGCCCCATACAGTGTATTGTTGGCTATTGCCACAAATATACCTGTGTGACTGATGACTGGTTTTGTGGTCCAGGGTCACATATAAAACACTTCAGTATCATTTAAAGTAATAAAATGTTATTTAAAAAATGGGTTCGGAGCAAAACCATTTCAATGTGTGGTTATCAAACTTAATATTAATAATATTAATAATAACATACACCTTTTTATTGTTCTATCCCATGGCCATTAAAATATATGACATTCTACGTATGTCAGAAACTACATATGTATAATCACAATGAAAATGTTTTATCAGTTCAAGTTTACTAAAAATGCTCCTGTATCGCAATGGCACAGCAATAGATATTTGTGTTTAATAAAAAAGGGTTCTCAAACAAATAGTTTTGAACACAATTTATTGATAACCCAAGTATACATACATATGGGTTCAAATAGGCTATTTAAGATTTACTTTTCATCCATAGGATTAAAATAAAGAAAGTGCCAGATGAGTCTACCGAGACTCATAACAGAACAACCATGTCAGCGGGTAACAGTTAAACCAACAGAAGAGCTGCCTTTAAATATTGCACATGGGATTATTCAACAAAACAGGTCACAGGTGATGTCATACAGGAACACAGTTAAAAAAAAAAAAAAAAAAAAAAACTGTCAGGCAGGTGCTAAGTTAGTACATTTCCCTTGTTTCTTTTTAAGGGTAACACTGCCATATACATATGTTTTGTTACAAACATATAAAAAAAAGCTCAGCCAAAATACACTTTGGCTTAGATAACAATGGCAGACTTGTACTTTCCTAAAACAAAAGCTGTTTACAAACCCAACCAGATAACTGATGTACATGACAAAAACAGAGACCTACTTTCTCTCAGCCATGCAAACTATAATACACACAAGGTCAAAAAAGTGCTCCAATCTGATTACAATAAACTGAATCTACCACAATGAGTGGGAAAGGCACCTCTCCATCAAACAAGTGAGAGATTGAAAGAAACTACTTCAACTATATCATTCACAGCAAACATTTGTTTAGCTTCACATAAAAATAAAAGAGCAGTTCATGAAGATACAAACCCCAAAGACTTATTTTATGAGTGTTCAGCACCAAAACAACATGGATAAGTAGAGAAGTTAATGGAAGCGCTAAATGGTCTGTCGTGATTTAAGATTTTAGCACATTCATTCTGTCAATATAACGGGATATATTAAATTTAATTGCATCACAACTTGTTCATTAATTTCAACATAAATGCACACTAGAGCGTCATCAAATAGTTTGTCATCAATAAACTAATGATCATTTTTTTATGTTTTGGTGCTACAGGGATGAAATCAAACTCATAAAAAGCCTAAAACTAGACTTTGAGGCTATTAAGAGGCCACTATCCAATGTAGTGTCAATTGTAGATGTCAATCAAACCAAATGAAACTTCAAAAGCATCTTAAATAACAGCTCAGTCACTGGTAAAATCAAACCCCTCATTTTCACAGCAGCAAATTAATAACTCAATCTAAATCAGACATAAAAACACAAGTGTGATGGTCCGAGCTCTGATGTTCAGGGCGAGGTGCAGTCCGTGTACGTGGTGACCATGTTTCCTCTTCGCTGAGTCACCGTTCTGCAGTGTTGTTTGGTTGTGCCTTGAAACCTCTCTGTTCTTTTTATGTGTTGGTCAAATGTAAACATCTTCTCCATATCTTCAAACATACCCTCGAAGACTCCGGTATTAAAAGTGCCCTGGAATTGTCTCTTGTGGCGGTTGTGTGCTTGCTGGTGGGCCTTGAAGTGCTCGTCAAGGTGCCGTTTTTGGCGAGCGTGCCTGTTTTGGCTATAGATGTCGAAGTCTCTAAACATGTCGTCAAAGTTGAAGTCAAAGGAATGATGAAAACGCTGCCCTCCGTTCACGTCTTCACTGCTGAATGCATTGTCCCCTAACTGGTCATACTCTCGCCTTCTTTTCTCATCCGATAGGGTTTCATATGCTGCAGAATGAATTAAAAAAAATTATGCATTACAGATATCTGATATATTACAGATTATATATTACAGATACAGAATCTTTGCTCATGAACATGCTATTTAATTGTAGATCACTATATTAAGTTGTTAATCAAGCAGAATACATTACACTTAGTCAAAAGTTTGGAAAAATTAAGAGTTCTTAATGTTTTTGAAGGAAGTCTCTTATGCTCACCAAGGCTGCATTTATTTGATCAAAAATACAGTGCTAATGTGAAATATTATTGCAATTAAAAATAACTGTTTTCTATTTTAATATACTTTAAAATGTAATTTATTCCTATCATGGCAAAGCTGTAATATCTATAATGTTACAAAAAAATGATATTTCAAATAAAAGCTGTTCTTTTGAACTTTCTATTCATCAAGTATTCTGAAAACAATGCATCACATTTTACATAAAAACTGATAACAGCGATAATAACTATTATTAATACTTGAGCACAAATAACAACTGATTATAATTTTTTTAAATAAACATGACAGCTTCAAAATTTGTGTTTTCTTAATATAGATGTGTGTAATTTACGTGACAAAACGTTCAAGTATCATCAAGTTATGTTTACCACAGTCCTTATTTTACTCATAAATTGAAAAACCATATTATAAAACCACATAGGAAAATCTCAAGGCAACCACATTAAAACTAAACTAATATTTTACTAATATCTTAAAACTTTACTAATATTTCACAATATTACTGTAAATAAATGCAGCTTTGGTGAGCATAAGCGACATTAAAAAATAATTATTCCAAACTTTTGACTGGTGTATTTAACCTACCTTCTGCAATCTCTCGAAATTTGTTTTCCGCATCAGGGCTCTTGTTCTTGTCTGGGTGATATATCATGGCAAGCTTGTGAAAAGCTTTTTTGATCTGACGGTCTGAAGCGTCTTTTGGCACACCGAGGATGTCATAGTAGTCCTTTCTGGCCAATATGAGTTCTGTTATCATCAGGATGCACACTGCGAACATTAGTGTTGACTGTGCCGTGGCCATGCTTCTGGCTGCTTGACAAGAGGATGGAAGAGAGAGCAGAATTTAGTCAGTTGGACCTGTTTAAACAACAGCTATACCTCTTTATAACAATGTATTATTACGTTAATATGAATCTGTGATTATGCAAAAGGCAATGTTACTTCTTTGTAAAGTGGAAATCATCCATAGTATTTTACATAATATTCATGATGCTGTGTATATGCTTTTACAGAAATTTTAGCTTTACCAATGCACCACGCCCCCTTGATTAACAATAGTTTTGCTGTTTTAAACATTTCTTTAAATTGAAAAAAAAGAAGAAAAGAATTCATATATTTATTTAATAACCATTTATTAAATAGAATATAATTGTTTTTATTAGAATGTTTAGAACATTGCGTTTGCCCTCGTATGGACAATATTCTGTACATTTCTACGATTTACTATATTTTCTTTATATCGTTTCATTTCTCAAGAATGATTAAACCCCCGCAATACGCCTTCCGAAACCAACTTTCATAAAACTGATTAACTCATTTTAGCCCGCTTGCTAACATGAACATGAAGTATCATCTAATCCTGTCGCATTATCAACACCAGCTCTTAAAATATATTCGCACTATGAAAACATACCAAATATATGAATACGATGAATAACAAGACGTGAATTCAGGAATATTTTGGAGAACGTACTTACTGTTCCTGACAGCACCGATGAAAATGATCAAAACTGATACTGGTGTTTTCAATATTTGGGCCGTACAACACGACTCGCAATCCTATTGGTGCAGCTCTGTACCACGTGATCTTTACACGAACTAAACGCCAACAAAATCACTGTTGCGTTGTATTTACGCAGCGCAAATAGGCAGATATCCTATTACATATAATCAAAGTTTTCTAAACTAAACTCTTATCCCTGATTTTATTTAAACAAGGGCAAAAGAAAAATTTATTTTATTATAATAGAAAACATTTAAGAAGTGATTCTGTTTCAGTTAAAAAGTACAGTAGGCATAAAAATGTAAATATGTATTCAATATAATTAGAATTATTATGTCTCTGAGACAAAACTACAGTAGTGCTTAAGACTGTGATATGACAGACTTTTTTTTTTTTTTAATGAAAGAAATATATATTTTTTAAATATTAACACATTTTTATTTTACTTTATTATTTTTCAAAAATAATATTATTTTATGTATTGTTGAACTTTTGTCTTCAAAAATAGAAACAAAGTCAATATAACAAGCCTCTATCAATATCATAATTGAACGTGTTCACAAGGTTTTTATTTTTACATTTATTTATTTTACATGTATATTTATTTTACATTAAATATTTATGAGGAAGTTTCCAAATTTGTTTCCAGATATGACAGGCTTATGACAACATCTGCAAATCTTGGCCATGATGTCATTACGTTTCCCACAATGCCTCAGCAGCAAAACAACGCACGCGCCGTGCGCATTTCTCAAGCGTCTATCAAAGATGGCGGGTGTCCCCGATCCACTGGAAGATATGCTGTACTCCGAAGTGGACGAAAAAGCCGTCAGTGACCTCGTAGGCTCGTTAGAATCGCAGTTGGGTGGACAAAACAAGGCGGTGGGTCCTCAAGCGGACATCAGGAGACCCTCAAGCGCGCTAAATCCACACTTGGGGAAATTACTGCCCGCCCAAGTAGGAACAACACTGGAGCAGCAGCGGCAGCCACAGCGAAACCAGGAGGGAAACTCTCAAGAAAACGGTCCGGACAGGATACCGGCGTCCAGTTCTGTTCCCTCCACCGCGAACCTGCCCAGTACCTCCGCGAATTTAGTTACTGCCGCGAACCGGGTGCAATATCATTCATCAAATCCATCAACTTGTTCAAGTGACGCAGCACCAACAGACTCTCATCCCAATACAAATCACATTGCGTCTGCTGTCCGGACGGTTCCCGCCAGAATACAGACTGTGAACGGAAGCAGTGGCACGTTAAACTCTTCTGTTATCGCTTCCGCGCCTGCTTCTGTAAACGGTATTGACATTGGTTCAGGTGTAGGTAATGGTAAAAGCAACATGTCTGCTCCTACTAGTACAAATACTGCTTTTGTGTCCGCTCAGCCCAACAGCACACTGCCACATGCGAATGTGTCACTAGATAGTCAAGCAAACCCCACCATTGCACTGCACAGGCCTCCTAACACCATCACAAGTGTCGTACACAACGGAGGTGACCCTAAAGTCTCAGGATTGCCCATCCAGGGCACTGGTCTTGTCTCCACCTCTGTGGCATTCACAAACACAGAGCCCAAATCTGACCCTCAAAACCAGATTAAAGCCATCGTCCCAAACCAGCTACCTGGGACTCCTGTAGGGTTGCACCCTAGCACGCCCACTCAAATTATTGTGTCGTCCAGTGCAGTGGTGTCCTCACTTCCTGTGGCAAGCACGCCCTCTGTCCTTGCAAAGCCAGCTACAACCACTCTCGTAGGACAGCCTACGACCCTGTTGAGACCTGGTACGCCCGCTCAAGTGACGGCGACCGTGGCAGCCCCGCAGCGACCAGGGGCACCTACGACCCAGCTGATTGTCAGGCCACAGCAACAAACTACTATTCAGTTACCACCAGGATTCACCATACCACCAGGTAACAGCTCGGGAATAGTCCAGTTGCGAAACAAAATGATTAACCCAAAAATGGAAATTTTGTCATTTATTCACCATAATATCATTTGACAAACGTGTATGACATTCTTTCTTCTGTGGAACACAAATATATTTTTAGGAATGTTTTTGTGCACATAATGAGTCCAAAAAAACAACAACACTGGACCCCATTGACTTTCATTGAACCGCCAAAAATCTTAAGGTTGCACATTTTTGCTGGCGAAGTCCAGTCATTTCAAAAGTACACATGATTGTGAATTTCACTTGAGGGTGAAACATTTCGCAAAAAAGGTGGATTTGCAGTGTTTACCAACAAAAACTGCTCGGTTTGAGAGTGACTTCTGTGTAAGGTTCATTATTGATGTTTTTTGCCTACAGCTTTGCTGAAATTTCTGAAATGTGACCTCACCTTAAGACATTTTTCAAAATATCTTAATTTATGTTCCACAGACCAAAGCAAGTCTTTGCTATAGAACAACATAGGAGTAAATGAACTATCATTTTAAGTTTTGTTAACTATTGCTAATACAATTTGTGGCTGTTGGTATTGCTTTTATGTGATTTGTTTATTCATTTTTCTCTGTGTTCTTCTTAAGGTATGGTGCTGGTACGTACGGAGGCCGGTCAGCTGGCATTGGTTCCTCAGCAGGTCCTGGCCCAGGCCAAAGCTCAGAACCAAAATAAAGCCACCATGTCACCGAGACCTGCTACACCCACTGCTGGAGCGGCTTTCAGAGTCACCACACCTGTTGCCCAGGTATGAGCAAGATATCCTTGTTGGATAACATATGAATAATAATATTGCAGATGATTTAAGTATTAAATTAAGACTCAAGTTAGGGTCACATGATCTAAATTTAAAGGGCCAATAATGTAGCGACGTTATGAAGCACAGCTCACACAGAAGTCACTTTAAAAACCAAGCAGCTCTCGGTAACACTATTTTACGGTGTCCTTGTTACACATTGCATGTACTTACTGTAGTAATAACAGTAAATTATGCATAATTACATGCAACTAACCCTATAGTATTCAACTTTGTTTGTCAACGCGGTGAAATCTGCGTGACCAACTTAAACCTGTTGCCAAATCTGAGTGTGTAAATCTTTTGCCCTTGCGCAAAATTTCCAGTTGCGTGCATTCAAATTGAATAACTGGATTTTCCCCATTAGAATTTGCCAAACAACGGTAAATGTGACCGAATGTAACTTCCCTTCTTTCTCTTTTTTTAACATAGTTTGCCTTCATGTTGTTCCAAACGCATATAACTTTTTCTTCTATGGAAGATAAAGTGAAATTGAAGTCTCCATCACCATTAATTTTCATTGCATCTTTTTTCCAATTACAATGAAAGTGAATTGAAAATGAGGCCTTCATTCTGCATAACGTCTCTTTTTGTGATTTGCCATTCCAAACGGGCATACTTTTTTCTCTTTTTTGGGGGGTGGGGGGGTGCTCACAAACTGTTGTTGTAGGGAAAATATCTATCTGAAAAGTCTTACAAAAAGCAGCATATATGTAGTACATGTAACTTCTGAAGCCGTGTGGAAGCTTTGTATGATGAAGTAAAACATTCACAGATAATTTTTACATTGGCTGGAGCTCGCAAAATGAATATGCCACAGATTGAAGGTCATTAACAACAAACACTCTAATTTCAGCAGTGGTTCATAACCAAACACCATGACGTCATATGTGGCATACTTAGGGCCCTATGAAAATGTAATTTTCCAAATTCCGTTTTTTCTGTTTTAATTTGTCTGGATCCATTTTAGTGGTTAAATTAAAATGTAATAATCAAAAAGCATGTCTAATTAATTGAAATCATGAAACTTACAATTTAACAATTTCTTAAAAACATTTTTGGGGCCCTATGAAATACGTTTGGTTTTCTTTTTTTTGTTTTTCTCAAATTCGATTTACGTTTGACCAAATTCTGTTTTCTGTTTTAAGTTTTCTGGATTCCATTTCAATGGTTTAATTATATTTTAATAACCAAAAAGCATATCTAATGAAACAACATTTATTAAAAGAGAATTTATTTCTATGAAATATTTAGTTTTTGATTTTTCTTAAATTCTGTGTTGTGTATTTTAATTTTTCTGGCAATCATATTAAGGCATAAAACATATTAAAATATAAATTAGACATGACATTAAACAAACTTTTTTGTCAAGTAAAGTGCTCCACTACAGAACTTTATTGGTCAAATGAACACATGGAAGGAAATTGTGGTTTAGTTATAAATTAAAAGTTATAAATGAAGACCTTTTGAGTTTCTGTGTGTTTTTGATATGACGATAGTTTTTTTCAAATGAAACGGTAAAATGCTCGTGGAGTGACTCTCAGAGCTGCACTGGAGATGAAGTTTATGCATTCATGTCCTCATATGTGAGGCAGAGTCTGAAAACACCACGAGTGTCATGCTTCTGTGTGTGTGGTAAATTAAACTGCTCGTCTGCGCCATTCATTCACACAGAGATACGCAGAACATGCAGATTCATAGTCTTTTTGCGGTTTGATATTCACAGACACTGGTGTACATCACAAATTGATTTAAGTTTACTGACTTTTTATTTATTCATCAAAGATCGGACAAATTCCGTGGCATTCTGCTTATAAAGTAAATTCAGTTTTTATTAATGGATTCCATGATTCCATCTGCTTTTTTTCTTTTTGGGTGTTTTTGTCCATTTTAAAGTCAGTGGTAACTAACAACTTTCATTGAATGGCAAATATGTATTTGTGTTAAATTTTGAAATAATATTTGTCAGTTTTGTTGAAAAAAATTACAACGTGCATTTGGAACAATGTAAAGTTGAGTACATGTGTTGCTTTTGGGTGAATTATTCCTTGAATGTAATTTTTTGGTACCTTGTCTTTTTATTGCGTCACTTTCTATTCAAAAAGACAATTTTCACTGACTGTGCATTTTAATGGTCATCAACATCGTAAATCCTGCAAAGTTTTTTATATTTTTTTCTCTATTTTTTTCCTCTTTTTAAAAGTCATGGAAAAACTCCAATAGTTTTTTTTTTTGATATTTAAGCTAATGTAGTCTCTTATTCACCGCTATAGAAATTAACCCAACTATCCACTTCTGAGAAACCTGGAAATGTGAAAAGGGTCTATAAAAATCTCAGGCAAAATCACTTCTTTTGTCATAGCACTGTAGAGGTAAGGTTCTTACCTCGGCATATTTTTTTATTTCCGTAGCAGAAGACAGCAGTGGTAACAATTACCTCGGCTCAGAAGCCCACCACCACAGTCATTACAGCAGGGGCCCGTGTGCAGCCTGCACCACAGACAGTCCTCAAGCCCTCTGTGACCCCCCAGAGTCCTAGCACGACCTCTGCCGCTGCCCCAGCTAACAGAGCACCTGTCCTCTCTCAGGTACTGTTAAAATTAAACTCTCTTCGTTCATAATGTGACTGACTATTGGTAGATATGGATTCTAGTTCATTATTGTTTGTAAAATACCAGAAATACCATTTTAATTTCAGGAAATGCAAGAGAATGTAAAGAAGTGCAAGAACTTCCTAGCAACGCTCATCAAACTGGCATCCCATAATTCCCCCTCTCCGGAAACATCTCGGAATGTGAAGGCACTAGTGCAGGATCTGCTGGTAAGTTTTAGCCATTTAGTGTTTAAAGGTGTGTGTGTTTCTGCATCTCTAGTTGCAGTATTTTGATTAGACCACTCTATTACTGTTTCATTTTCTTTAAAAAAAAATGTATATAGTAGTTTATTGATAGTATTTCATCTAGTGCTTATCTCATACTAAACTGTAGATGTCAGTATTTGCAGGGCTCATATGTTTGTTTTTTTTCTGCTGGCTCTAATAGGCCAGTAAAGGTGTCTTTACACAGCCATGTTAATGCTGATTTGTGCCTGCTCAATTCAGTGTAAAGACATAATGGTGTGTACAGACTTGACTACATTATACCAGTCAAAGTACACAGTGTAAATTTGGCGTAATTTTTATTTGTCCTGCCAATATTTTCAGGATTTTAGGATTCACATCCACTCACATTTGGGATTATAGTTTAGATTTATAACTATGAATTCACAACTACCGGCACCAATTTCCAACAAATGTGAATTCATAGCTTTGTAGCAATTTTTTGTAATGTTATTGAAACTTCCAGTGAATGTATAACAAAAGCAAATCATTTCATTTGCGTATTTTATTTGAACTGATATGCATTTTGCCTTCTAAAATCTGCAAAGGATGCAAAAATTGAGCCTGAGGAGTTTACAAATCGCTTGCAGACAGAGTTGAAGTCATCTCCTCAACCATACCTGATCCCTTTTCTGAAGGTAGGACTCATAACTTTCCATTATAAAGCAGTTGCACTTATTGTTCTTAATTACACTAAATCTTGTTCCTCTTCTCTTTTTACAGAAAAGCCTGCCTGCTCTGCGTCTGACACTTCTGAACTCCCAGCAGTCTTTAACTCAGCTGTCTCAGGCCTCTACTACGTCCACTCCACTGACGGTGAACACCATTAAAGCTCCAGCACCGAGCACACTACCCACCACCATATCTACCATCCGGCCGGCTGCTGCCCAGACTCCCTCTACCACCATGGTACTCGTGCTTTCCTATGGTCTATTGTAGGGCTGATCAATATTGAATATTCATATCAATATATGAATGTCCATAACTAGGGGTGTAACAATATATCATGTCACAATATATCGCAATATAAGAATGCAATAATATGTATCGTGGATGGTGACAATCTCTATTGTGTATAGTTCACCCAAAATAAAAATTTCTGTGTGAGGAAAAAAAATTCTAGTTTACCACTGTCCTGTGCATTGGGTTACCAGCACCAAGTCCAAGCCTGTTCGTTTCCACCCCCAATGTAATACCAAATTGAGCATTTTAATCAACAATACATTTTTTGTTAACCTTTTATTGTATGTCTTGGAGCGTCGCAATAATATCGTATCACAAGTTCAGTATCATATGTGTCGAATTGTGACATGAGGGCATCGTTATACCCCATCCATAACAATTGTATGTATTATATTTGAACATTCATAATATAAAACACTTTATTTGAATATTCATTACATATTTACAATGTAAAAATTTGGATTATTTTTTTATTTTGCTATGAAGTTTTGGTTACCCTTTATTTTAAGGTGCCAGTATTACAATGTAATTATACATGTAAGTACTGTGTAATAATAATTAACTACATGTACTTACTATAGCATTAGGGTAAGGATGAGGGTTTGGTTTAGGGTTAATTGCATTTAATTATGCATAATTTCTAGTTATTACTACATGTAACGTGTGACAATGACACTGTAAAATAAAGTGTTACTGAAGTTTTCTAAAGCTCATGTTATTAAATTGATTCTATGATCTTAGCCTCTGTAAGACAGATAATAGCATCTCTGATTCAAACTTAAATTGCAAAAAATAAACTTGAATCACTTCAGTGAAATGTCCTAATCAGGTTAAAATGTAGTATTAATGCATATAAATAAATAAAATGTTATGTCCATCTGATAAACATGATTAGTATTATTGCATGAAACATTTTGGGTCTAACGGCTTAAGGCTGTTTGGTTGAAATGATGCTTTATCTAATAAAAAAGAAACCTTTAATATTTTAAACCTTCTTATTTAGAGCAGATTTATTAATATAGTGACTTCTTTAGAAGTCTTTCAAAAAAGTTTTTTTTTTTTTTTTTTTTTTTAAAGCTGTATCTTTAAGCACTTGTCTAAAGATGTTCATATCCTCTGGTTTTGTTCTCTTCAGCCTGTTAAGGGGACCAGGCTTCAGGCTACTCCGACACGGATGCCGGTGGTGATTACACAGACGGTTCGTACACAAGGTAAGCTAGACTTGATGAGCTTGGAGTCCATTTTAAACACACCACAGGAAAGTGATTGAGGCTTAAGTGTTTCTTTTTTCATGCAAGAGTCCAATAGAAGTGCCCCAGTATAATTACAAGTTTTATTGCAGGTGCTGTTGGGACACACTTCCAAGTGAGGAACCCCATGAGTGTGGCTTTTCAAGCTTCAGCCAATCAGAAACAGAAGCTAAATGACCCTGGGGGTGGGACTTTCAGGTTGGTTTTCTAAGAGTCCAGTAGGGGGCGACGTTTCTCAAGAATTGTTAGTTGTTTCAGTTTTAGTGTGGTTCAGACAGAATTTGAGAATGTAAAAATGGGTGTGATGGAATGAAGTCGTGTTCATGACTATCTATTATTGTGCTGAAAAAAATTATAATTTAAAAAAGATTCATTAAAGCTTTGAAATAAGTTTGGTACCAAACCCATTCCACAAGATTTTTACATTTTATATACAAACTGCTTCATGTATACATTTTATGTATGAATATAAAAAAAGTGACACTATGTACATTTACTAAGCATAAGATTTAAAAATATTAAATTAGAATTTAACAAGTTCTTTCACAGTAATGGACTTTGTATACATACATGTAACATAACTTGACAAATGTTTTATATAATACAAAATATTTTTAATATATAACTTTATATACATCAAAATATACCTGTCTCATGCATGGAAAAGCTCTTCTTGAATCTCCTCCATTTGTGTCTGCAGGGATGATGACGACATCAATGACGTGGCATCCATGGCTGGTGTGAACCTGAACGAGGAGAACGCCCGTATCTTGGCCACGGGTTCGGAGCTGGTGGGCACCCAGATCCGTTCCTGTAAGGACGAGGCCTTCCTTCCTGCCAGCCTGCTCCACAAACGTCTCCTGGAGACTGGTACAAAATAGCTCACCGCCACAATACTCTCATATACTGGAGCAGCAGTCTGGCAACGTGCTTGTCAGGATCAGTTTCTCCTGGCAGGTTTTCAGTCATAAAGAGGTTTAGGCTGTACCGCCACTGTGTGGGCAGTTAATATTCTGTCTAATTACTGTATCAGTGTTGACTGACGTTGTTTGAGGGCGGATCTTTAAATGGGTGTGGGATTATGAATGGATTTAAACAAAAAGCTGATGAAAGCTGGCCCGATGAGACAGGAAAGATGTGTCACTCTTTTCAAAGCTTTATGATTTGGCTTCTTGATTTAAATGCCATAATATAATATATAGCTAATACTTTTGGGCCAGATTAACAGTCAGGCATATGAATAGAAAGGATCTGCACACTTTCAAAAATCGACTAATCATTAGCTTCAAACTAGAGTAATGAGTGTTAAAGCACTGTATAATTAGGCTAGATTCAGATTTCTTTTTGTGTTCTTACAAAAAGTGTATGTACACACTATTATTAATTACTTGATGCACCTTTATATATGCCAAAACAGAAAATATAGGTAAAGTTTATATATTATATAATTAACGGAAAATTTAGAAGTTTTTGATGCCTCTAAAATATTTTTTAGATTACTATTATAGCATTCATTAGTATTTTGAATTCACTTTTTATTTTAAATATTTCTGTTTAGCTTTCATTTGTTTTTAAATTTTTTTAAGTTTCACCTTAAACTTATTTTATGTTTTAGGCAACGTTTCACATTTTTATTTTTCATTTAATATAAAATTTTTATTTCAGCTATTTCAGTTAACGAACATTATTTGTAATAGTTTGAATTCGGTTTATTAACAGTAATAACGCTGATAGTTGAATAGTTAAAATACTTAAAAAGTAGAGATCCAATGATTAGTACCCTTCCAGTCCCCTCTCCTTGATCTCCACCTAAGACTAGTGCACTTCCACTGGTCACTCACATGCTAAGTCAGTCTAATAATGAGTGCCCTGTGTCCGAGATGGAGGCCTCCCCGGGCTGCGAATGAATACTTTATAGGCCGTCTTCTGATGGATCTCTGTTAGTTTGCTGTGTGCTGAAATGTGAGGTTGCCTCGGGCCTCTTCCCTGACAAGGTCACTTGCATGCACTCTCTGAATGTCCCTGCCTAAACAAACAATGCACGTTTCAAACACTAGATGGATTCAAATCTACATTCCTGTAGATCCTACATGTGAACAAATTTAATTATTCTACATTTTGCAAAGACAATTTGAGCCTGCTTGGCCCCATAATTCGCAGACATGTTGTTATGCTATGGTGATGCAAGGTGAGTCTTCTAGGTTGCTAGGGTGTTGCTAGGCAGGAAAGTTTAAAATTATAAAATTATTTTTTGACAGTAAAGGCTTTCTATTTCTATTAAATGCTGTTCTTTTTAACCTTCTTATATAAATCCACAACTGTTTTCAATATTGATAATAAGAAATGTTTCTTCAGCAGCAAATCAGTATATTAGAATAATTAAAATGGGAAAATTAGTATTTTTATATATATGTGTGTGTGTGTGTATATGTATATGTGTGTGTATGTATGTATGTGTATATGTGTCTATAATTAGGACCAAACTCCCAAATGGCATGCATGTATTCTGAGAACACATTGCACTAACGTCTTATCAATAATGATTAGTTAACCTTCACATAGATCACTTTAAAGATCTCTTACAGAGCATGAAGAAACAGGAGACTGTCATATAGACATGAGGCAGGTCTTTGGCTCCCTCTCATCCAAAAAAGCACCCTCTATTATTGTATTTAAGCAAACTCTCTCTCCCCCCGTGCGCTTGATTTAGCACACAGTGCATACCAATGAGTGCCTGCGGATATGTGCTATTACATGGAGCCCGGCTGTGGTTGTTATGCTGTCGCCAGGGGGGTGGAGTGTGTTAAAAATGTAAATCTTCCTCCGGGGGAGATCTGCGCGCCTGTGTGTGTGTGTGTGTGTGTGTGTGTGTGTGTGTGAGAGAGTGACTTTCAGTTTGATGGCTGGATGAGGGAACAGGGAGGAGGTGCATTGCGCCACCTGCTGGATATGATGTAAAGAGAGTGAAGTGAGTGTGTGGGTGTGACAGATGCTAAGTGTGGCAGTGAAGTGTTTACCAGTTAAATTAGGTCATATCATGAAGCAGGTTTTAGAAGGAAAACAATAATACTTGTCTTTTAATTGGTTTGGTGCTCCAGGCCCAAAGAATCGCTTTTCTTCACTTATGCTCTACCTTCCCGAGTAACTTTAACACCAAACTTTGTATCATTTCAGCCAAGAAGTTTGGCGTGACGGAGGTGTCAATGGAGACGGTCACTCTCATTTCTCACGCCACTCAGGCCAGGCTACGCTCCATGCTGGAGAAAGTCTCGGCCGTTGCGCAACACCGCGCCGACTCCTGCAAAGTAAGAACCAATACCTGAACCGCTCCCTCCAGAACTTCAAAGAGAAACCACAAACTGACATTTACCACTGAACATTTCTCATTATATGTCCTTCACGCTGAAAATGTAACTCTTAATGTTAACCCTAACCAGAGTCTTGATCATGGGAGATACACTTGTATGAATAGCTTTTTATCACAATAAACTATACTAATTATATCTTCCTTTTATATCTCCAAAGCAGAAGTCAATCAGTACTTTATTTTAATTGATCAGTTCTTATAACAGATGACTAAAGATGCACTTTGGTGTTGATTTAAAATACCTTGGAATTACTTGATAAAGAACTTGTAATGTGTGTGTGTGTGTGTATATGTATATATATATATATATACATACACACACACACACACACAGGCTCACCGAGGCTGCATTTATGTTATGAAAAATTCAAAAAAAAAGCTGTAATATTGTGAAATATTATTAAAATGTAAAATAACTGCTTTCTATTTGAATATATTTTAAAATGTAATTTATTCCTGTGATGGCAACGCTCAATTTTGAGCATCACTATCTCGGTGTTCAGTGTTACATGATCCTTCAGAAATCATTCTAATATGATGATTTGCTGCTCAAGAAACATTTGATTATTATCAATGTTGAAAGCAGTTGTGTAAAAAATATTTTTTAGGATTCTTTGATGAATAGAAAGTTCAAAAGAACAGTATTTATCTGAAATAAAAAGCTTTTGTAACATTGTACTATACCGTTCAAAAGTTTTGGGTCAGAATATTTATTTATTTTTGGGAAAGAACTTAAAGAAATTAATACATTTATTCAGCAAGGATGCATTAAATTGATCAAGTGACAGTATAGACATTTATAATGTTGCAAAAGCTTTATATTTCAGATAAATGCTGTTCTTTTGAACTTTCTATTCATTAAATAATCCTGAAAAAATGTACACAACTGTTTTCAACATTGATAATAATAAATGTTTCTTGAGCAGCACTCAATGATTAGAATGATTTCTGAAGGATCATGTGACACTGAAGACTGGAGTAATGATGCTGAAAATTCAGCTTTGAATCACAGAAATAAATTTCATTTTAAAATATATTCAAAGAGAAAAAGTTATTTTAAATTGTAAAAATAATTCACAATACTGTTTTTGCTGTATTTTGAATCAAATAAATGCAGCCTTGGTGAGCAGAAGAGACTTTTTCTTTTAAATCTTACTGTTCTAAAACTTTTGACCGGGTGTGTGTGTGTGTGTGTAATATTAGTATTTACAAGAAGAGCACATAAAAGAACCACTACAATGTTGCATTTACCTGTGAGGCACTCAGTGTTTTCAGTTTTGAATTGTGTGCCAATTCAAAAATCATTGTGGAACCAAATTAGTATTGATCATAATAAGTTGTAATTGGTAATGCCATATACTTCCTGTGCTTATTGGTAATTAAAAATATATTTTATTATTTATTCTTTATTATTATTATTATTATTACTATTTTAATATATGCTAGTTTTGTTAACTTTATCACAGATGTTTGAATGTAATGCAGCTTGAGGAAAATCTAGACTTTAATTTTGTGCTAAGAAAAAGAAGAATGTCGCTATGGTGTCATGTTGCGATTTTTATCCCTTTCTGATTTTGAAACAAACTGTTCGAAATGAGTAACTGACACGGTTGTATGAAGTCAGCCTGTTGACATCAGCGAAAAACAAGCCAGACTTGAATGGAGACGGGAAAAGTTGGCCCTCCGAGTGAGGCGCAGCCTCAGCGCAAAAGAAAGCGTGCAAGAAGAGATGAGAAGAGCAGTGCCGTTCCCGCTGCTAATAGGCTATAGCCTCAGAAGTGCATGAAAATGTGTGGGTTCCTATGTGTGTGTGTCGCTCTGCTTTGGTCCTCCACTGCGCCTCACACAGCTCTTTTACCTGCAACGCTAGAACAACTATCGCAGGAAAGGGAGTCGGGGTTGCCTTGCAGAAACACTGCGAAATGCACAATTATCCCATTAGCTCTGGGTGACCTACTAACTTCACTTTCATTTATGTACGAAAGGAAAAAAGAGTGAAACTTTAGGCAAGCTGGGGAAAAGTTAGTTCACTCTTATAACAATGTAAAGGTGATAAACTTGTTGATGAGGATTTTTGTTTTCTGTTTTCACAGGATGAGGAGTTGTACGAGCAGGCTTCAGATGTACGGACCCAGCTGAAGTTCTTTGAGCAGCTGGAGAAGATCGAGAAGCAGAGGAAAGATGACGAGGAACGGGAGCTACTAATGAAAGCTGCAAAGGTAAGTTTGAGTGATGCGGGAGTGGCCATCGGCGCCAGTCTGCCCATCAGCGCCTTGCCAACGAACGCAGGCTTTTCCCGCACCACTGTTTAAAAGAAAACCGGTTGTGCTTTTAGGCCTCGGAGAGAAAAGACAGTGTTATTAAGACACAAGATTGCACTCTGCAGCTTCATACTGTAGCAAATTGCAGTAATGGCAAAGCCAGAGGGATTTATCCAGTCCCGAGTTGATTTGATTGTACTGTTGCCTGGACTGGAGTACATCAGGGGAAAGGGAATGAGTCTTCTGTTAGGAAGCGAGAGAGGATGTTTTAAATTTGCCTTGAAGTTGCTTTCTTTCTAAGGAAGTGACACTATCTCACTCACTGAGTTTGTTGGGTAAAAAAATCATGTTATATGTAATGGATGAACCTTAAGGCCTCACTACCTTTACCTTTTTGGCACTAAGCAAGTAAACGCTGCTTATAAATTAATCAAGACTACGCTTTTTAAAACTGCTATATAACCAAACATGAGGATTAGGAGGAATTTTCTGGGTTCTAAACAAGTTCAGTGCTCTCGGCAGAGATGGACTTATGGGGTGGTTTTTGATACTAAATTTCTATATTTAAAATGCAGGGATGCATTAATATTAAAATTCTGGCTGATACAGTTAAGCTGTTAATTATTTAACTTATAAATGGATGCTATTAAAATGATATGCTTTGTGAATAAATTATAAAAATATTAATAAATTATAAAATATATAAATAAATGTATATAGAATATTGAAATGTAAAATAATTATAAAAACACAAAACACTAAAATCTATTGTTTTAGATATTACAAATGTATTTAGATATCACATTATAATGTACAGAATGAAAAATGGATTTTAATGTTGAGGTTTGATAATTTAAATTATTAGTGCTTTTAAAGATAAACTTAAAGTAAGTCTGCTCGATTATTGCAAAAATCGCAATCACAATTATTTTGGTCAATGTTGAAAGCACGATTATTTAACAAGATTATTGGTGGGTGATATGATCAAAGTCTTAAACTAATACTAGCTTACCTCATGCAAGTAAAAGGTCCTCAAAACAGTTACAGAAGACAAATAAACAGTCAGCAATGCAATAAGAACAATGAAACTAATTATAAAGAACTGACAAATGTACAACAGATGAAAAGTACAATTTAAATAAACAGTGCTTTAAGTTTTTCAGGAAGATATACTAACAGTGGTGTTCAGATTAGTAGCCTACAATAGAAATTGAGTAAAGTAATTCAATGTAAAATAACACTGCTGTATAGATTAAATGTATACTAATCCTTATTGAAACTACAAAAGTTACATATTCAAGAGCAGTGAGTGATTTTTATCTTTTGTTGTTTGATTAACATTATTGACTGCAGCAGATTTATTAGGCTGCTGTCACTTTAAGAGAATCCAATATACTATTACACGTTCTTTCTCAACTGTTTACATTATTTTAAGACAACCTGTGTTATGTCTTAAATGTGAGGATGTTTAAGCTGTGAGGATGCTCAGCAAATCAGCATTTTGACATTTTTGTGTGTAGGCTATTTGACCGTATAGGCACATCCAAAGCTCACAGTATAGTTTGCTTATGTGCGTTTCGCCCCGTGTTGGAGTGGTTACACATAAAGCCACCTAGGGAACAGTGTCTCTTTTGCAGCTTAATGCGCTTTGAATAACACTATTTAATATTAAGCACATGCCGCAGTTTAGCAACAGTAGACTGCATTTTACAACAGTTTATTCTGCTGATTTGAATGTTAAGTTTGAAATCAAAAGTCAATTGCGATTAATCGCACAGCCCTAACTTAAGGCGAGCGTTAGATGGTGGCAAAGGTAATCTGAATGTAGACGAAAGGAGCATGAATAATTAAATATCCAATGTCGTCAGTGCCGGTAAAGAAAGAAATAAAATAATCTAATATAATAAATTCTGGCTAATATAATAGGCCGATTAAATATTTCCATGTTATGGCCAATTACTGATAAATGGCCATATTAATTGTTATATTAATTGTTTAATTGATAATTGTTCTTATTTTTATTTTATTTTTATTAATTGTTCTATATGCTATAAGTGAGGCATTGCGACATTGTGATTTGATAATTACATTTAACACTGCTATTAAATGATTTAATTATTATTAGATTTAACTTTAAGTTAAGTGTTAGATGATGGCAGAGGTAATCTAAATGTAAAAATAGGGGAGTAGTTGAGCATGAACGAAGTTCATGTCCAAAGTTGGTCAATACTATTAAATAAAATAAAAAATCTAATATCAGCTGATAATTAATGTACACTAAATATTTTTCTGGGACAAGTTGAAATTTTCTGTGGTAATTGACTACATATTCTCAGGTGATGCCAATACAAGTTGTATTGAAGTCAGAACATTTAATCTTTTTTGGGATTTAAGTTAACCAAAACGATTCAATCCCATCTCTATATATGTTCAGGAAATACATATTACTCACACATGAGTTCCTAACTATTTCATTTGTAATGGTGACACTTGAGACTGCAAGTAGATTCCAAAGCCGCAACAAACGGCTAATAGCAACTTCCCAGCATGCATTGCTCTCCCTTGAAGTTTCACTCCTTAAGATACGGTGGGGGTGTGACAATTCCCCACAGGAAAAGGACATGGCAACATGAAAGCAGAGGTAATTAGTTGACTTAAATGATAAATGCTGATGATGACGTTGAGAATGTCCCACTCCGAAGCAACTCCCAGTGCAGCGCCGTCCCTATTCTAATTAATGCAGTCGGCTAATTGACATGTCAGCCAGAAGATAATTGTTCTTATGTTGCTGTTGTTGGTCTCATATAAATACTGTTTGGGAATATAGTTGACCTATTTACATGCACATCACTGCGTACCAGCAGTTTGTCAACATGGTAGAATTATTAGAAAGGGCCTAATTGCAGACATTAATGTTTTCTCAATATAGAGTAAAAGTTCAGGTAAATGTCAAGGACTAGTTAACACTTTTTTTTTTTTTTTTTTTTTTTTTTTTTTTTTTCATGAACCATTTCTTTGTTACATTTTGATTGTTTTCTGAACAGATATTTCTACTCTAATATTGTTCATTTAAATGCTGAATATAATTTAAACCAGTCTATTTTAGTTCTAATGTTTCTCTTTGCTTGCAGAGTCGCTCAAGGCAGGAGGATCCTGAACAGGCCCGGCTTAAACAGAAAGCTAAAGAGGTGAGCTTTATGGAAGACTATTTAATAGTACTAATAAAAGTGCTCGACATACATTTTTCATGATTATGCCATTGCTATGACTTTGACATCATTTAGTCTGACATTGAGACAAATGGTCTTGTACGTCTCCTCCCCCATGCTGTAATAAACGTGTTAGAAGTCATCATTTTGCTCAGATGTCACACCGCCCTGCCGCCACCATGAGTCTAATATGGGCTAATCTTTGGCTTGTGGGGGGCATGACATGTCTGAGCACTATGAATTTTTCATCAGGTTTAATGCCATTAAAAGCAATTTTGTTGATGGGAAAAAAGCAGATATTTTGAAGAATGGCCTGGTTGCTGTTTTCTATGCAATAAGAATGAATGGGAACTGGTGAACAGACTAGTGATGCACAAATATTGAAATTAGGTTGATACCGATAAGCCGATAATTATTTGTATCTTGCCCAACTGAAATATGAATAATGTTATGAGAAAATGAACACAGTAAAAAACTATTACATGCACATAGCAACTCATTCTTAAAGGTGGAGAAAGGTTTCACCATCCTTTTAAATTAATGCAAATTATCTAAATATAAATATACATTATAAAATATAAAAGTGTGTGTGTATATATATATATATATATATATATATATATATATATATATATATATACATACATACATACATACGTACATGCACACACACACACACACACTGCGTGCGGTCTCTTCATTACTTTCTAGAGAGGTGCTTTAACGGGGGAGGAGGGGTGTCTTTTGGTGCCCCCTCAGCACTTGGTGCCCTACGTCCAGTGTGTGGTGCGCGTGGTGGAAGCGGCGCCACTGATCGTGATAACTTTCACAAATGAACACATATGAAGCGTAAATACAATCGGCAGAAGTAATAAGCTAAACGTAGGCTATTAATGAACTACACCACAGTCACATGACTTAAATGTTACCATCATTAAGCTTCCAAAAACTCTTACCAGTTTTTGTTTAACATTTTCCATGAAAAAGTTATAATAGTTTGCAAGACATACTAGTGAGTAGATGACTTTTCCTGTTTACCTGACGTTTAACCCCGCCAACCTCTGTAGTTCCATATAGACACTTGTTATCAAAGACCATTTACAAATAAAATAAGTTAACAATTACAAAAATCACAAGTTTTACTGATTCATTTTATATCGTAGAATAAAATGTGAAAATATCTTGAGATTGTTCACCACAGACCTTATTTTAAGCATTTAACCAAAAACCCATTGACTTTAGGATGATGGAGCTGGAATTGCTAAAATGCTAAGTTGTTTCTTGCATTTTATGGACAAAATGTGCATCTAAAAATAGTGCAGTGGAAACCGAGTGAGCTGATGCAGGAAAGGTGTGTGATCCAAGCACCCTAAACATGAGAATAGTTTATTTTAAGCTTCAAGAGAATGCATTAGCGTTTAACATACCCTGTCATTCACTTGACGCGTGTGCGCGTCCTCAGCGCAAAATGTTCATTTTACAGGTTATATCCATTCACGTGAGCATTTCCATTTTGCATTAAAGTGCTTCCTGACAGTCTGCGTCAAACTTCACTGAACGAGCGCCAGTGCGGCGAGCACGCGGCAGACAATGCAGTCGAGTCGAGAGGGAGACAATTAATATTCAGTGCAAAAACATTAATTTAGCTGAAATGTCTGCTGTTGGACGCTAAATTTAGGTTTAAAAATCAACATGTAATTCAAGTATTTTATGAGAGTAGTAACTGTAAAGGGGTAAGTGTGTAATATAATTATTATAATAAAACCATGCTTTTGCTGTATTGATTTACCATTTGTATAACCACACAAATTCCATATAGATAAACTATGGATTTGAAGCAAAACTATGGTTAATTTGTGGTTACCACTGAATAACTACAATAACCCTGTTATTTTATTATTATTATTATTATTATTATTATTATTATTGTTGTTGTTGTTTGTTTTTGTTCATTGTAAAACCATGGTTAATTTTTGTAAAGATAGATATATTCACTATGTGTGTTTTCATAGCACTCAGCGGACACGTTTGTTGGAAGGACACCATTGGGCAAGATGTGGAATAGTGTCTTTTGTCAATAAAATAAAAAATAATTGGACAACTAATCAATTATCAAAATAATCGTTAGTTGCAGCCCTAGTGCTGATAATCCAATATACAGTGTATAATAATACTTTTTTTTTTTTTTTTTTTTTTTTTAATGAACTTTAAAAAGACCCTCATTAGCACAGCGAACAGTTTTCAGGCTGTAATTTCCAATTGGTGCCAAGCAGGAACTTATAATTTTGAATACAGCAACTGGCCTATTTTAGAAAAAGACACGTCTCTGTTGTCATATCCCCTCCCTTTCTGCAAATAAGCTTTTTACACACCATATGTCGCAATGTCACCATATGTCTCTGTTTGTATTGACAACTACTGTTGGATCTCCGTCAAAGAGGATCTTTTCTGAACCCCACCGATCATTCAAAGCATGTTTTATTCAAATCTAGAGCCGCATAGCCCATTGTCTCTCTGTTGCTGTGGATATATTGTTTGTTTCAGCACTCTGTTGTTTTTCTTACCTGAGGGCATATAGTTATGGAGAAGCACTTCTTGAAGCTTCTTTGGTCTTGCTGCATCTCCTTTTTTCAGATCCCAGTATAGCTAACTAGACTAAAGAGAAATGCTGAACAGTACAGTTCTATATATTTATTTACATGATTCACCTCAAAGCAAGATAGCAGATCCTCATCATTGTTGAAGGCCTGTCTTAAAGCCTAGACAGATTCCTCCTCCCTTCTCCAAACCCCCTGATTTCTTACTTCTGAAAGAAGATTTTGGAGTGGGACGTGTCAATGTGTTGTCTCCTTTTTTCTTTTCTTTTTTTTTAAGGTTTTTTTTTTTCTTCTGGTGGAGCCAGAAGTTTAGATTCTTATTTCTCCCAGGCAGCACACTAAAATGATATATACTTTTATTATATTTTTTATATATTAAAATAAATGTAAAAAAAGAAAAAAAAGAAAAGTGTGTGTGTGTGTGTGTGTGTGTGTGTGTGTGTGTGTGTGTGTGTGTGTGTGTGTGTGTGTGTGTGTGTGTGTGTGTGTGTCTGTATGTATGTACGTGTCTGTATGCATGTACGTGTCTGTATGCATGTACGTGTCTGTATGCATGTACGTGTCTGTATGCATGTACGTGTCTGTATGCGTGTCTGTATGTACGTGTCTGTATGTACGTGTCTGTATCTATGTGTATGTATGTATATATATATATATATATATGTTACACACACATACATGCATGCATCACTCACCTAAAGGATTATTAGGAACACCTGTTCAATTTCTCATTAATGCAATTATCTAATCAACCAATCACATGGCAGTTGCTTCAATGCATTTAGGGGTGTGGTCCTGGTCAAGACAATCTCCTGAACTCCAAACTGAATGTCAGAATGGGAAAGAAAGGTGATTTAAGCAGTTTTGAGCGTGGCATGGTTGTTGGTGCCAGACGGGCTGGTCTGAGTATTTCACAATCTGCTCAGTTACTGGGATTTTCACGCACAACCATTTCTAGGGTTTACAAAGAATGGTGTGAAAAGGGAAAAACATCCAGTATTCGGCAGTCCTGTGGGCGAAAATGCCTTGTTGATGCTAGAGGTCAGAGGAGAATGGGCCGACTGATTCAAGCTGATAGAAGAGCAACTTTGACTGAAATAACCACTCGTTACAACCGAGGTATGCAGCAAAGCATTTGTTAAGCCACAACACGCACAACCTTGAGGCGGATGGGCTACAACAGCAGAAGACCCCACCGGGTACCACTCATCTCCACTACAAATAGGAAAAAGAGGCTACAATTTGCACGAGCTCACCAGAATTGGACAGTTGAAGACTGGAAAAATGTTGCCTGGTCTGATGAGTCACGATTTCTGTTGAGACATTCAGATGGTAGAGTCAGAATTTGGCGTAAACTGAAAGAGAACATGGATCCATCATGCCTTGTTACCACTGTGCAGGCTGGTGGTGGTGGTGTAATGGTGTGGGGGATGTTTTCTTGGCACACTTTAGGCCCCTTAGTGCCAATTGGGCATCGTTTAAATGCCATGGCCTACCTGAGCATTGTTTCTGACCATGTCCATCCCTTTATGACCACCATGTACCCATTCTCTGATGGCTACTTCCAGCAGGATAATGCACCATGTCACAAAGCTCGAATCATTTCAAATTGGTTTCTTGAACATGACAATGAGTTCACTGTACTAAAATGGCCCCCACAGTCACCAGATCTCAACCCAATAGAGCATCTTTGGGATGTGGTGGAACGGGAGCTTCGTGCCCTGGATGTGCATCCCACAAATCTCCATCAACTGCAAGATGCTATCCTATCAATATGGGCCAACATTTCTAAAGAATGCCACGTAGAATTACGGCAGTTCTGAAGGCGAAAGGTGGTCAAACACAGTATAAGTATGGTGTTCCTAATAATCCTTTAGGTGAGTGTGTGTGTATATATATATGGTAACCTTTTACAATAAGGTTCATTAGTTAACATGAACTAATCTTGAACTGCACTTATACAGCATTTATTAATCTTTGTTAATGTTAATTTCAACATTTACTAATACGTCATTAAAATTTTGTTAACTTTAGTTAATGCACTGTGAACTAACATGAACAAACAATGAATAGCTGTATTTTAACTAACGAAGATTAATAAATACAGTAACAAATGTATTGATCATGGTTAGTTCATGTTAGTTAATACATTAATGTTTAATAAATTAACCTTATTGTAAAGTGTTACCACATATATAAAAAGTATAATACTATTAAAAATTATCGTTTTTCATTAAACATTCTTAATGAAACCGTCTCTGTACAGATTATATTGCTTGATTCCTCATGTTGTTGAAACCAATCAACAACTTCATTTAGCGGCCAAGATATTCATAACTGCACATGTTGTATACACATTCTGATGCCACTGAGATGTGAAAACAGTTTTTGGAAACTTGCTCTGCCGTCTTGAATTGTTGGCTCATTATCAAGGGTTTACACCGCATGTTCCACCTTGTTAATAAGGAGTTCTGGAAGGCGATAGATCCTTCAAAACCTCCAGAGCCCAAAACTGCCGCTCACTCGCTGAAAAACTTGCAGCTGATATTCATCATATCAAAGACTCCTAGAATCATGCTAGAATTAGGATCATCTTAGGATCATGCTCGTGTTTTCTCATGTCCTTGACTTCATCCAGCGCCCCTAATTGAACCGCTACACTCAGCATCAACCTGTGCTGTTATTAAGGTGTTTCTCTCAGGCAAGTCATTCTGGTGGGCCGGGCTGCAGATAAGGATCAATAGAGATGGAGAGCAGCGCTGGCAGGCTCACTGTCGCTGCCTTTCTTTCTCTTGCCTGACCTTTGTAAATGATTATAGACTACAAGCATTTCTTTCTTCTCACCAACAGACAGGTAGGCAATTGAGAGAAAATGGCATTTCGACAAAACTAGTAGTTTCTAAACTCAGCCTTTTGGGCAAGTACACGTCAACATCACCTAAGAGTAATATAGCAAATATACCAAAAACTTTATATGTTTTCATTTATTATATGTTTTATATATAAATACATGACTGTTCGAAAGTTTGGGGTCAGTAAGGTATTTTTTGTTTGTTTGTTTTAAAGAAATTAATGCTTTTATTCAACAAGGATGGATTAAATTGATTAATAATGGCAGTAAAGACATTTATAATGTTGCAACAGATTACTCTTTCAAATAAATGCTGTTCTTTTGAACTTTCCATTCATCTTGGAATCCTGAAAAATGTATCACGGTTTCCATTAAAATATTAAGCAGAACATCTGGTTTTAACATTGATCATAAGGATCATGTGACACTGAAGACTGGAGTATTGGCTGCTGAAATTTTTTGCATCACCTGAATCGATTACATTTTAAAATATATTAAAATAAACAAGTTATTTTAAATTTAAATATTTCACAATATTATTGATTTTACTGTATTTTGGGGGGTGGAAGAGGAGCATTTGAGCATTTGGGGGGTTCTGTCACGACTCACCGAGCCACTTGTGCTGTTTGCGATTTGTGTTAGCTGAATAACTGCACTTGTGTGAGCTACTGAAATGAGCCAATCAGAGCAGAGCTCATCATTATTTTTCATGACCCTTCCAAATAAGGCAAAAACAGACCATTTCATTCTAGGGACAATTTATAGGGTTGTAAATGGACCTGTAAAACTGTATCTCGACAATTTTTGCCCTTAAATAAGCCACATATCCTCTGTATAGATATCAGAGAACAATTTAAAATATTGTTTCAACTCATTCTATGGCATCTTTAAGAAGCATGCAGTATACAGTATGTACTGTGTAGTAAGCAGAATGCTGCTATTCCATTCTGAACATAGCCATAGTGTTGCAGCACTTTTGGTTTTGATGAGGTAATTGGAAAATCTCAAAATCGGTATTCACAGTGGCGAACAGCCGTGTTAAAGTTGAGCAGCAGGATTTGTGATTGAGGTCAGTCATTAAACAGTGATTATGTGGAGCTACAGAGCTCTGGATTACAGATGGCGTAACTAGGTTCCCCTTTCACTCCTCATCAAATAATCGAATATGAACGTAAGTCAGCGCTCTAGCTGCAGGCAGCGACACCAAACTTTGCCTGTCCTTCTAGAACCTTCCATTTAACACCCCGAGAGTGGCTGTATTGTGTCCATCCAGGGCCTTCTTACCTCGCATTATTTCAAATAGATTCACGCACCCCGTCGTCTGCGTCTTTTATGTGCCCTTGGGCACATTCACCGTAGCTGTCAGGGTCAGGTGAAAGTTCAGTGCACCAGATCAGTGACATGCAGCAGTCACACTGGGCATGTTTACGTGTCAGCTCACTCTCTCTGGGGCATCCATGCGTGTGCATGCAATGTGCACAACTTCCCTTCCGATTAGCATAACCCTGACTTAATTAGCATGTAAACGTTGCCTTGAATTAGCGGTTTGTCAATTTCTCCCTCTTCATTATGTTATTTAGTTTGTGTTTGTGAAAGGAGGGGCAGGCTGCACAATTCTTTGGACAAATTGTTTCTAGCAGCACAAGTGACAAATTCAGTCAATTTAAAGTCATCTACATACACAATGAAAATTAGTCACTCTGACTGATTTACGTCATTCCATTACATGTATTCTCACAGATCCATCAAAAAGGCTCAAGTACCCCTTTATCAATTGATGTATATATTGATGTGTGTGAGTGTACATTTGTGTTTGTGTGTGTGTGTGTGTGTGTGTGTGTGTGTGTGTGTATATGTATATTAGGGGTGGCACAGTTCACAAAACCCACGGTTCGGTTCATATCACGGTTTTAGGGTCACTGTTTTCGGTTCTGTATGGTTCTTGTTGTTTTTTCTTTTAATCATTAACACTCCAGAAATTCACTTCAGCATATGATATATAGCTTAAATATCAACAATTTATGATGCAGTATTAAAAAATAATGTTAGATCATGTAGAAGTTGTTTCATGTTAATCATGTCAATATTGAACAACGTACTGTGGCTTTAATTCAGCGTGAGCTGAACTTTTTGCCCAAACTTCAAAGGCCTGTTTAAATTATTAAAACTAGAAGCATATCTTAACTTTAATGATGCGTTTATCGTGTGAACTACTTATATACAACGTAACGTGTGTTTGGGACAGAGGGGAACACGGTCGCATTTGCAGCAGATATATGCTGCCCATCATAAATCAAACGAGACAGACAGGGGTCGGAGGAGAACATTGGAAAATGTGACAGAATGGACAATATTCGTCTATATTTGCAATACACAAGCCGTGGTTCAGCTGCGCGAGACAAACGCTGTCAGTATGAATGCACAACGGGCGCGCGGCTCCTTCTCTCCATACGCACTCCTTGCGCGTGCGGTGTGAAGCCGGCGTTATACGACGCTTGCTCATCCTCCAACTCCAGGCAGCCTTCCTTATCTCTCCCACTTGCCATTTCTACACGTGACGTGACCTGCTGCACTCCACTTTTACTGTATGTCCACACACCCCTCTTATTTTGCGCAAAAAGGACACCTACTGTCTGAAGTAAGATACGGGCACGAGGCTACATTGCGCAGGCGTCGAACCGTGCGTTGCACACGCTCTGAACCTGAGACAAGCGAACTGAATGGTTCGGATGATTTTTCATGTACCGTGCCACCCCTAATGTATATATGTATATAATACAGTGGTGATAAAAAAAACTAATAAACAAATTTCAAAAAACAGGTGAATGGTCTTCATTGTAAAACTTAAATACAGTTTAATGCTTAAAATGAGTTACAAGTGTTAAGTCAAGAGTAGAGAGTGATTTTCTTTAACTGAAGAAAAACAGGCATTTTGACATAATTTTGTGTGTATTTGACTGACTGTTTAAGCGCAGTAAGCTGCTCATTTTGGTACTTGCGACTCACAAGCTGTTTGTGAGAGTATATATACACACATACACACATACAAGTATACAAGCTGTTTGTGAGAATGTGTGTGTATACAAACAGTATATAATATATATTAAAATAGACATTTTATTGGTAAAATGGTAACAAAATGCAAAAAAAAAAAAAAAATATTAATCACAGTTAGTTAGCTATTAATATATTGATAGCCTAGTATTTTAGGTTTTATTTTTATTTTATTTATAGGTTTAACTTAACAAAATGAAACTCTTTCCAGGTCCTCCTGGTTGGGAATCTCTTTTTGGAACGTCATCTGTCTTGTACCCCACCTCTAATGTTTTCCCCCACTTCACTTCATATCTCCAGTGGCCACTGCGGCTCAGTGAATGCACTTTCTAACAGGGCTGTCAATGACACACAAAGCCGTTTTTGCTGCTTGCTTTTTTTTTTTTCGAGTTCATGGCCACAGTGGTGTGAGTGTCAGGGTGAGGAGAGGTGAGGACTCTCTCTGCATTCTATGCCCAGCAGCGCTCACTCCGAGCGGGGGAACAGAGGACGCACAGCCCCCCCTCCTCATCCACCCCTCCCGGCATGGCTGGCTCTGTCACTGCCTGCTAGGGTGAGATGACTTTACCTGCGGGCTGTGCTTTTTGAAAATCGCTCGCTCTCTCTCATTCTCAAACACTCACTCACTCACTTTCTCTCTCATTCCCTCGTGAAAAGAAATTGAATTAAGCACCCAGATACGGCAAAAGCTCTGAGTTATTTGCTGCATTGAAGCTGTGCATGATGTTCGGAGCTTCATTTGCTCTATAGAGCTCTTCAGGGCAGTTTGGAATGAATGTAAAATACACAGCATACAAATATTTGAAAATGATAATTCAAGTAAAAGAATGTGATACACTAATACTTATTCGGGGACTTGTTATTCACAGACCTAGACAATGTATGTCTGTTTCGCATGAATGGTTTTGATATACCGTTCATGCAGTTAATATATTGATTGAATGTTCTTGCCTTTCAGATGCAGCAGCAGGAGCTCGCCCAGATGAGACAGCGGGATGCCAACCTTACAGCCCTTGCCGCCATTGGTCCCCGCAAGAAACGCAAGCTTGACTCTCCTGGGGCCCCAGCAGGTGCAGAGGTAAGACCCTTGGGCCCTTATTTATATGGACCTCCTAACTAACGTTCATGTGGGCCATAGCATGTCAGCTCCTAAAATGCTAAATGTTTCTCTTTAAAAAGGCTTTTTTTTACTTTTCTAGTCTATTTTAAAAAAAAAAATAGAAAAGTAAATCTTAAGATTAAATTGTCATTATCATTAGCACATTTAAAGCGTTTTCTAGTTTAATGTAGTGTAACAGTGACCAGACACTTTTTTTCAGTGGGCTTGGTTGCTTTAGTATTTTTCCCATTAATTTTGTCCATCATCCATTAATAAAGAGAGAAAGTGTTCAAAGCCATAAACCAAATTAACCAGCTCTGAGATGGTTCATATTACAAACATGAAATGGAATAAAGATTTTACAAGATTGATTTCTTATCTTAGTCTTTTGTGAGGGGAATGAACTACAAAGCACTGCGAACATTGTCAAAAAACTATGGTAAAACAAATATTTTTGCTTTGGGAACCTGACTGTTGGACTCACAAGCTTATAATATATGGCCATAATAAGTGCCCCAACCAGTGACATGCTCAATGGATTTTTTGCTTGGGCAAAGCTTATTTGTACTAATTTAGTAAATCAAGCAAGTGTCATTTCAGTTCTATGTAAATACTGTGACTTCACATGCTGCCGCCCATGGCATATTATCAATAAGAGACTTACTAGACGATATCGCACATAAACGATCATTACCACTATTAACATTAACAGTAGGGGCTGCCTTCTAATGACCAGCCACATGGTTTAGATCTCCTCTTGCATTGCAACAATCTGCTGCTGTGGAGGCCACTAAATGTCCCTTTATGGAGAGCATAAATAACCAAATAAAAGCATTATTTCTGCTCTATGAATGCACTGCCGACCTCTTTCACTATGGATTACCTTCATCCACCCACATAAAACATAACCAAAACAGATCAGCAAACAAAACCAAACTTTGATTGCACAACTCATGCTTTCAAAGATGTCTTATTGGTGTCACAGGTAAGAGCATTTGCATCCAATGCGTCCAGAATGAAGGCAAGTAGATGTCTTCTCTCTTCATTTTCATTCCATCATTTCTGTCTTTCACATCAAACTCAACGCTGCCTTTGGCGGTGCCTCCCCCAACATGTGCGCAGAAGCTCGCGCGCACACACTGCCTCTATGTGGAGCAAAGTGAATATGACTTTTCTAAAGGGGTCGGTCCTCGCCCAGAGGTCCGTGGCTGGGCCTGCTCTGAAGGGTCCAGTCAGAGATTTCATCACAGCAATGTGCCTGAAGGGCAGCATGGCCTGGAGCGGGAGGCAGCCATGTCATAATGGCTCCACTCATTCTTCACCCACCCCCGTGTCCTGACAGCAAAATACCTCGTCCTTGCTCCCTGTTCGCTGTCCGTAAGCTTCCTGGGGTTTTGTTCTGCAAGGAACTTTGTCAGGGACGTAGAGATAAAATACTCAAGTTCTTGTTTGCAGCAGTTGAGGAAAGGGTGCAGTTTTTTGCTTGGCCTTTGTCTGGGCTCAACGCCCTTGAGGCGGTTTGTTGTTTGATTGCTATTCCGTCTGTCTTTTGGGTTGATGAAGCGTTTAGGCCAGAGGGTGGCCCTGCAGGACTGCTCAAGGGTAGATTAGTCACAAGGGCAGGTGATGAGGACGTTTCTGAAGGGCGAGTTTTAGGGCACGCTGTAATAAAGGCCGCTGAGTTCCTGTGGGCCTGCATACCAGACTGAGCCTGGGGGCAGATCACACATGAGGGTTCAGAGTTGAGCTGTTCTAACATGGGCAGCCCATATTAACATGTTCATCCTAGTCCTGAGGCCAGGGGGAAGAAGGGGACAACGGATTGAGAAACAATCCATGTGGAAAAAGAGGAATAGAAGATGTTTATGTATTGTCTGGTGCACTTCTTGTACTATTATAGTGTTGTTTTTCTTTGAATCAAAAACAAATGGAAGATATGGATGCACAATTGATCCGTACTAAAATTTGAGGGTGGGTTTTTAAAAAAAAAAAAAAAATTATTTATTTATTTTTTATATTGTCTCTGCACATCTTGTATTACTACTATTATTATCAAGATCACCATGATTCTTGGCATCCACTATCCACAAGCACTATTCTCAGCTCGCATGCATTCCGGAACATGTTGACTTTAACTTTCAGCTGAAGTCAAGAAAAGAGAGTACTGTGAGTAGGAAAAATGGAGACGAAAAGCAAGAAGAAATGTATCTCTCGTACAGAAAAGGAGAATGAATATACGGTTGCCCTTCCCTGCAGCAGAATTAACAGGCATCACATGGAAAACAATCTCAGCCCCGGCTATGAAAGAGAGGAGAGGGCCATTAAAAGCAGCCTGAAGGGATGGACTGGACCCAATATCACTAAAGCAAGCTCTCACTCACTGAAGTGAGGGCTCGCTCACAGGCAAAGAACCGTGCAGAGTTCTATAGCCACAATTAAAATCTCCCCCTCTGCCAGATCGGCCAGAGGGCAGAGACCGAATAGGGGGAGGGAGGGGGACGTGGGGGCAGACATGGAATACCAAAGGCAGATTGAAATGTGTAGCCAGTAATGAGCTCTACCAAAGCATAGCTTTTTGTAGCAGCGGTCTAAAGTTTAAACATTACCAGTCATTGAACTGAGAGTGTGGTTGTTCTGTATGTATCGTTAAAGGGACTGTTCATGTGAAATTTAACTTGTCATCTTTTACTCGCCTTCATGTTGTTTTAAACCTGTATAACTTCTCTGCAACACAAACCGCATATAGGGATTCACAACAGATCTGTAATTTTTATATTAATATTTAATTTATAATTTATAAAATAAAATATAATATACATGCATGCATACATACATGCATACAAACAAACACTGGCTACACAAATCATTGCACATTTTAGATTTTTTCATCTAGATTATTTAACGTTCAAAGTTAATCTTTAAAAACTCTTCAATTTAAAGCTAGCGTGAAAATAACCTGTTTTCTAATGCATGTTATTGATCTTTATTGTGAACCAATTTACCTGTGTATGTTTCTTTTTGCAATTTTGACTTCGTAATTTTTGATCAAAATTGTTGTTTCAGGAAGTTGACACATCTCTCTATGTATGTTCTCTAGAGATTTCTTGAAGTATGCCAGACATTTATGTAGTCTACTTAAACTGCTTAAAGTCTGATAATACTGTAAGTTTTGTACAGCATCCACAATTAATTGCACAATTAAAAGTAATCCAGATTAATTGCTATTTACATTTCATTGCGACATTAATTTTTAGCAATTTATTTTCCTGAAAGTTATTTTATTTTTGTTTTTATTTTTAGACATAAATAATTATATCCTTAATATCAGTAGGCTTCCATTTTCTGTCCCCTAACATCTTAACCTTGGCACACACATCGTGCTTTATCTCTGTAGTTTGTTACCGTTGTGTAAAGTTGGATCATTAATATAAAATTCACACAGATTCTCTTGTTTCCTGTGGCAGATTTTGCCGGTTGATTGGAGCTTCAGTGTTTTTTCATGCACGGTGATGTGATGAGTCTTGTGTGCGCTATCTGTGGGTTATCTGCATGTGTTTTGACATGATAAGAAGGAGCATGAAGAGTCTGTTATCAGTTTGTAGGGGTTGCTCGGAATACCGTAATGCCAAAAATTGCCTCTTTCTGACCTTAGGCTACCATTGCAAGAAGTGGAAGGTCTTTGTTAGTGGATAGGGCTTTGTAAGAGTGATGATGTGTTCTGTTTTTCTTAATTTTGTATTGATCAATTCATGCTTTGACAAGAATTTTTAAATTCCCAGAAAAATCTAAAGTGTCTGACTGAAAAGGATTTTAAATTGTAAAGCTAGTTACCGAAAATTCGACTGAAGATAAGTTAGAAATAATGTAATTTTTAGTTTTTACTATTTTTATTGGAGACAGTTTTTACAGTCGTTTTAATATTTTATGCAATGAATGGTGGTTTTATAACCTTAATTTATGCATGAAATATTTCTTTGTAGATCTGGATATTACTGCTATATAATTAATTTCAGTAAATAAACAATGCTAATCTTTTTCGCTCATCATTGACAATTTTTGACTCACAACACGCATGGTAGAAAGCTTGCTTAAAAACACAAGCAATGTGTAACACTTGATGGACTTACTGTAGTTTGTACAGGGAGTTGACAACATGGAAAATCCCTTGCAGTATGTAGCTATGATAAAATGAAGAGCAGGGCCTCCAGAATATTTTCAGTCCTTCTTGGAATACTGTTATAAAAGTCTTGATGTGTGAGGAGTGGAATATTGCATCATTCTCCATGAGGAAAAGTGCCTTGAAGGATGAGAGAGATGGAATTTGCTATTTCTACTGTGTGCTTGAGAACTTCACATGATGGTTCAGGTTTGATGATTCTCAGATTGGGAACTTGGTGAGAGCATAAATGCATCTGACCTTATCTTGGATTAATAACGTAACATCAAACCATATACCTGTCTGGATGTAGGAGAAAAGAACAAACATGGATCTTCAGAACTTGCCTTTTTGCGATTACCTTATGTTTCAGCTTAAGAGTACTTTTAGTGTCTCAGAATACTTGCTGTTCTTTTCTTGGATTGTGATCATCTTGTTTTGCCACTCTTAGCATAGCACCCTGTTTTACCTGTTATCTACGTTCACTTCCAATAATAACAGCACAATAGACCTCAAAGAGGAACGTTTGTTCAGCCATCAACTCTTTTAGAATGCAAGTGCATGCTTTTCGCCAGCTTATAATGATGCCCCTCTATTTTGCCCACATCAATGAAAAAGCATTCGGCTCCGTCAACAAAGTCAAGCCTTTGGCGCTTTTAAGATGCCCATCTCAGAAATTAATTACCTCCCTTGTTAATCTTCACTAATTAAAATTGTAAGTTTATTGGTTCATGATGGCCATGGAAGGACAACACTCACCAAGTTCCCTCCAACTGCAAGAGTTTTGAGAAAGTTGGCTTTAGTGACACCAATCAGAACAGTTGGAGACTCTTTTGGATTCATAGCTGTTGAGACGAGTTTTTACCTCCTTTTTTAAGAATTGTACTTTTGTACCCACATATAGTGACATCCTTTTGTTTCTTTTTGTTTTGGGAAGAAAGAACAGTTGGTCCAAGATTAGCTGCAGAGGTTGCCTACATGTAGACTAATCCATTAGTGTGGATAGGTTATTGGCTTCCTTTCTGCTGCTCAAATGGAAACCCATTAACGGAGGTAATGTGTGCCTCTGGCGAAGCCCACAGCACGGAGGCAGTGGAGGGTGTATGTCTCATGGAGCAAACACACACTGGTGTTTAGAAGACTAACAGTCTCCTGAACCGATGAGCCAAATATTTCTTTCACTGTCACTTTCTTTCTCTGTTTTTTTTTTTTTTTTCTGTTAATTTTTTATACTTGTCCTCCTTTAACTCTTTTCTGTCTTTTACTCTATATATCTCATACTTCTCTCTCTCTCTCTCTCTCTCTCTCTCTCTCTCTCTCTCTCTCTCTCTCTCTCTCTCTCTCTCTCTCTCTCTCTCTCTCTCTCTCTCTCTCTCTCGCTCTTTTGCTTTCTCCTGACGCTCTCTGGCTGACACTGGCTTGGGTACAGAGTCACATTGATCTGTGAAAAATCCTTCAGGCGATCATGAAATATTAAATTCAAGTCATACTCTACCACTTCTCTCCTTTCTCTCTTTCGCTCCCTCTCTCTTTTTATCGCTTTCCTTCACGATTCGCCATGTCCTTCCTTGCATTTAGTTTGTTCGCACTCTATTTCATCAGTTGGAACAAGTTACAACCTTGCACAAGTCACACAGACTGATCTCTCTGCGTTTTAAGCGTTTGCTTAAATCTTAAGTGTAAACACCTTTCTGGAGTCTAACTAGAACAGTCAGTTGCAAAGCACTCTTATTCAAGGATTCAATAGCATTTATTTGTTGTTGATGCTATAAAATAAAAACAAAATGGTTGTCTAATTTATGTAAATCATCAGATTTTTATTATATTTTAGACCTCAGTTGGTATACACATTATGGTTGTGAACATTTATACCAATTGAGGAAACGTTGATTTTGGCGACTTATATATTTTTGTTCCTCAGTTGTTACACATTGTGGTTATTAATTTCTTCATAGTTATTCTTATTGTTGCTTAAAGAGTAAAAACATCTGTGAATTTAAATGGTTATATACATTGTCTTAGATTTCCTGTCCTTCCTTTTTTTACGTTTTTCTTTCTCCCCCACTGCCAGAGATCTCTGGTTGGTTGTGTAAATAATCTGTTTCATATTACCGCAATGACCCTCTGTGTGTGTGGAAGCCAGAGGGGTATTGGCACCATCTTGACTCACCCTCCTGATTCCCTCAAGCTGTTCAGCTACCATTACAGCTCATGCTATTGCTCTTTATACATTGTGTATATTGAAACGCAGTAGGAGTGCATTTCACCATTCGTAATGTAACAGCAACATTGTTTGTTAAATCCATTCCGTTGATAAACAATGTCATATCAACTTAAAGTTGAGACACAAAATCAGTAGTAGTGGAGACATTCACCAACCAGTCCACTGTAATCGAAAAATTTGTTGTACTCCAAAATAAAGACCGTTTTAAAGACCATCATGCTACGATCTTTGTTGAGCTACTTCATGTGTTTGTATAGCATCGCCCTCAAGCTTAATGTGTACCTTGTAGCCATGTAAGCTGTTGACAAGTGCTCTTTTTTTCCTTTTTTTTTTTTTTATACAGGCAACACAATGTGGGAGAGCTATTTGAATTGCAGGCAGATGTAGGCAGAATGTTCATTCTCCCGCAAGTGCTGCCTGAAGCATCCCGGTTCTTTGTGCTGAGAGAGTGAAACAGGGCGAGAAAGGGATATGCCGTTTCTAAAATGTGTGCAGAATATTTGTGAATTTGCACCGTGGATAGTTACCACACAAATTCGACATGCGTACATTGTCAGAGTGTCAAATTAGACACTTAAATTATGTTGGAAAATCTGGAGATGTCAACTCCTACAGCCCGGATGAATCACAGTATGTGGCATCTTCTGACATTCATATCTGACCCAAGTGTTTGGCATACATGCTGCACTTTTGTTTTACTGAAAATACTTTTTGGTGGTTATTAGCAATGATTATGGCAGATTTGAGAACTTCATATATTGATATGCTAGTGATGGATATCTACAACGTGCCATATCTAGAGACTTGGGGTGGGTTCTTTTATTCTAATGTGATCTGCTACCACCATGAACACCCTAGAATAACCATAGCAACCACCCAGAATACCCCCAGAGAATTTGGTGATGGATTCAGGGTTGATTCAGGGTTTGTAGTAGTATATTTATCAATTGGACTAGCATGTTTTTTGTTGTGTCTGTACTTAATTATGTGGTGAGGTAATGATGGAACACCACAAAACCTCACATGCTCTTGTTTTGGTTGGGGCCGCAGGCCTGGATTTTATCCCAGCTCTGCCCCTCAGCTCCTCAACTTCACTGGAGGCAAAGGAACTGCAGCTTTGCCACTATTTCACTAATTAGAAAATCCCCTTCCCCGCAGCAAGACTTTTTAATTGTGTAGTGTCAACTACTTTACAGATTTAATCCATGGTTAAAACACACCAAACCACAAACTAGGATTGTATCATAAATGGGCTGGAAAAGTGACCATGGTCTTAGCAGCTTCCATAGCACCATCTTACACTATAGGTAATATATAGCTTCCAAAATGGGGTTTTGACAGCAGTGCTATAGAACTACTATTTTTGGTTCCCCAAAGAACCTTTGTGTGAATAGGTCTCAAAAGAACGATTTTTCTTAGTGTGAAGAACATCTTAATAATCTAAAGAACCTTTTGTGCAATGGCATAAGGTTAAAGGTTCTTCATGGAACCATCGATGCCGATAAAGAATCTTTATTTTTAACTCTGGATCTTCTTCAAAGGAGATTAAGCGGCCTGTTTTGAAGTCCAACCATGTTCCTCATAGTTTTGTAATTGCACAAGGTTAGATGGTCCTGGATCAAAGTAAAAGACTGCCATCAAAAAGCCGGCTAGTACAGGGTTAAAGTGAAGTGGAGCAGGGTTGCGTAGCCCCAGGCGGCAGTTCTGCTGAGACTGGGCTGTGTTCGTGCAGAGGCAAGGCGAGTCATTTCCCCAAACGCTGGAGACACACAGAACCCCCAGGCACTCTCTAACCTTTAGAGGCCAGAAGTGCTCACAGTCGTTTGGAGGAATAAGGTGGAGTAATAAGGTTTTTTCTCTCTCTCCATTTTGTCTGGAGAGGCTTTTCTCTGTGGTGGTTTGGTCACTTTGAGTTGAAGGGCTTCTCAATTCTAGGGTAGCATATTTGGAGCAGAGCTGTTTCTTGCATGACTTGTATTTGTTTTTAAGATTTTAAGACCTTTACGTCTGGTTGAAGGATACGTTTCATGCCGTTCTGCTCAATTCATGGCTTTCAGAGACCTACAAGTGTAAGCTGCCGCATCTCTTCAGGGTTTGGAGTCAGTTCCTCTGGAGGTGTTTGCTGTCCTACACACAGTGAACATGCACAAACACAACTCAAGGGTTTATAACACACTTTAACCCTAATGACACTTGAAAAGATAGCTTGTGCACCCTACACATTCCACTCCACAGCTAATGTGGTTTAAAAAATACATTTCTCTCAGTGCCTGGGGCATGTTAATGCTCACATCTGTAATATATTCATCCATATCTTTACACATTTATGCAGGCTTAACAAGCTCCATCTCTAACGCACCACTAGGATAGTGGCAAAATGCCCTGAGCGTGTTCACCCACACATGCTAACTGTGAAGCGCAGTCTTCCTGTACTGCAATATCGAGTTGAGCAAGTAAAACTGTCTCTTACTAAAGGCTAGAGTTTAGGTGATTACATATTGGATTTTTATTTTAAAAAAATGAATTTGTAAGTGAGATCTGTTTTGCTTTTTGTTAGTATTTTATTATGGGTCAACTATGAAAATGTAGTTAAATCAAGCGGAGTCGGGAGTTCTTAGAAAAGTTGTCTTTGTATTTATTATGGTTTTGAAACCATTTTAGACGGTTTTCAAGAAAAATTAAATTTTCTGATAAGAAGGTCCTCCAGAAGGTTGGGTCCCCAGAAAACACAAAGCAAAAATGGATATAGTCTACCAAACATTGTAACTGTTTCATTTTTTTAAATGTTTCTCTCCTTTCTTGTCATATACATAATTGTATATGTTTGCTTTGTATCTTTCTGGTGAGGTTTTTCTCACTATAGTCCCCTTTATCTTGCTCACTGGGCTTCTTAACGCAGGACGGAAGCCGCTTACATGCATTTACTCTGAAAATTGCTTCTACAAATAATTTTTAATTGAAAATGTTCTTCAGGTTTATACATCCAACATTAAGTATAGCCAATTTAAGTTTGTAAACAATATGTTGTATTTATAATGTCACTCTTACTATTTATCTAACAGTTGTTTATTTTGAACATGTTTTTTTTCATACATAAAATGTATAGATGGATTTTAGGAAGGGGTCCTCATAAAAGATTCATCATATTTGTGGGTCATTGGCATCATAAAGTTTGAAAACCCCTGGCCTGGGTAACATTTTGAATTTTAATATTTTCATGTAATATTTTGATTTTATTTTTTCAACTTTATTTAAATTAACACAATTTTTCATAGTTTATCAACCGCAACGACTCTGGTTGGTTGTATCACATGCTGCCACTTGCAAAAGTTATGTAATTTGAATATATAAGATATAACGGTTTTCTTTCTTATAATATCAGGACAGGTTTTTCCACCCTGTTTTTTTTTTGTTTTTTTTTAACTCTTATGCACGCTTTAACAATAAAAAAGAATCTTAATTTTAAAATGGAAAAACATGCTCATTATAGAAGTGGTGTATTCAGGTTATTGCATGTATGAATTGCATTATTAAAAAAAGATGTCATTGACCCATTTATTTGAAGTTCAAGACCTCATTCATAAATGTTTATTGATTTGATGTTTGCGGACCATTGCGTGGCATCAGATCCTGAAATCTCGCACTAGCTCGTTACGTTTCTCCACACACATACAGCATCCAATGCTCGGCATTGATTTCAGGTTTATTTAAGTGTGTGCAATATGTGACCAGTGGCTTACTATCACGTGATCATATCTTGTACTCTACTTCCTGTAACGTTCTCTTCTGGGTGTGGTTATATTTTGGCATTAATGTCTGATTTCAGTATTGCATTTCATTCCCTTAAAGTGCTCCTAACAATTTTCAAATAATGAGCCAACATTAACGATGTACAAGGCCGCGCACCGACCTGCCCGCGTAAACATGTCCTGAACTTTGCCAGCCCTGGGTGTGTGTGAGAGTCGGAATCATCCAGGGTGTGTAAGAGCTTGTATGAGGGTGATATAGATCCCACAAAGCTGCACGTTGTTTCTGTAGGGTGTGGTGTGTGTTTTGTGCCCAGAGGCCGTCTTACACCTTCTCATGTATACTTAGTATTCAGTGAAGGCTGGAGACCCTAACCTCATTCCAGCCAAGTGATGTCATGCTATAGACCCCCTGTACGGCTGATGAATACGATACACATGCGATCTTCCTCCCTCCTTCAGTAAATTGGATCTAAGGTCTTTCCCCTCGAGGTGGACTACGTAAATAATCCTAATGTGGCGACAGCTGCTCATGAGCCCTCGGTTTCATCGTCTTGACTAGTAATATCTACGCATAGATTTGATTTGAATGTTCTTTGTTTTTCGTAAGAGTTTGGCTGTGATCTTATTCTTTCCCACTCACATTTGTTTGAGTCAAACCTGAAGAGGAACTGCTTTGAGATACTGTAGTTGAGATCAAAAGTCTGCTGCCCGGGGCACGAGGTGTGGTTCTCTAGCCTCGAGCTGAGAACAGATGATCACATGTTGTGCAGGTGTGCTGACAAACACACAAAAGCACAAAACCAGAGGATCTTTGATGACTGCTAGGGTTTTACTGCAGAAATGTTTGTATAAAAAAAATCAAATCAAGGCCAGACTGCTTCGCCTCAGATTTAGATTTAGACTTCATGTCTGTGCTTCTTTAATTTTATGTTTAATTTGCTTTATTCATTTTTGACTCTTTTAAATAAACCCAAACCTTTTAGCTTAATCTTTTTTTTTTTTTTTGTCTTGTTACCATTTTAAATTTAACACAAAACAATCTTACCTAATCAAATCTTTGAGAATAAAAATAATTTTATTTCGCTTTTTTGACTATTTTAAATAAAACACAAAGCAATCTAACTATCCAGTCTTTGAAAATAGATTATATAATTTTATTTTGTATTATTTTAAGTTAAACACGAACACAAAATGATGTGACCTAATATTTGAGAATAATAGTTTTTTTTTGTTTTGTTTTTAACCGTTGTAGCCCATTTATAATTAACATGTATAAATATATTTATAAATGTAACACAAAATAATCTTTCAATCCAGTCTTTGAGAATAAAAATAAATGTTTTTTATTAATTTCTTTTTACTGTTTTACATTAAACACACAATCCGATCTAATCCAATCTTTGAGAATTAAAAAGTAGTTTTTAAGCTGTTTTATTATTATTATTATTATTATTATTATTATTATTATTATTATTAAAAAAGAATTGTGAGAGGGTTATTGCAGAGCAGAGATTTTATACAGTAAAATGTTGTCAACAGCAAAATAAATCAAAATAACAGCAAAGATATATAAAAATGGTAACATTTATTACAATTAACATTTTTATTTTATTTTCAAAATAATTCAGTGTTTTTCCAACTGCGAGATGTTTACGGTTAAATAAAAAAAAACGGCCTACTTGATGTAGAAACCATTTCATCAGTCATAACCTTGACAAATGTCACACTGACCTAATGAAATCTTTCATTTATTCCCATTCAGTTTCCTGCGGGCTCCTCTGGATCAGCGACCGGTTCTACCTCATCCTCCACATCTTCAGTCCGGCAGACCCGTCAGCGCATCACCCGGGTCAACCTCAGGGACTTGATCTTCTGCATGGAGCAGGAGCGAACCACAGCCAGGTCCATGTTGCTCTACAAGGCCCTTCTGAAGTAGCACTGATCCAGTGAGATGGATGAGATCATCCACCCTAATGGTACACCACCTGCTCGACTCTCAACATTCAAGTCTTCCCCTCCTTCTCCGCATTCATCTCCGGTTTGTGCCTTCAGACTCACCTGTGGCATGAACTCTTTGATCAGTACGAGCGTGTTGCTGTGAAACTTCCAAACGTGGCCGTTCTGGAGATGAGAAGGTTCTGGAAAAGCACGTAAGGCGGCGGCTGTGGACACCATGTGATTATCCCCTTTGGGCGACCCTTTTATGGTTTTATTTTCCCTTTGTTTTGGATTAATGAGCCATCATTTTGAGCAATGTTGATCTTTTTATTCATTAACTTGAACTCGGACTGGTTTTACGTTTCAGGATAGAGATTGAGATTTGTTTTATATAAATAGTGGCTGGACTTGTTTTTAACAGAAAGCCTCATTTGCAATAGAGACACTGGAAATGTGAATGCAAAGTTTTAGAGGTCTAACGAGTCGGGAGTATTTTTAGTAACTTATAAGTAGCGCATCTTTAAGTCTCTGAGGGAACGTGTGGATGTTTTTGGGGGGTTTTTTGTTACAGATTTATGCAAAATGAAGAAACTCTGTGTTGTAAAACACTGACTGTCTTTCATCCTATTGGATGGTCTTTTGAAATTCAGTGACAGTTTTGTCTCGCACACTCAGTGTGGGGTTATATGTGTGTACGGTTTCACTAGTGTCTGTGTTAAGTATACTGTGAAATGGTGCCTTAAGTGGCCCTCCTAGGGCACCATTGTTTTTGAATCAAATCCACGGCATGGAATTATCTAATATGCTAATACTAATATGCATCGCTTCAACAACGATTCTAGAGCAGGATCTCTCGTAACTTATTTGTGGAGAAATGGCAGGTTGTACGTATTGTTAATTTGACCGTTTTTTTATTTTTTAAACGCGTTAAAATGGGGTGGTTTTGACAGACTGCAGTAATGATTTTAAAATACTAATGTTGCATTTTGGATCCTGTACTTTTGTGTATACAATAAATTTAGTATCTGTCATTGGGCATTATTTTATGTCTCAAATAGCAAATATTTGTATACTGCCCTTTATGACATGCAGTAGGAGAGGAAATGACATTGTTTGACATGTACGTTTTGGCGTTGTACAGATGTATGTTGGGAGACGGTCAACGTTCATGTCGTGTGCAATGATTCCTTTGAGATCTGAGGCTAAATCTTTTTCCATCACTCAGATTGCTTTTAATTCATATTGTTTGTGCTGACGTTTGGACAAACAGTATTGTTGATCAAGGGATTGTCTTTTGTCTAAAAAACATATCTATTAGAATTTCTATTTTTGCTAAATTTAACAATTTTTGAATGTTTGGTTGGTTTGGAAAAAAGTGCTCATCTCTATTAAATTTGTACTTTTGTAAAAGAATAAAGTTCCTAATTATACTTCTGGCATGACTTTCTTTGATGTTGGTTTTACATTAATGTATGTCAAAGTCATCATGGAATCAAAATGAATACACTTTCTTATTGTGCAAGATTTACAAAAAAACAATCTTGATAATCTTTCATAATGCGTCAACTTTATTTGGCTGACCTCACAGGCTGTTGGTTAACGTTAATCTTATGTCCTTGCATCCTAACATTTATGCTGTTGACATCTGGCAAGTAAAGGATCAAAGAAATGTGGCAATTTTTGGTCCCTCTTTATATTGAGTGTCTTAAAAAACAGGGTTTGTACAGTCATGAAAAACCTGGAAAAGTCATATTTTAAAATGGCGATTTCCAGGCCTGGAAAAGTTTTGGAAAAATAAACACAAAGTTATGGAAAAGTCATAGAAATTTGTTTCAAAATATTTATATAATGTAATATGCTTAAGTGATTGGTTAAACTACAATCCTTAATGTTCATTCAATCCATCCGACTGCAGAATTCCATCAATTTCGTTTTGCGGCGTTGAGCATTTTAACCAATCACGCATGTTTCCGTTGAACTTTTGAATGTGATGGCCAATCAGAGGCGTTCAGATTAGTCATTGCTGAAACAAAAGCTTTTTTTTCAGTGCGCTGATTGAATTCGGACTGAAACACGTGAAGTCTCCTATCACAAACAATAAAGTGCAGATTCGATTCATGTTGCATGTCTTCCGTGTGGAGTGTTTGTGAGCGTGCTAAACGACATTAATAATCATTATTACAGTATCAAGAGCATTGATTGACAATAATGACCCTGTAATGAGTTCCTGTTCATTTTATAATCTATGAGTAACATTAAACAGTCTGTGTAAATAAACATTTATGCTATTTCAGATGCAGCTTCATGTTCTACCTTTGCAGTGTAAAGATGGCTTTTTGGTAAAAAGTCTGTATATCATTCTGATTGAAGTAATTGGCTAAATTTAAGTATTTGACATAAGACAACACCGGTAATCATAAAAGTTGCCCTTATGACGGTAAAAAAAAATGCCCCTGGCTATCAGTTGCAAGGCCCTTAATGGAAAAGTTCATTCCTGCCTCTGGCATGGGGTAACATCTGGCAGTTGGGGAGGTTATCTTGTTGTTGATGTGCTATCCAATGAGATTCATTGAAAATAGGAGGCAAAGCTATATTAAAATCTTCTTAGTTAGAAAATGTTGTATTCCAAAAGTTTGTTTCTGGCACCTTGAAAGGTTACGGTTTACTGTCAGTGTTACAGGACACTTTTATTTACATGTTTAACATTGTTGCCTCCCATTGATGTGTGTATGTTAATCCGTTGCTACACAGTGGAGTTCTGCGGATCAGACACATTATTTTATCTAACCATCTTACTGGTGTCAGCGCTATTTAAATAAAAGTTTATTTTGTATTAAACTGCATAGCTTGTCATTAATTTAAGATATTCTGTGATTTTAAATTTTACATGTATAAGCAGACATTTCATGGAACTTCATGAATATTTTCCTCAAAAGTCATGGAAATTTATGAGTAGAAGTGTGCCTGAACCCTGGTTAGAGTATAGCGTTAGGGGAACGTTAGAATGTAACATAAGGGAATGTTAGAATATAACGGAGGATACCGTTATGTTAGAATGTTAGACTATAACATTAGAATAGCGTTACGAGGATAATAGAATATAGCGTTAGAGGATAATGTTAGAATATAACGTTAGAGGATAATGTTAGGGGAACGTTAGAGGATAATGTTAGGGGAACGTTAGAGGATAATGTTAGAAGAGGATAATGTTAGAATTAGAGGATAATGTTAGAATAAACGTTAGAGATAATGTTAGAATATAACGTTAGAACGGATAATGTTAGGGAATAGAGGATAATGTTAGAGGATAATGTTAGAATATAACGTTAGAGGATAATGTTAGAATATAACGTTAGAGGATAATGTTAGAGGATAATGTTAGAATAACGTTAGAGGATAATGTTAGAATATAACGTTAGAGGATAATGTTAGAATATAACGTTAGAGGATAATAATGTTAGAATATAACGTTAGAGGATAATGTTAGAATATAAATGTTAGAGAGGATAATGTTAGGAACGTTAGAGGATAATGTTAGAATAGAGAGATAATGTTAGAATATAACGTTAGAGGATAATGTTAGAGGATAATGTTAGAATATAACGTTAGAGGATAATGTTAGGGGAACGTTAGAGATAATAAGAATAGGAGGATAATGTTAGAATATAACGTTAGAGGATAATGTTAGTTAGAGGATAATGTTAGAAATGTTAGAGCGTTAGAGGATAATGTTAGAGGATAATGTTAGAATATAACGTTAGAGGATAATGTTAGAATATAACGTTAGAGCATAATGTTAGAATATAACGTTAGAGGATAATGTTAGAATATAACGTTAGAGGATAATGTTAGATAACGTTAGAGGTTAGAGGATAATGTTAGAATAAACGTTAGAGGATAATGTTAGAATATAACGTTAGAGGATAATGTTAGAGGAACGTTAGGATAATGTTAGAATAACGTTAGATAATGTTAACGTTAGAGGATAATGTTAGAATAAACGTTAGAGGATAATGTTAGTTAGAGGATAATGTTAGAATATAACGTTAGAGGATAATGTTAGAATATAACGTTAGAGTTAGAATATAACGAGAGGATAATGTTAGAATATAACGTTAGAGGATAATGTTAGAGAATATAACGTTAGAGGATAATGTTAGAATATAGAGAGATAATGTTAGGGAAACGCGTAGAGGATAATGTTAGAATATAACGTTAGAGGATAATGTTAGAATATAACGTTAGAGGATAATGTTAGGGGAACGTTAGAGGATAATGTTAGGGGAACGTTAGAGGATAATGTTAGAATATAACGCTAGAGGATAATGTTAGAATATAACGTTAGATAATGTTAATGTTAGAGGAGATGTTAGAAATATAACGTTAGAGGATAATGTTAGGGGAACGTTAGAGGATAATGTTAGAATATAACGTTAGAGGATAATGTTAGTTAGAGATATAATGTTAGAGGATAATGTTAGAATATAACGTTAGAGGATAATGTGTTAGGGGATAATGTTAGAGGATAATGTTAGAATATAACGTTAGAGGATAATGTTAGAATATAACGTTAGAGGATAATGTTAGAATATAACGTTAGAGGATAATGTTAGGGGAACGTTAGAGGATAATGTTAGAATATAACGTTAGAGGATAATGTTAGATATGTTAGAGGATAATGTTAGAATATAACGTTAGAGGATAATGTTAGAATTAGAGGATAATGTTAGGGAGGATAATGTTAGAACGTAATTAGAGGATAATGTTAGAGGATAATGTTAGAGGATAATGTTAGAGGATAATGTTAGATAATATTAACGTTAGAGGATAATGTTAGAGCGTTAGATAATGTTAGAGGAAACGTTAGAGGATAATGTTAGAATATAAGAGTAATAGAGGATAATGTAATGTTAGGGGAACGTTAGAGGATAATGTTTAGAGGGTTAGAGGATAACGTTAGAGGATAATGTTAGGTTAGAATATAAATATAACGTTAGAGGATAATGTTAGAATATAACGTTAGAGGATAATGTTAATATGTTAGAATACGTTAGAGGATAATGTTAGAGGATAACGTTAGAGGATAATGTTAGAGGAATGTTAGATGTTAGAATATAAATGTTAGAGTTAGAGGATAATGTTAGAATATAACGTTAGAGGATAATGTTAGAATATAACGTTAGAGGATAATGTTAGAATTAGATAACGTTAGAGGATAATGTTAGGGGAAATGTTAGAGAGCGTTAGAGGATAATGTTAGGAAAACGTTAGAGGATAATGTTAGAATATAACGTTAGTTAGAGGATAATGTTAGAATATAACGTTAGAGGTTAATGTTAGAAGGATAATGTTAGAGGATAATGTTAGAGGATAATGTTAGAGGATATAACGTTAGAGATAATGTTAGAATATAACGTTAGAGGATAATGTTAGAATATAACGTTAGAGGATAATGTTAGAGAACGTTAGAGGAGTTAGGGAAACGTTATAATGTTAGAGAATATAACGTTAGAGGATAATGTTAGAATATAACGTTAGAGATAATGTTAGAATATAATGTTAGAGGAGCGTTAATGTTAGAATATAACGTTAGAGGATAATGTTAGAATATAACGTTAGAGGATAATGTTAGAATATAACGTTAGAGGATAATGTTAGATAAGGATAATGTTAGAATATAAGGATAATGTTAGAGGATAATGTTAGGGAGTTAGAGGATAATGTTAGAATATAACGGAGGATAATGTTAGAATACGTTAGAGGATAATGTTAGGATAATGTTAGAGGATAATGTTAGAATAATATTAGAGATAACGTTGAGAAATGTTAGAATATAACGTTAGAGGATAATGTTAGAACGTTAGAGGATAATGTTAGAATTAGAACGTTAGAGGAGGATAATGTTAGAATATAACGTTAGAGGATAATGTTAGAATATAACGTAATGTTAGAGGATAATGTTAGAGGATAATGTTAGAATATAACGTTAGAGATAATGTTAGATAATGTTAGAGAAATGTTAGAGGATAATGTTAGAATATAAATGTTAGAGGATATAATGTTAGGGATATAGACGTTAGAGGATAATGTTAGAATATAACGTTAGAGGATAATGTTAGGGAGAACGTTAGAGGATAATGTTAGAATATAACGTTAGAGGATAATGTTAGAATATAACGAACGTAGAGGATAATGTTAGAAGAGGATAATGTTAGAATATAACGTTAGAGGATAATGTTAGAATATAGCGTTAGAGGATAATGTTAGAATATAACGTTAGAGGATAATGTTAATTAGAGTAATAGAGAACGTTGAGGATAATGTTAGAATAGAGGATAATGTTAGAATATAACGTTAGAGGATAATGTTAGAGGAAATGTTAGAGGATAATGTTAGAGGAGATAATGTTAGGAACGTAAGGATAATGTTAGAGGATACGTTAGAGGATAATGTTAGAGTTAGAGATAATGTTAAATATAACGTTAGATAATGTTAGGGAATTAGAGGATAATGTTAGAATATAACGTTAGAGGATAATGTTAGAGGATAATGTTAGAATAGAACGTTAGAGGATAATGTTAGAATATAACGTTAGAGGATTAGATAATAGTTAGGATAATGTTAGAATGTTAGAGGATAATGTTATAATGTTAGAATATAACGTTAGAGGATAATGTTAGAGGATAATGTTAGAATATAACATTAGAGATAATGTTAGAAGCGTTAAGGTTAATGAGAATATAATGTTAGAATATAACGTTAGAGGATAATGTTAGGTTAGAGAATGTTAGACTAGAGGATATAACATTAGAGGATAATGTTAGAATATAACGTTAGAGGATAATGTTAGGGAACATAATGTTAGAATATAACGTTAGAGAGAATGTTAGGGAATAGCTATAACATTAGGGCAACGTTAGAGGATAATGTTAGAAGAGGATAATGTTAGGGAAATGTTAGAGACTATAACATTAATTTAGAGGATAATGTTAGAATATAACGTTAGAGGATAATGTTAGGGAAATGTTAGAGTCGTTAGAGGATAACGTTAGGGGAACATTAGAATATAGCATTAGGGAAACGATAAAGGGTTCAGTCAATTTCTGATAAAAACAGTCCTGCCATACTTTTTATTTCATTGTTGAATATTTTGTTCAGAAATATGGTTTACGAATGTTGCATGTTAAAGAGCTATTTTCTAATTGCTATTACTGATCTTTTGATTCATTTTATAACATTTATTTTGACCTTGTAGTTTTTAATCCATATGTCATAACTCAAATCTCGATCTGCCTCCATCCAATCAACAACCGATGGATTGTACCAAGTAATGAACCAAATAATATTTCACTATGTACGTCACAATACAAAGAAAATGTCTGTCGCTAATTCTGCTGTCTTGACTAGATCTAAACCTGTTTACGCTATTTACTTCAAATGCTCTCTGTCATTATTATCAAAAGTTTATCCGACAGATTCACATACATGCTGTCAGTGGTTTAAAATAGGGAAAGAACTCCCAACAATTTATTAAAAGTTCATTTATCAACACCAATTACAAAAAGAATATGACAATTCAAATAAACACATGCCTGACATACCACTATGATTCATATCAATAATAATCCATTACAAAAACTTTTATTTAAATAATATACATTTGGACCATACTGCAATATACATCTCGACACAACATCCATTAGAGCAGTATTTAAATTAAGATTTTTGTAATGTCCGACACGGCTTCTCTGACCCTCATTGCACTGAAGGCAAGATAGTCTTTTTAATTTTCTTGAAATCAAACCAAAGCGGCGGTTGCGCAGATGGTAAGTTGCATTCAGGGGGACCTGCGAAACATCCGTGAGCCTTTATGTACAATGTGCGACAAATCCAAGAAATTTGAACAGCATAAAAGAAACAATGGCCAGTTAAGACAACAAATAGCATAACATATCTGTGACATTTCAGTGACCCTTCCTTTTGAAATGGTGAGCTTTAAAAAGCTGTCTTATTAAATGTGCCTTTTTACAACACATTATGCAATTCAGGCTGTTTACCAGCCACCAAGTTAACCTTTCAAGTTTATTCTCCCTCAGTCTCTCCCCAAGTGGCTCTGATTGCACTGTTTTGCTAAGGGAGAGTGAGTAAAAGGGATTGTGGGAAAGTGACCTTAACTCCTGGAGAGAAGTCTGACCCGTAGCCCCTCCGTCTCCAGGCCCTTAAGGGGCACAGTAATCCCCCTCTTCTCTGACGGTCCAAACAGCGCCCCCTGAAAGTGCTGCATTCATTAACAATCTGACAAATTTTTCAAAAGGTGCCTTCATCAAACAAGATGTTGTTTTGGACGCATAGGGCATTGTATCTACGAAACGATCTTTGCTGTTTAACCGTTTACTTAAAGCTGCTAGATGGTACGTTCAGGGCTAGTTCTTAAGAAAACGGGCACCCGAAAGATGTAGCGATGCCATCAGACAAGCTCTCCCATATGAGTCCAGGTTTCCCTTTAGACATGCTCAAACAAAAAGCCTCTCTGCCCAGTGCTGAATGCATTACCAGACCGTCCGCTTTAGCCTCAAGTCAAAGCGTCTATGCGGCCAACTCCAGACCGCACTTACAACCAAATGACTTCTGAGAACCGCTCTCATATCCTTCATGTAGCGAGACAACAGCAATAAACCTGTAGGTCATAAAAGAACTGATTTACATAGATGAGACTGGAAAATGAGAACATTAGATATCAAGATTAAAAATGGATCAGAGGACAGACTATTTGGTGGTTAATTTCACCCGGGAGCTTGGAGATCTGACTGGTGCATCATTTGAAAACGTTCTAGCCAGAAGGTGCGTTCGCCACAAACGCAACTTCCTTATAGAGTTCTTCTTGCTCTTTTATACACATAAAATGGCAAAGTTATGTCACGGTTCTTGTACTGTGGAAATGTAGATCAACGAGTGCATTTTTCATGACTCGAGCCGAATAAAGAGTTAAAAAGTTCAACTCGAGGTCAGTAGCTGAAAAGCCATCCCGTGGCTCGCTTGTGTTTATAAAGAATCTTTTGGAGAAGTTTTGGGGTCATTGATGAAATTACTCGTACATTTACTAAGATTTCAGTCCTCTTGGAGTCCGAAGAGTCGAAGCAAACTCTTCCGGCAAATGAAGTCTTCTATTTGTCCGCTGGCGTTTTTTTTTTTTTTTTTTTTTTTTTTTTTTTTTGAAAGCAGACTGAGGTGTTCATGGTTGGTGCAAGAGCTGGCTAGTCCAGAGGCTCCTGTTTTATCCGGATGGGCGTGTGGCTGGTCTGACACCGTCTGTCTTCCCGACTCAGGATGTACTCGCTGAACTGGGAGGAGTCCACGCCCCCGCCGCATGACGCCACCATGCTGAAGCCTTTCTGGAACAGTCTCTCCAGGACCTAGGAGAAACCAGGGACATATTTAAATATATTGATATTTCAGAATAATATGAGAAACTCAGCACTTCATACAGTTGAATCCCCAGGAGGGATATTTCTCAGTATTCTCAGTAAAGATGTTTTTTGTACAATATTTTTGAAAGTAAACTCCATTTATTCTAGTCTGTTAGCACTTCTTATAGCTGCATCCAAGACAAACGCCAACATTTTCTGGAACTGTCACTCCAGGATCCAGGAGAAACCAGTTTGTTCAACTAACAATTTGTACTACTCTTTAACACTTTCTCCGCCAGCGTTTAAAAAAAAAAAAAGTTTTTGATAATTTTCACAAAACAATGTGGTAAAAATGTGTATGAACCTTGGTTAGAATATAATGTTAAGGGAACATTAGACTATAACGTTAGGGGAACGTTAGAGGATAACGGGTTCAATTTCTGTTAAAAACATTAAGTCCCGCCCTACTTTTTATTTTACCGTTGAATATTTTGTTCAGAAATACTTAAAGTAAAATGGTTTATGAATGTTGTTGAATGTTAAAGTTCTATTTTCTAATTGCTATTATATTTTGAATGCTTCGTTTTTTAACATTTGTTTTGACCTTGTAGTTTTAGTCATAACTCAATCTTTCAGTGAATCAACAGACTTCTCTCTGGTGATGTATGCAGGACTTCTCCAATCATTTTCACAAAAATGTTATGGCCCCCAGAATATTTTGCTGTATGAATATGTGAACATTCAAAAAAGAACAGACCCTCTGCTTTTAAACAAAAAAACCCTGTTTTATTCTAGCGTAATGCATTCTTTTTTTTATCAACACTTGAATGTGGGTAAGTTTAAAAGCTGATCACGGTTTTGTCAAAGACTACATCTAGATCGGATGTAGAACGATGATAGATGGAGTAAATCGAGTCCATCAACACCTCTAAAGCTTCACAGTCCTACAGTTCGTTCTGGGTCGACATTTCATTCAGTAACATTAGGCAGTTTTGATTTACATGCTGTTTAATGTTGATGATCATGTTATTTCACATATGCATATGATTACATATGAGATCGCTTGTTTCTGCTTCTTCACATGTGCTTTGATCAAGAGATTCAGTACTCTTTCAGAAGATGTGCTCCCTAGCGTATAACAGTGAAAACGCAGAAAATTCCATGTTTGGTGGGACAAGAGTTAAACAACCATCATTCTGGAACCGTCTAACAGAAACAAGGGGAGTTTGTTTTTTTTTTTTATTTTGAGATGAAGTTTTACATAAATGAAGTACTGCTGTCAAAATTAACATGTTAACACAAACGATTAATTTTTTCTGTTTAACCTGTTAAAAATATTTAATGCAATTAACGCAGTGTCCATTTTTTCCATCATCCTTTAGCTAGATATTTTGTGTTGCAATATATATTTATTTAAGCACATTTAAATTAGTTAAATGAAGCCTTAAATGTACGTAAAGAGTTGTGAGAAATAGGATGTACGTCAGATCTGGGTCAGGTCTTAAAGTGACAGCAGCCTAATAAACCATTAATGTTAATCATTAATGTTAATCAAACAACAAAGACAGAAAAAATCACTCACTGCTCTTGACTGAATAACTTTTTAGCTTTAATAAGGATTAATCTATATTCAATTTATAATTTATGCAGTGAATACTGAAGTGTTTGATAACTTTATTCAATTTGTGTATTTATTATCTGTTAGACCTATTTGAAAATCTTAAAGCACTGTTTACAGGGTTACATGGGTCAAAAACAATGAAAAAAAAAAATTGACAAGGCAAGTAAAAAAAAAAAATGGTCTGACACGACCAATAGAAAAAGTTGAGCAGTGATATATTGAAGGGCACAGGTAAATGTGGCATTTATTATAATGGGTTTATGTGAAGATTGTTTTAAGTTCACTTAAATTAAAAGATGTTATATTATTTAAAGCCTAATACATGTTTAAAAATGACAGCTTTCTATTACACTGTAATGCTGAATACCTATAATTAATGGCTAAAATTGAAAAAAATCGAATCAATTTCATAGAGACATCAGTAGCGGTATTGGTGGTCGGTGAAGCCTTCTTTCATAAAAAATATGCCATTAAACAAATATTTAAAATATAGGCTACTGTAATTACGATTAATCACGATTAATTACAGGAGAAAAAAAATGTAATCGATTGACAGCACTAAAATGAAGTAAACTCCTATTTACGCTACTCATATCAGTACTTCATTTAAACGCATCAAGATGGCACCAGGTTAAAACCTTTTGCGACAGTCTCTACAGGACCTAGAAGAAACCAGGGACGATTATCCGTATTCTGAGATGACGCTTTTCATACAATAGTTTTCAAAGTAAACTTGATTTATGCAACTCTATCAGCGCTCTACAGCTGCATCAAGACAAACGCCGCGTCAAAACTTTCTGGAACGGCCTCTGCGGGACCTAGCAGAAACCAGGGACAAAACTCACCATGAGTTTTTGGAGTAAGCTAATCATAATAGTCTTTACATAATTGCATCAAGATGGCAACCCTTTTTGTAACAGTCTCTCCAGGACTTTTTTGTTATATTTTGAGATGTTTTCCATAAAATAAACAGCTTTTTAAGCTACACTATCAGCACTTCACCTAACTGCATCAAGATGGCACCAGACTGAACCCATTTGCAACAGTCTCTGGTATTTGTCTGTATTTTGAGCTCAAGTTCTCTGTTATGAGAATATGAGAAACTCGGTATGACTTTTTCCGAAGTAAACTCCTATTTATGCCACTCTATCAGCACTTCACATAGTTGCATCAAGACGCATTTAAAATGTGCAATCTCAGTAACAGTGCTATCAACAACTTCACGCTTGCATTACCCTCAGACGTTTCTCACTCCAGACCATCCACCCGGGATGAGAAGGAGCGAGCAGACATCCCCTGGGCTGTTTACAGGGGTTTGATGCGGAGTCAAATGAGAATAGGCTCCCCCACTGACAGCCCACACTGAAGCCGCCCGGCTCTTTCATTACAAACCCAATACACACAATCTCGGCTACTGTCAGAGATCCCTCACCGAGAGACGTCTCTGGGCGGCCGCTGTCACTGTCATTCCCGCCACCTCAAAAAGCCAACGAAATGTTTTATCTGTTGGAGTGCTTGTAGATTTTTTTGAAATTCAATACATGCAGCCTTGAGTATTCACTTACTCCTGCACTTCTTTCAAGTGTGCTTCACATGAAAATGAAAGTTCTGGCTCGGGGCTACAGAGCCAGATAAAAGTCCCTCCGCAAAAAAAAAAAAAAAAAAAAAAAAAAAAGAGAAGAAGATGAAGACGAAGGAATCAGTTGAACTGCACAGGGCCTGAGAAAAAATGTCCATCTTTATCCTCACTTTGGAAGTTGAGGCTGCGGAGAAACTTGTAGAGGAAATGAACACTTCTTACGACTTACGCACAGATGAGGTATGAAAGACATCGGCAGATGATTCAAGGGCCTACCATGCACAAAGAAAGATTGCGTTTTGAAGCATCTTTTCAAGAACATATATCGCCATTAAGATCCATGTTGGGTTTCGGTTGCATCAGTGTTACAGGAGCGAGTTTTAACACACAAATCTTTCGACTTTGAAGTTCGTTCTTTTTGTGCGATTTTAAAACTTTTCCAGTGGATTTCGAAAATTCATCTTTTGGGCGCTTGTAGAAGATTAAAGGGATTGTTCACCTAAAAAATTCAAAAATTCAATCTCTTACTCAGCCTCATGAAGAAAAAATGATATTTTGACGATTTTCTTTTCTTTCCTTTCTTTTTTCTGACCCATTTGACATTCATAATACAGACAAAAACATATTTTGTGTTCCAAATTTGAATTCTAGGTGAACTATACCTTTAATTTGAATTTAATCCATTTCTTTAATAAAAAACCATCCATATCTAGGTCTGTTCGTAAAGACAGAATGAACATTAGGTATATAGAGTGTCACTAGCCTCTCAAATATTCACGCATTGATATCTGAAGGCTTATGATTTTGACATTACACTCACTGCGCTGATGGTTGCATCACTTACTAACTTTCTTACAGTAAACGGCTACAATTTCTTGGCAACAAACTCTCTCTCTCTCACTGTCTTTTTCCATATCTCTCGTCCTCTGTCATTCCTCTCTGATCTATCTTCTCATATTTCATAGGTGGGTTTTTGTGAACACCCGAGATGTGTGACAAAGACGGGGTTTAAAAAAATCCACCCGCACGATTCAGTCGGTTAAGTGCAGCATTTTTTTTGTGTGTTATCAGACACACTAATTAGTTATACAGTAAGTCAATTAGGCGTGTGTAAAAAAAGTAGCGTAAACCAGTTTAGGTTGTTCAAAGAAACCAAAGTACAGTATTAAAAATGTAGCATGTGTGTTTAAAACGCTTCAGGCACAGAAATGTTGGAGCACTTTTTCAAACGGAGTGATTTGTCTTAAGGACGAGTTAAAAATAAATTATGCATATCATTTCCCTCTCTTCTCCTCTCGGTTTCATGACTACATATTCCCCACATTAGCATCGCCTCCAGGATTCAAGGTACCGGACATTGTATGTCTGTATGTACGTCTGGATGTGTGTCTGTTTTAGCACCTTTTAAACAGCCAAATCGTGGGGCACAACTGCACCTTTGCAGCTGTGGAGCCACACCTTCAATCCACACCTGCCTACTACATCTCACACTCTCTCACATCTCTTCTTGTTGGCAGGCAGCAGTCAAACTGCCTCCAAGACACAGCAGCACAGCGTGCTCAATATCCCAGTAACCCACCGAAGCTTTTTCAAAGTCCAAGTCAAAACTTTAAAGTTCAGCAAATGCTTAACAATAGCTATATTATTTAATTTAAATGTAATTATTGATTTTATTTTAGAGCTTTTTGAGCATTTTTAATTGACAGGCAGTATAAAGAGTCTGGAAGATGTGGGATCTGGTCATGCTGCAGTCCAGATTCGAACCACCATTTCCAAGTCGAGCACCGTGGCTCATTTTGTCTGGACTAAACTTGTTTGTTAAACAAATTCTATTAAAACTATACACAAATTGGTACATTTTAAGTAAAAACATGTCTAGGTCACAAATTTCCTCGAAAAAATATTTCTGGGACTAGTCAGAATTTTTGAAAAAATTTTCATGACACTTTTCCTCTAAATCTTCATTACCATGTGTCTGGACATTTTACTTTGACACTTTTTTGCAAATCCCATTACAGAGCTGCCAACTCTCAACATTGGCCGTGAGACACACGCATTTGATTGGTTTCATGCTTTCTCACGCTGAAGTGTCAACCCGGTTGGTCAAATGCCTGAAAGATGAGAGTTTATCTATAGAGCTACCTGTTGAGCCACTCGTGATCGACTAGTTATGCTTTCGGTGAGGGGGTTCAAGATAAATATGCAAATAAATACAGTGTAGCGTGACCAAAAGCTACATTCCGTTTGGGTTCTGACGAGAACGAGCCTGTAATGAGCGACACGGTGCGGTGTGACGCTCAGCCCAATAATCCGCTCTATGCCAGCGCGCTCCACTCAATTGCTCACGGCCCAAGCGAACTCTCCACTCATGAACCGCTCACCGGTAAAACAACGTTCGCTCAAATCCTGTTCTGACATGAAATTTCTCTGTGCTTGTTGTAGCCATTAAACAATGTATTTTGTTCCATAGTTATGCTTAAATATCATAGTGCTATTTTTACATTTCATTTAGGCTATTATGAAAAGAGCAAAGATGCATAGCCTAATATATAACAGTCAAACCCATAGGGTCAGAAATGATTTTGACCACTTCATTAAGTTTTGTTTTGTAGAAAGCCTTTCTTTAAAGTGAATTTAGCTTTGTATAAATTGTATCTTAATTTTAAATAATGTTTCAATTACCTGGATTTAATGAATAATAAGCAAACAGACTATAGCAGACAATAATCGTGACGGAGGCGCCGGAGCGATCGCATTGCACATGAATTCGAGCGCGTCAAATAAATGAACCAAAACTTAGCAAGCCTCAAAGACATGAGTCATATGTTTATAGAAAGCTTGAAATGTCCACTTTTAAATGAAACAATTCGAAATGAAAAAAAAAAATAGTCAAGCAAAGTGCACTGTTCACGCGAGCAGCTCATGACTGGCGTCTCAGAGCGGTTCTGTTCAGAATGCTGCGCACTCCATCACTGCATGTGCTGTGAGTTTAACATGACTGAGTATTTCATTTAAGTTGCATACATTTTGTTCTTGCACTGATGTTAAATCTGTAGCCATTTTGTACTTTGACAGCCAGTTTGAGATATAGGCTATATTTGAGTATTTGAGTAAAAGTATTTTTACTTTCTACTCAAGTAAATTTTTCAAGTATATACTTTATCAGTGTTTTTCTTTGGAAAACTTTTACTTCACTACATTCCAAAGCATAATATAAAATGTCATACTTTTTACTGCACTACATTTCATAAATAAAAGTTGTTTTCTTACCTTTAATACTTAATTACGTAAATTACTTTTACTTGAGTAAAAGTGTACAGTACTACATGTTTAATGTAATTAAGTATTAAATGATATTCAATATGAAATGCATTGCAGAAAAAGTACAATATTATGTTTTGGAATGTTGTGAAGTAAAAGTTTTCCAAAGAAGAACACTGATAAAGTACAGACACTTGAAAAATAAAATTACTTGGAAAGTAAAAATACTTCACTACTGTCCGCCTCTGAGACAGTTTTTGCCATTGAAATGACTGGGAAAAAGTGTCCCAATAACCCTGGATTCACCCATACTCTTTGAAATCATAATTGCATTGCATTATGTTGCTTGAAACCACAAATATTATAGCATTCTTCATTAACAATTATTAAGTTATTTGTAACAATGTCATTGTAAAAGAAAAAGAAAAGTAGTTTCAATGTAGCTAGCTACTTTTTGATAGTAACTTGTGTAGCTATTTTTTCAAAAGGGTAGCTTGAATGTAACTTATACTTTAACTTACAAGTAGCTTGTAAGTTAAAGTAGTTTTATTTAGACAAAATTATGCCTCTACATAGTGCTTTAAAATTGTGTGTGTGTGTCTATAGGATATACTGTATATACAAAGCGTCATATAGATGCATTTTGTCTAATATTTTTGTATAATAGACATAATTAATTATCAACCTATACTTATCTATCAAAGGCAAAAAGAAATCAACAACAAAAAAACAATAAATGTTTTCTGTGGTGAACCACTGATGTATGTGTGTGTGTGTGTGTGTGTACATATATATATAATTTTGTGTGTGTGTATGGTAATGATGCTGAATGAGCCCAAAAAAATTTTGATTGGCTCCACCAAATCTGCATCACAGTTTCAGCAAATCAGCATATTAGAATGATTTCTGAAGGATCATGTGACTGAGTTATGCTGCTTTGCCATCACAGGAATAAATTACATTTTAAAATGTGACCCGTTCTGGCAAAATGAGTCGTAATAACACCAAGTCAACACCAAATATCTATAGGAAAAATATATATCCAACTTTTTTTTCCCATGATACCACAATTGTTTGATTAACATTAATGAAACAGCCTATATATTAAGACCTTCTGTACTGCACGGATTTAAAGTAATGTAACACATCAGATGTTTTTCCCAAACAGTTAACCAAACATTCAAGACATAACAGATAATGTTTGTGTGAATACTCGCCAAGACAGATATTTTGAAATACTGTAATTCTGTGTAGGCTATATGTGTATATCGGGATCGCATGCTGTCTGCGATGTCTTTATATGCACGCTTTGGATCTGTCAGTCAGCGCGAGTAAGATTGTTTTCATGGACAAAGGAAAGGTACTCCTCTCTGAAAACATACAAATAAAGATACTTTTAGATGTTTAATTGCTACTTGGGATTGCTAGAGGAGGGCTTAATTAATATTAAGGGCACTAATTTTTGTGAAAACCTCAAAATCGACAAACATCAACATTTTTCATTTTTGCCTGTAGCTCTAAATTATCCTGAGCGCATTCCGACTCATTTTGCCAGCACGGGTCACATATATTCAAACAGAAATGTAAGACTTTCAAAACCATTAAAAAAATCTTAATCCAAACTTCTGATGACCATCAAATACTGTAGTGGTATTACTTAATGGCAGTGCTGTACCTGTACAGAATTGAGCCTGCAGTAGCCATTCAGTGGAAAGCGAATAACATGGGTTGGATCCTGGTTCCAGCCGGCGTTGACTGAATTGCACATGACGTCCCCTGTCTCTGGGAAAATCTCTTCTATGAGGGCCTTGTCCCCACTGATGGCAATTCTCTCGCCCAGGTCAGGGGTCACCCGCACCACCAGGCACTCGCAGGGCTGAGCCGCCCGCCGCTGCTCCCGGTCTTGTTTCCAGCGCTCCAGCTCTTTCACCATGGGCGTCAGCTGGTAATACCGAGCCTCCTCATACAGCAGCTGGATCTCCTGCAGGGACAACACATGGAAGTGAATGTATGCACAGAAAGATACATAGAAGGATGAATGAACGAACAAACAACCCATCCAGCAAATGATTGAATCAGCAGAAAACAGACCAACTTTTGAATGAATGAATGAACAAGCAGACAAAAAATGCACCAACAAACACATGAATGAATGAGCAAACAAACAAAACAACCCATTAAGCAAATTAATGAGCAAACAAAACAAGTATGCAAACAAATCAGCAAATAAACAAACAAATGCACAAGCTGACAAATGAACCAACCTCTGACTGAATGAAAGAACAACAGATGAAAAATCAAAGAAATGACTGAAAAACAACCCATTTGGCAAATGAATGAACAAGCACACAAACAAACCACCGGTGAGCGAATGAATAAAAAGTAACCCATCAACCAAATGAATAAACAAGCAAACAAACCACCAAGTGAAAAAACAAACAATCAAACAAAAAATGTATGGACTCAAGTTATTTTCTAGTGCTACTCTGTCACGATCAAATATCATTTCAGATTAAAATTTTTGATTGTCCACTAGGTAAGACATTATGGACTAACAGAACTACAATACAAAATTTAACTACATAGAAGGAAAAACAAAGAAAACAAAAGAAGAAATTCAAACCCATATAATAATTGAGCACTGTATGTTTCAAAGCACATGTCGTTTAGCATTTAGCATCAACCCAGACCAACACATGGAGCAGTTTTGCCCATCTGACCCATCTCTGGCCAGGACCAGGGCAAGGGGGGTAGGGGTGTAAAGCCCCTCTGGCTCTCCCCTCACTCACAGATTCTCCGGTCGGACAGCACAGATTGCTGCCTCTGCCTGAGGGGTCCTTCACCCTCGAGCACATTTACCCCACTTACACTCGCCTTTCATTCACTACTAAACCAGATGGCATCGCGCCTCAGTCCAGCCATTACAAATACTACAAAAATGAAAATATTTCCAGTATAAACATGGCGGTATGCATTGGCATATATTGAGGAAAAATGAATAATAACCCAAAGTTATGTGTACTTGTGTAACAAACACTGATTTTATGCAGCAATTCAAGTCTGCCTTAACTCTATTTTTATATATTTACCAATACTGCAGGTATAATATAAGTATTAATAATTGCATTAAACATATTATCTCAAATTCTTTATATGTTCCTCTGACCTATTTAAAGCCCAATATAATCTTTTAAATAGTAGTATTAATAGAATATACTTTAATAACAGTATATTAAAAGGTATGATTAAAGCATACACTTTTAAGAAAAGAAAAAAATGTTTCAAATTATGTGAAATATACCTGGAGTCTCTGAGACCCCAAACAGTGAGGTAAAATGTATCATGCAGGATGTTTGATGGATGTTATAGAGTTCAAATTTTGTCAGTTCTCATTAGATTAAGAAAAGTCATGAAGCATTAACCTGATATTCAGTGTTAATGTTTTCTGAGATATTAAAAGGGCCTTGGGGTCTCTCAGACCCCAAACATGAGGGTTAAAAGGCACTTCTGCTTGAAACGCTGATACCATTCTTTCTGCGCCTGGTGGCCTATTTCCTCAGTGGCCGTGAGAGATAGCTGTGATCTCGACCCTGCTGGCTCTTCATCCCCACCCTGTAAGACTACTCATTCCACTGCAGGCTACGCCACGGAGAACAATAGCACCGACCATCTCAGACACAACGCTCTTTTACAATTACCACAAGAAAAGGAGTTGTTTTCTTACCCACACCCCTCCCTCACCCTCTCTTCTTTCTCTCCCTCTTTATTCCCTATGTTCCTTTCTTTAGCCCATACTGGTGCTGACAACATGGATACAGAGACTTTAGGCCTTCGGGCTCTTGCTAATTCAAAGAAAAACAAGCTCCGCTTCTTTCCCAGGTTTGCAGTGAAAGCTGGGTATGTTTTAACAGGGTTCCTTCTGTGACTCACTTTTGGGAAAGAGAATGTAAAAGCAACGGCCCACAGTAGAGTGAATTTAGTCTTTAGGCCATATCTATATAGACAAATGAAGCTGGATGCGCTACACGGTTTTCAAGAGAAAACTCTTCTAGAAAAGCAAAAACGTTGGCAATTAAGCCAATAAGTCGAGTCTTATGAATACGCAAATGTAACAGACATACCAAACGTATCCCATCACCTCTCACAGGAGGTGCTGCTCTATCTGACAACCTGCATCATTCACCAGCTTCATCTGAAAAAGATATACACTATTTTAAAAGGTTCTTCAGCTGTGCTTTGCAGCTTTAAATGTTCTGTTCTGTTTCTAGGCCTTACAGACAGACCCAACAGTGGCTGAAGAGCGACTAGTTCATGTAGTCATGTAATCACTTTTTCTGCTCTCGCAGGTCAGGGCATGGTGAGTTTTGATGGGCGAAATGTGAAAAGTTAAGTATAATGGGATGTAATGATGTGCCTCACTGTGCAGTTACATATTTTATGTTCTGTTATCAAACGGTCTCACACAGTGGAGGAAAGCTAGCCACAGAGCCTGAGGCGGAAATGACTAGTCTCACCCTAATTAATCCCATTGACACAAATACCTTTACCCATCTGATTTTTGACTGAGGCAGGAATAATACTTTACATGGAAGTCTGAAAAGACTCACAGCTGTGTGTATTTGAATTAGATTTTTTTAATTTAAATATTACCTTAGACTTTAGGGCTTTTTTTAATTTAATTTATTTTATTTTATTGGCTATAAACGTACTTGGTATTCTCAATCCAGTATGGAAAGTTTTATCTTGATATGCAAATGATGTGCCAAAATAATGTTTCACTTTCTGTCTGCCATCTTTGCCAGCAAAAATTTGTGAAGCAAATCGATCTGAGGCAATTTTGGTGAAGACTGGAGAAACATTGAATGCTTACACTCTTAAAAATAAATGTTAAAAAGGGGTTTTCGTAGCGATGCCATAGGAGAACCATTTATGTTTTCCTAAAGAACCTTTCAGTGAACAGTGGAAAAAATAACTATTTTTTCTTGTGTAAAGAAACTTTTGTGCAATGAAAAGATTACCATGGATGTTAAATGGTCTTTATTTTTTAAGATTGTTCCAAAAAAGGATGCACAAATCTGTTCAAAATGGTGGTAATGTGATGAATCTTGGAAAACGATAATCATAGTATTCATCAAGTATGTATTAGATATTAGAGACAAGAAGCTTAAGATAAGGTTGAATTATTCCAAGCACATCATGTTACATATTTGTTTATTAGGTGTGGCCTAATAAACATTCTGTATTGAAACCATAATTTCTCTGTGGTTCTGTCTGGCCTTTGGTTTTCACCTCAAGGCTATTGACGTGATGCTAAAAGAGGAACTAAATAAAAGGTAACACTTTATTTTAAGGTGATGTAGTTACATGTTACTACATGTACTTACTATAGTAATAACAGTAAATTATGCATAATTACAAGTAACTAACCCTAAACCAAACCCCAACCGTAACTCTATAGTAAGTACATTATATAGTAAGTAGTTATTGATATTACTCAGTACTTATTTGAGTAAGTACAATGTAACTACGTCCCCTTAAAATAAAGTGTAGCCAAATGAGAGTTTTGACCTGCTGAAGAGACATTCTGTGTGTGGTCGTTACCTTGAAGTCATCAGGAAGAAGCAGTTTGCTGGTTCTCAGGTAACTCAGGATGTAGCGGAATATCTCTCCGTCTCTGTCGATAAAATAATGCTGCTTCAGACTGTCCAAAACAATCGGTTCTGTGCCGTTGAACAGGCGACTGATTCTGGGAAATGTAAATCAATGATACTTTAGCTTAAAGAAGTTTTATGCATGTACAACAGAATGAAATAGAATGAAATCCTCTCCTTTCTCTTCACATTTTACATTTGAAATAAGTTTAAGGCCGAACATAAAAGTTGATTATTATTTTAACCTGATTTAATTGCCGGAATGGGGTCAAGCATTTGGAATTACGTTGCACACTATTTCTGTTCATTGGATAAATCGACTTTATCTTTGCAAAATGTTCTTATTTCATTCTCTCATCCTATTTCATTCTTCCGTTCTTTCTTTCTCTCTCTCTCTCTCATTCTAGAAACCGATGCAAAACACTTAATAAGAAAACCAATTCCCCCTTTTGTGCCTCGGGTGGTCCTTTTCTCATATGGTCTTGCCGTTCCCCCAGTTAGAATTTCACCATATAGCTTTAGGCAATCTTAGTTTTTCATCTCAGCCTCTTTTTTTTTTTTTCTCCAAAAAGCAATTAAAATGCTGCCTGCTTTTCACCCTCCCCCCATTTTCCTCTCCTCCCTCCTTCTCGTTGCTCTCTCGCTCCATATCCATTAATAAATCAGAGCGAGCCACGCTCTCTGTTAACCTGAACAGATGTGGCAAAGCTCTCACACTCTCTTCCCATCTAGCACACACACTAACAGGTGGCGTCCCTTTACCTCCCTTTATTCGCAAACCTCCATAGATTACAGTTGGGATGGATGCAGCAGGTAGGAATTGCATGACTCTACAAGTGGCAGTGGTAAAAATCATGTATTTGGACTAATCGTGATACACAAATTAGCTTTAAGTCACTTAAAAGTACATCAACTAAATAAATCTTTGATTTATAGCTCTATTTATACATAAATACATTGCTAAATTACGTAACACATAATTTTGCACTTATATAAACCAAAAATGAAGTCGGACCACAGAGTTACAACATAAATGCTCTGTAAACATGACATAGTTTTACGTCAACGCCTCACCCGTCCCAATAAACCCCCAAAAAACTCAGCATAAAATCACGACAGGTTGTCTTACCTGGAGTCTGGGTATTTGGTGAGGGTGGCCAGACTGCTGGTGTACATGTGCCCGCCTACGTCAATGTGGACTGGAGCGTTTGCTTTAGTCAGCTGAGCCGGCAGTGGGATTCCCTGAGAGGCCAGAGGAGACACTGGGGACCGGGTCAAAGACAGCCGAGACATGCTCCTTCCCTCCTGTACAAACATCACAGTATCAAATAAACAGCTCCTGGTTCCCCTCTCCCCTTCAATCTCTGAGATCTAAGGTGCGATTCTGGCCTGCAAGTATGTGGGAGATCACCTTAACATCTTCCCGTAAATTGCGTTTTTACCTTAAGAATTAGCACAAGTCTAATTAAGAAAATTTGCCTGCCGTTTTTTCCCCCTCCTTTTTTCATAGAACCGGAGGGGAGAAATGGAGTGATGCTTATTAGCGAGCACGAAAGGGAGAGAGGGAGAGAGAGAGAGAGAGAGAGAGAGAGAGAGAGAGAGAGAGGATGGATCCTAGTACTGTAGGTGTCTACCTCCGGGGAAAGAGAGGGAAAGAGTGTAAACTCCTAATTAAAGATATTGGGCGAATATGTGAGACTCAAAACACCTCATCACCAACAGCTTTTCAGTTCTTTAAAAGTTTCTCAAAGTAAAAAAATCAACATTTTGAAACGAAATGAGGCTAAATAAGACTCAAACTTCCACAAGGTCAAACATAAAAATTGAAATGATGCTGCGTCATAATAAAGATTCAGTTGGTTCTAAAGGACTCATTAAAGATTACAGCTCTTTACATTAAAACCATAGGGAACATGATGCATGACCGCTATTGTGGCATGAATCGACCTTTGTTTGGTGTAACAAAACAGATGGTTAAAGTCCCATTTCCGGAGGCATAATGCCTGGAGCTATGTGTGCTCAGGGACATATACTTCTATATAGGACAATGTATCCTATGTCTAGCCATTAGAGTTAACTATGAAATGTCAAAAATGAAATATAGCAGTTAACCTTAAAATAGTTTATTATTATTATTATTATTTATTTATTTTTTCTTAAAAGACAAACTACTTAATATGAGGAGTTTGTTCCTACAAGTTTAAACAATATGTAAAGACAGATATATGTGGATTTGTGGCCTGGGTAGCACTGTCAGGAGAACTGCCCCACTTTTCACAATATAAAAAAAAAAAAAAAAAAAACACAGCCATTGAATCTAGTGAATCTACAGAGATATTATAAGGCTACATTACATTCTTCTGAAGCGAATTAAAATACAGAGTACCGTGACATACTGACCAGAAAGAATATATTTAATCTATTTCAACAAACCGAGCCAGTGTAGTCCAAATAACAAACAAACAACTCTTATGAGCCGGTTCTTTTAATGAATCACTCAAAAAGACTCATCAGTCTGACGAATTCTACAGAGAATGAACAGCGGTTTGAATCAACATCTCACTCACTCACTAAACTACAAGTTGTCATTAAATTGTGTACTCGGTGTATGCATTATTCTACTAGGTCGGAAGCAAAGCATGATAAGAGATATCATCAAAGTCAGAAATAATAGTTTGTGATGTTAAAACTGCGCCAGGTCCCTGGAGTGCGTAAAATAGCCCTACAACTCTCTGTACCGCACTTCCTGTACGCAGTGGGCATACAGTAGTGCTCTGACCTCTCGTTGCACACTCAAATCAGCCCTCCCTGATCTAAAACCGCAAAAGCACGACACACTGAAAACGAATGCAAAGAAGCACTGGAGAAACATTCGAGAATTTGACAGAATCCACCGTACCGTTTCAAACATTTTAGGATGTCCGACGCAATCTGAGGAGGATTGACTGTCTCTGATGAAGGTTGCTTGTCCTTTAGAAAGAACTTTTCGTAATAATGTTTTCGTTCGGCGGTCACTCCACGAGCTCTTCGTACAGAATCCGGCGACAATTCCGTTCTGAATCCAGCGAAATCTAACGCGGCGCTATATAGGTCGCTGTGGCTTTAAAAACTCGTTTAAAACACAGACCATAGACACTTTCCACAAAAGCTACACAGGGGAGTCAGTCAAGGCTGCGTCCTTACCTTGGAAGACATAGCTGTAAATGTATCTTCAGCCCTCTTTAAAACATGAGATCGATCGTGGCGTGTCTTAGCCTCGCTTTTTTTTTTTCTTTCTTGCTCCTTTTTTTTGTTGAAGCGTGAGAGTGCGTTGAAGGCACAGCGTTCCAGCCCGAATAACAGAGGACAGCTGAACAAGAATTCTTGCTCAAGGCTCTCCAAACGCCCCGGGGCAGGATTAGGCTACAATTAGCTCAACCCTGCCTGAGCTGGGGCGAGTTACAAGAACAACATTTGATCTTGCTATTCACATTTGGAAGTCTGCGTATATGTGTGTTTTAATCGCGTTTATCGTCATTTATTCATCGCTTCTGAACAAAGATATGTGCATGCGCGAGGATAACGGTTTACTAGGTTACCTGTGTGGTATGTGTTTGGCTTCAGCGAGCATAAGAGAAACAATCTTTTGTTTTAATTGCTTTACATATACTGTATATGACTGTATTACAATTTATGATTTAAAAAAAAAAATGTATCTCCCGTATTTTTTATATTTCTATTCTATCCATGCGTGCTTATAAGAATGTATCTCCTTAATTTGGTCTTAAAATGTTCCTCTCAGCGGTCTAATAATGTTCTGCTGGCCATGAAAACTAAATGACGTATATCGATATGCATTGTGCCTCTGCAAAAGGCGCCCACACAACCGCCTCGAGCCAAACGCGCCATTTCAATTTTTGCGCGCGGCTAGATAGAGATGTCTGCCTTGATGGCATACAGCTTTCAGGTGGAAGACATGCTCATTGTACTGAAAAGAAAAATATTTTACAAAAAGAATATTTGACAGTTTTAGCCCTTTGTAATAGTGTTCTACTTCTCTTGAAAATGTTTGTGCCTTGACATCTGGCGCCAACCAGTGACCAAACTGAACGCCAATAAAAAACGTTTTTTTTTTTTTTTTTTTTTAACACAATTTCCCACAACGTTTTCGTTGTGTCACAAGATAACGCTTAGAAAACGCCGACTAAAATAGGCTAAAAATAATAATACTAAATTAATAAACTAAAACAAAACGTTTTAGAAACGGTTAAGATGTCGTCAAGCGTCAGTATAACGTCATTTTTGTCACGACAAAAAAAAAAAAAAACATGCCAAACTTTAAGAAAGCTTTAAGTCTTAAAATGAAATAACTTTTATACATATAAACGAAATATAAAATAACATGTTTGAAACACATCTAAGTGACCTAAAAACGCTTTTTAAAAACGTTTGTGCTGGGAATTCAAACCTACTAACGGAGGCACACGAGAACAAATTATGAATTAAGATTTCCATAATTAATTAAAAAATAAAATAAGCCTATAATTTATTTCATTTCAGTTTGTTTTTTGTTTTGTTTTTTAGTTTTGCAAAAGGGAAATGTGATAGAGCCCTTCTTACCACAAATTTGAATTTTAATATATATATATATATATATTTTCCAATTACATTCAATAATCTTTTGGCACAGAGCTAATGTTATCACCTTCAACATAATAGCCCACATTCTCGAGTGAAAACACAGCAAAGCAAATCTGTTTGTATACAGGAATATGTTGCAAACTATTTGGACTTAACAGCCGAATTTCTTCTCGCCTTTGGCTGAAATTAGTTTCCCACATCAGACGAGCAGCAGGAAGACAAGATATTTTTGTTCAATTAAAGGAACAAGCCCGGAGTTAGTTCAATTACTTGACGCTGGAGGAAGATGTAAATTTAAAGATTTAAATAGCTTAGAATGTTGCCTCGAGCGCCTGCACTTCATTTCCTTAATTTACAGAGAGATGAGGGGAGTAATGGTTATCCCAATGATGTGCATCAAGCCAACAAACTATATATCTGAGTAACATTTACTATCCCTGGTCTTACAGTTGAGCTTCATTCAAATAAAACAGTCCGAAGAAAGAAAAACAAAAGCGCCCTGGTTATCAATATAGCAGGTAAAGCTAAAGCTTTCTCAATTCACATGGACTAATTTAGTCTCAGTGATCCGTAAGACTTTATTAACATTAATATTAACATTGTTAATTTATAACCACTAATAGTATTTAAATTATAGCGTTAAAGTTTAAATTATGTAGCTTATTTTTTATGTTGGCTAGCCTATGCATTTCTAACGTGATGAATTATTACGCACTTGGAGACATGAGCCACATTTTGCCAAGAGAGACGATTGTAATACCTGTGCAACATTCATAAATGCGTAAATAAATCTACATGTTTTCTTTTGCAAGTGGTTTTCAGATGATAACCGTGTCCCTCGTTGAACCACAGCGCCATCTACCGGTCATGACTTGCAACAGCATTTCACCTTCTCACCTGAAAACAACTTACAACATTTTTTGATGCTGTTGCATTTTGTCGACACTTCTTTTGGTAATTAGATTTTCCAGAGTCTTTTTGTAATAACTTAATTTCTAAAAGTTAGTTCAGAGCTTATTCTGTTGCCTCTAGGTCCTTTCATTATAAAACCCAATCATACGGGGAGACTAATTTTTCTCTTTTCAGCACCCCCACCCTCCTTTTTAAATATGATTTTGGTGCTGAAGAAAGAAAAATGAAGATTTTCTTTGTTCTGTCTTCCACGTGACAAATGGTAGCTGATTTGATGTGCCCTTTGAGTCTGTAGATTGTGAGAGAACAGGATGTCAAAGCCCCAGGCCCGGGGAGATAAGGAGGGGGTAACGAGGGGGTGGAGCTAAAAAGCCGCAGTTGCTCCAGGCGGCAGAGGACTTATTGGAGTGGGAGGACAAGATGTAAAGATCAACACCAGTTTTGACTGCTGCTTTTGTTCCCAATGCTGGGGCAACGTTACAGCAAATATATAGGCCTATATTATAAAACAATAATGTGTTATTAGACAGTTGCTAAACTGAAGCTCGGGATACAGGGTAAGATGTTCAGCAATGCATTAACTAATGATTTTATTTTAAATTATTTTTTTAAAATAATTAACAAAAGATGATTTGTATATTATCTTAGCAACTAGACGAACAATGCAACAATATGAAATTATTCAGTCACTGTAGCTGACGACTGAGACGTAAGATTGCGAGATTTGTATAAAGGCCGCGGAGTGATACGAGAGATGTGAAAGTGGCATCAATCTCATTTAACGTTAAACGGGTGAGAGTTCTGACGTACAGCATTCCCATGGATGACGGGAAAATATTACAGTGCCCCTATTATTCTATTTTAAAGTTTCCTAATTTAGTTTTGGAGGTCTCCTACAACAGGTTTACATGCATCAAATGTCAAAAAACTGTTTCATTTTCTCATTATATACATTTCACATCTCTCGATGGGTGAATCAGTCTCTCCAAATCCCTCGTTGCCGCGAGCCTACCCTGCTCTGATTGGCCAGATGGCCCGGTCTGTTGTGATTGTACAAGGCACGTCAGAAACAAACGGCCATTACCATAACTGAACTCCAGCTTCTCAGCGATTAATGTACACACTGTAAAGACAGTAATGAGGGCGTCGATTTTACGCATAGACTGTAAAAAAAAAAAAATATGGACGTAGTGTCCGTGATGTCACCCATAGGATTCTGTAGAGCAGTTCTGAAGCGTGAAGTAGGGTTGAGCTGGCCTCTTGGCAGCGCGTCATCGCGTCACTCCCAGATAACTGACAATGGGCAAAGAGGCGGGACGTGGGTGGAGCTGAGGTGACGTGATGACTAACAGACAGCAGACAAACGACACCTGTCACTCAAAGTGGCCACACCTTTAATTATGGAGAACTTTAAGGCTTTATATATTGTAAACGAATGAGTTATAAAAACAAATTCACCCCCCTCACAGTTGTCATGAAGGGCAAAATTAGCCGTATAGACCAAAACCAGAATTTGTACCAGACTGTAAACATGTTTTTTTTTTCTGCTGTAAAGTTGGGCATTTTAACATGGAGCTCAATGAGATTCTGTTCCCTTCTGGAGCCGGTCTCTAGCAGCCAGTTGATGAATAACAGTTTAAGTCATTTCCGTATTGGCTTCAAGAGAAACTGGGGGAGGTTGCCGCTTGATTTTACATCAATCCCAGCGCGAGTCAGAATCGATGATGAAACATTGGAAGAACTAGTTATTCAACCCGAACCTTGAGCAGGATGTTTCTCAGTGATGCTACACAGTTTGAGGTACATTATGAGATGTTCCAACTGTAATTCCTCACCATCAGCAATAACAAGTGTGCGTCCATCATCAAACCCCTGTGTGTGTGTGTTTCTAATTTATTGTGGCACAAACCCATCGATTTGCTTCAGAAGGCCTTTATCAACCCCCTGGAGCCATGTGAAGTATGTTTATGATGGATGGATGTGCTTTTTTGGACTTCAAATTTTGGGCTCCCATTCACTGCCATCATAAAGCTTGTATTAGTCATGACATTTTTTTAATATAACTCCGATTGTATTCGTCTGAAAGAAGAATGCCATTTACACCTAGGATGGCTTGAGGGTAAATCATGGGGTAATTTTCATTTTTGGGTGAACTTTAGTGAGTTTTAAAATTCTTCATTAAAAAGTTATAACCCATGAACAAAGTCAATCAGCTACGAGGTGAATCACAATGCTACGAAGTTTGATTTGAAGCAAAAAGGTTTTTTTGTAACTGATACTTGTCCGGATTACAGTCATACTACACACACTAATTTTTTGGCGGTCGTGAAGTGGTTACTTGTTCAAAATATGTACCTACTCAAGAGAGTATGCGATTACGGATGCAGCCCACGAGTGTTTAGGGTACCATTTTGGACAGGGCCCAACTCGATTTACATTATTCACGGTGCTTCATGGGAGTGGGTGGAGCTAAAGAGACTCTGATTGGTGTAATTTTCTGTACAGCATCATGGGTAATGTAGTTTTTCATCGGGAATTCCACTGTTAAACACGATTATTTAAAAAAAAGCTGAAATAATGCAGGCTGATGGCTTCAGCAGAAGCAAATGCCATGGATTACCAACCTTGTAGTTCACAGTAGTGCTATCATTAATTGTTTATAAGTTTTTGTTAAAAAAAAAAAAAATCGCTTCCTTATGGAGAAAATGAATTTACGATTTTTTACTTCCAGAACCCAATTGTTCCATTTTATAGAGACATATATACAAGTAAAACGGCTTCTGGAATGAGAAAAACAATCTAGGGCGGGACTGGATTGTAGGAAGTTGGGTGTTGCTAACTAAATTGAGGCAGATGTGAATGCCAATTTGCAGTCGGTTGTGGAGAATAATTATGGTGTGCTCACGCCATGTCATAATTACAAACCCTTGTAGAACTCATAATTACAACTTGTAAATTAGGAATTTTCAGAGAGCTCCGACTTGTACCACCTGACCGCTACAGATTCCATTTGGCATTGATAGTGTTGCCATAGATACGCGTAATCCGGAGTCTGACAACAGCTCTGAGTAAAATGGATGCACTTGAATTATGACCGTATAGATTCCTGTACACTAGGAGACTAGAAATGACTGGTATTTTATATGACGTCATTATAACAATAAAAAAGGCAATAATGCATATTAGTCAGATCTAAACTAACATTAAAATATGGTGTGAACATTTATTGATGTACAGAAAACATCATAATATGAGAAATGTTAAAGTAAGGCAAAGGTGCAGCAGGTCATGCTCTAATACATGACATACTGTAGACAAATTGTTCATAATTTTTTTAGATTTTATCATTACCAGATGAACCAGACCGAATCCAGCAACAATGTCACATTGTTGAAAATGTTTCAGCATGTTATATTGAGTAAAGTGATACTCAAAGATGGACTAGTGCTAAAACCTAACCCTTAATGAATAAAAATATGATGCATTTTAGACTATTCTAATTCTATTCTAGTTTAGGCAGTCTGAGAAAACATGACACACTGAGCCAAATCACACACAACATGTGTTAAAGGGATAGTTCACCCAAAAATGAAAATTGTACTCATTTACTCACCTTCATGAGTAACATTCTTTAAAATATTTTCTTTTTTGTTCACACAGTTTTGGAATGACATAAGGCTGAGTAATTTTCATTTTGGGGTGAACTAACCCTTTAAGGGGTTCTTACTAAATATAATTAAATAGGTTTGGTAAATAACAAGATAAACGCAAGGACCAGCCTGCAGATATAAATATAGAGTGTGATTAATATTTAACATTACAATTTGTTAACAAATAAACAACATTTTAAAGTAATAAAATAACCTCACTAAGACAAAATACTAAGATCAGGCCAACAGAAATTTCATCAGGTAACTGTAAAATGCCTCAGTATAAATCTTTAAATGGTTTGGAGTAGTTGAACATCAGATAATCCATGTAGTAAAAGTCATATGCCCTTTGTCTCTCTGTCACATTTAACTGTGCAAAATATCTCCTTGTGATTTCCGAAGATGTCCTTTCTGCATTAGGGTTCCTGTCTTTAAAACTAGGGAATGTTAAATTGCTAGGAGCACCGATTCTTCTCAAGAGGAAATTGGCTTCTTCCTCCAGAGTCTCAAATTTCCCAATGAAATCATAGTCCAGCAGGCAGGGGCTGCAGAGATGTCCAACCGGCTCCCAGTGGATGTCCATGCCAACCGGCCGATGCACGTCTAACAAATACTGGATGAACTCCTTGAAGGTCACACCCGCCCCTGTGCGTAAGGCATATTGAGTCGCATTGCTGCGGTATCTTGAGATAATGGGTTTCCCGAAAACTGGGTGGTAGTACGAGTTTGGACTCTCGAACTTGTCCCGAAATGCAGACACTAGCCTTTCGAAAGGTTCCCTCAGGAACAGGACTTTGGTGTAGGTCTTCAGACGCCGGATGATGCCCTTTTGATTGAACGAGTCTAAACGTTTGAGGTGATTCCCATAATGCACCTCGTCATGTTGGATCTCACCTGTGGAAGAAGCGAGACCTTGAAGCACCATGAGCACCCTCTTCCAGTTGGAGCAGCCTGCCTTGGGCACCTCACAGTAGAGGAGTTTGTGCTTGTCCTCCACAAAGATACGGGACACGTGCATGCGGGTTATAGTCTGTTTAGTGGTTCCGCTTGTGTATTTGGCACAGACCTCCCTCATAAGCCTCAGACGGGAGCTCTGCACCCGAGTCATTCGTCTGATGCGGCCAGGAGGGTCAGAGTTGAGCTGCTGCACAAGTGGGCCGCTCTTAAGAAGGAGTTTACGGTGGCTCTTTGTGACATGGGACGCAGGGATGTCTCTGGTGTTGATGAGAGAAGAACGCTGGACCCATGGGAAGACTGGAAGTTGCACTGGTTGCACAGGTCTGGGAAAGTTGTCTTCTGTTGGATCTGACCGTCTTTCATTGTCAAGACAATAAGGACACTGTTCCTGAAAGAGAGAATAAAAGTACTGTCAGTAACAATAGTGGATAGTGGACTTCAAATCCTAAAAATATATTTTTAAAAAACTGTATTTAGAGATAATATAATATTAAAGAAATAAAATGCCACTTAAGTGAACTTAAAAACGGTTTAATTTCATTACTATTTCTCAACACGCTTAAGTACACTTTTAAAATTTCAATTTGCAATAATGTCAGATTATAAGACTTACTCTAAATTATTGCGTTTTAATAATCTTATTGTGTTTCAAAGATGTTTGTCACATACTAAAGCATGTCAAGTACTTGATTATATTTTTAATATAATATATTAAAAGTTAATATTTTAAATGTACTTAATTGCAACTTCCTGATTAAAATGTGTAAATACATGATACAAAAGTTTTAAAAGAAATAACATTAAAGTATATTTTAGTTTTCCATAAATGCTTGTCAGTACAGTACAATTCCATACAGAGATATACTTAAGGGGGTCAAAAGGGAACGCTTAGGCCACATGCCCACGCTCTGCTGAAAAACCTAGCTATTTGAGAGCATTTTGGTAGTGCAGTTGAGACACTTTGCTTGCTATGATACGGAATATCCGCAGAAGTGGCTGTCACAGATAGATGGTTTCTGTATTGTTTCTACATAAAAATGCAGATACAATGTAAAGTATTTGCTCACAAGGGAATTTATGTTACAGGGGTTGATTTCTATCAAAAAAAATTTGATAAAAAAAGTTTTGTTTTATGATGTTGCTATGAAAACTGATTTCAAAAAGATTTTTGCTTTACCCTGGTCTCAGAACCAGACTTTTAATCTTAAAGCCATAATAAAACACTCACCTAAAGGAATATTAGGAACACCATACTAATACTGTGTTTGACCCCCTTTCGCCTTCAGATCTGCCTTAATTCTACGTGGCATTGATTCAACAAGGTGCTGAAAGCATTCTTTAGAAATGTTGGCCCATATTGATAGGATAGCATCTTGCAGTTGATGGAGATTTGTGGGATGCACATCCAGGGCACGAAGCTCCCGTTCCACCACATCCCAAAGATGCTCTATTGGGTTGAGATCTGGTGACTGTGGGGGCCATTTTAGTACAGTGAACTCATTGTCATGTTCAAGAAACCAATTTGAAATGATTCGAGCTTTGTGACATGGTGCATTATCCTGCTGGAAGTAGCCATCAGAGAATGGGTACATGGTGGTCATAAAGGGATGGACATGGTCAGAAACAATGCTCAGGTAGGCCGTGGCATTTAAACGATGCCCAAATGGCACTAAGGGGCCTAAAGTGTGCCAAAAAAACATCCCCCACACCATTACACCACCACCACCAGCCTGCACAGTGGTAACAAGGTATGATGGATCCATGTTCTCATTCTGTTTACGCCAAATTCTGACTCTACCATCTGAATGTCTCAACAGAAATCGAGACTCATCAGACCAGGCAACATTCCAGTCTTCAACTGTCCAATTTTGGTGAGCTCGTGCAAATTGTAGCCTCTTTTTCCTATTTGTAGTGGAGATGAGTGGTACCCGGTGGGGTCTTCTGCTGTTGTAGCCCATCTGCCTCAAGGTTGTGCATGTTGTGGCTTCACAAATGCTTTGCTGCATACCTCGGTTGTAACGAGTGGTTATTTCAGTCAAAGTTGCTCTTCTATCAGCTTGAATCAGTCGGCCCATTAACCTCTGACCTCTAGCATCAACAAGGCATTTTCACCCACAGGACTGCCGCATACTGGATGTTTTTCCCTTTTCACACCATTCTTTGTAAACCCTAGAAATGGTTGTGCGTGAAAATCCCAGTAACGGAGCAGATTGTGAAATACTCAGACCGGCCCGTCTGGCACCAACAACCATGCCACGCTCAAAATTGCTTAAATCACCTTTCTTTCCCATTCTGACATTCAGTTTGGAGTTCGGGAGATTGTCTTGAGCAGGACTACACCCCTAAATGCATTGAAGCAACTTCCATGTGATTGGTTGATTAGATAATTGCATTAATGAGAAATTGAACAGGTGTTCCTAATAATCCTTTAGGTGAGTGTACAAATACAAGCTATGAAATTAGTCTAAGTAAGGAAAAGGACTATTGCCATTTTATTCCAAAAATGTCATTTCCACACAATGTTCTATCAAACACCAAACATAATTTGAGATGTGGTGGAAATTAATTCTCTGCTGGATATTGTTAGCAAACAAATTAAATATTGCAAATGAAATTGAATAAACTAGTGAGAGTGTGAAAAGTGTATTTTAATGTTTCAAAAGAAAATACAGCAACACAGTAAAGAACCAATTCATGGGCTCTAGAAGCATTTACATGAGAAGGACGTGGTTTTGAAGTCTTGCCTCTCCAATTGCAACCACCAAGTGGTGCTAGCGCACAGTAATTCCAGTGCACATGACGTGAAGCTGGCACTGTTCATTGTTCATACGAATAAGCTTACCTTTCTTATGGCCTGCACTTGGGAGAATATGACCTTTGCACCTGAGGGAAAATAAAGAGAGGGAATGTTAGTCTGACATTTCAGGCTTATCCTTTTTTACAATCCATGTACCATGAAAGTGAACTTTTGGGTTCAGGAATTTTCAACGAGCTGCTTATATTCAAAGTGCAACCATTGAGAAGTTGAAACCGCAGTACACCCGAATATGCTGAAATAAAGGAGCATATGGCTCAGTGAAGTGGTGTCCTTGCTTTAGTTTTTCCTCGTACATAGATGAAGTGAAGAGAAAGGGCGGGCGGACAGAGGGAGGTTGACTCCTGTGGCCGACTGCTAATGTTTACGTGCCATTGCTTGCAGCAGCTCCAGATGGTCTCCCAGCAGCCTGACAAACATCATCTTGACATCAAAGGTTATTGTGTATTAACTGAGGTGTGTGTCAAAAGATATTCAGACAGATATTGGTTAGTATTCACCATGGGAAAATTCTGCAGTCCGAAGTGTAGGCCTTCTTAATGGGGAATGAGATGCAAAGCTAAGTCATACTGAATCAGACTTTGCAGCTCTGGCAGAGATGTCTCAATGCTTTGACACTGACCTATGGAAGGGCAGAGACTAGTATCGATTAGATGCCAAAGCCATGACACTTTTCGTTGATAGATTCATTGCAGGCGGAGGCCTGACTCGGGTTTGAGAGCTACAGCAGGTTATTTACAGGCCAGGAGAAGGAGCTGGGGAGACAACTGTCCTTCCCAGGGACGCTTTTTCTACTGTAATCCGTTTATACATTAAATCAAAACTTCATGTGAATGATTCAATGGTGCATATTATTCCAAAGAAAAATTGCCCTTGTAATATTTTAATCAAAATGTAAAAGTTTACACACAATAAATAAAAAAGCAGTGAGATACGATGCAATGACCAAAGATGTCCGTCTAGCACATGGGTGCTTTTTTAAATGGTTATGTTTTTAATTATTTTAATAATTTGTTACTCATTGTCATGAATCACAAGATGTAGGCCATAACAATATAATATTTTCTGTAAAAAAAAAAAAAAAAGTGTCATTTCTTGTTGTCTGAATTAGTCAGTGTATTTTTTTCATCATGTATCACTGTATAATCAAAATATTTTATTTTACTTTTCTTTTGGGTATTTTTTTATTTAGAAAAGCCCCAAATAGTAATTTTCCTAATTCTACAACATTAAATTGTTTGAAAATAACTTTTATCTTATAAAAATGTGTCCATAAGTCTTGCATCAATTCTGTTACTGTATTACTATACTTTGCTTTTAAATTGGTGGAATTATCTCCCACAACTGTGTAAGATACAGGAAATGATGTCACTTTCCTCACTGATCAGATCTGAAGCACTGAAAGCTATGTGTGCTCTCTCTGAGAAAATATTTTAATATGAAAAGTTCTTTTGTAAAACATCAAAATTGTATCACTGATCACACAGTGGATTGTTTAAAAGTCTTTTAATCATGATTTCATTAGTGCCATGTGCTCTTAGCATTTATGCTAGCAAGTGGAGTTTTTGGCTAAAAAGTTTAAAATTGTCAATCCTTTTACCGTCAAACTGTTACCAGTGTTATTTATTCACATTGCCTAATTTATCTGTAACAGAGTTGACTATATTATAAAGAAATGTTTTGTTAAAAGTAAAAAAGGAAGAAACTTGTCTTTGGCAAGCACTGAATTATTAAAATTGAATATGTTTTCAATAAGATACTGGAAAGAAGTCTTTTCCTTTAATTTTTATAATGCAAAATGTATCCAATTATAGAATCACTCACGTTTACATAGAAAAAAACGGTTAAAAACAGTGTACTGGAACACAAAAACGCACCTTTACTTTGTCTTCATACTTCAACTTTTCATTCATGACACTTCAGGTCTCTACACTGTAACTGGTCACAAATTAGTCACATGACCAAAACAATTTCCCTGTCGATAACCCGTTGTTTCCTGCATAAAACAACAATGTCCAGTTTGCAAAATAATGTTATTATAAGTTCACTCTGCCTGACCAAACAGCGAGTGATTTTCTGTAAAACCGGAAACTTACTCACATTAGTCTGTTTACTGACTATTGACAACACAATTAAAAATCGATCAGTTCCTGTCTGATAGATAAAATCAAGTCCTGACTTAAATTTATCCTGTTTAATATTCTGTCTCACTCAAAAATTCATGATATTACAGAAGTCAAATGGGTTGCGTACGGCAGTTCAGCTAATTTAGTGTATATAGAATGATTACAAATAAATACATATATATTTGATAAATAAATCATATTTGCCTTCACAACGTTCTGGAAAACAATACAGTTGATTGCATTGGTGCTTAAAACTACATGCAATCTGATTTGGAAGTTCCCTGTAATGGGGACACTGTATAGGTTGTAATTTCCCATAGATGAGTTAGGGTAAGCATTTCAAAGAGAATCTGCAAAATATTCATGGTGTTTCTTCTCTTTTATTCATAAATTCATAAGATCCTGCTGGTAAGCCTGTTTTATCCTGCACAATTTGTGTCATAATACATTATTTCACTTAATATGGCCACAATGCTGTGTGCTTTGCTACGAGTGTATACCAGCATAAGGATCAACACATACTGTATACCATTACCAAATTGTGCATAATTTATCACAAAATTATGCCTTTTATATAGGAAGGGCTCATCTGTGTATGTCAAGTTTTTTATGCTGTTTTTTTTTTTGCATGTTAAAGTACATTTTCCACACTGCATATAAACTAAATATTATCAAATCTTAAAATATGATGAATCAACCATGTATAAACCCATGTAAATTATTTGGATAAATATCAGTCATGAATTATTAAATGAACCATACTCCCGGAAAATTATGTGAGTCAGGATAAGTTATACTAATAGTAAGTGAAAGTACGCTATTACCATTACAAATACTATTGCTATAAAAAAACATACATAATGTTGAATAATGTTTCACTATATTAAAATATTTCCTGGCTGGATTATTAAAATGGAAATAATGTGACATTGGAATGGGATTGTGCATTGATTTTTCTGATTTATGTAAATTTTATTTAAAATGTAAATTGTATAAATAAATAATCTTCAATTATTTTTTTTTTTTTTTTTTTTTTTTTTTTTGCAAAGTCTTATTTTAAGGCATTATTTTATAGATACACTATATTGCCAAAAGTTAAGGCATGCCTACCTTTACATGCACAACTTTAATGACATCCCATTCTTAAGATTCAAGATTCAAGAGTTTTATTTGTCACATACACAGTTATATACAGAATATACAACCGGCAGTGAAATGTAAACAGGTCCGCTCCATGGACAGTGCAAATTCACAGTTAAAAACACAAGGAGGAAATTATATAGAAATAGGATAAAAAAGTACTATATATATATATCTGTAGAATTATAAATAATCAAGTCAAGTAGAAGAAAAAAAGTAAAAAATATAAGAATAAGAAGTGGAATAAAATAAATGAAATAAACTGTGCAGTGAGTAAACTGTAGACTTATAAATATGTGGTTAACATGTAACATGTTATAATGTGCAAACAGGTTTATAACAGGTTGTTACACAGTAACAACGAGAACAGAATGTGCAGTGCAATGTCAGTGTATCGATGCTTATCCTGAAGTGAAGTCACGTGGTGTTAAGTGACTGAGTTCAGGAGTCTGATGGCCTGGGGGAAGAAGCTCCTCCTGAGTCTCTCAGTTTTGGCCATCAGGCTTCGGAAGCACTTACCAGATGGCAGCAGCGTGAAATGAGGGTTTGCAGGGTGATTAGAGTCCTTGATGATTTTAGTAGCTCTACCTTTGCAGCGTTTGGTGTAGATGTCCTGCAGAGACGGGAGAGCTGACCCTAAGATACGCTCGGATAAGCGCACGACTCTTTGCAGGGCTTTGCGGTCATGACTGGTGCTGTTCCCATACCACGCTGTGATGCACTGAGTTAATACACTTTCTATCGCCCCTAAATAGAAAGTTTTCAGGATAGCTGGTGAAACCCTGAATTTCCTCAGCTAGCGCAGGTGGTACAGTCTTTGCCTGGCTTTTTTCACCTGTGTCTGAATGTGAGCAGTCCAGGTCAGGTCCTTGGAGATGTTTACACCCAGGTACTTGAAGCTGCTCACTCTCTCTACTGGTGACCCGCTGATCATGAGGGGGGAGTATGTCCGTTGCTGTCTCTTCCTGAAGTCCACAATCATTTCTTTGGTCTTGCCAACATTCAGAGAGAGACAGTTGTCCTGGCACCATGATGTTAGATGCTCCACCTCGTCCAAGTATGCCGTCTCATTGTTGTAGGAAATGAGGCCCAGGACAACAGTATCATCAGCAAATTTGATGATAGAGGTGGAGCTGTGTGTGGACAAAAAGTCATGTGCGTAGAGAGATTAGAGCAGGGGACTCAGGACACAGCCCTGTGGAGCTCCCACACTCAGGGTGATGGAGGTGGAGGTGAACTGGCCTATTCTCACCACCTGAGGCCTGCCAGTGAGGAAGTCCTCAATCCAGTGGCAGAGAGAAGGATTCAGGCCGAGATCCAGGAGTTTGGAGGTTAGCTTGATGGGAACTATGGTGTTAAAGGCTGAGCTATAGTCAATAAATAGCAGCCTTACGTAGTTCCCACTTTTGCTGTCGATGTGAGTGAGGGAGGAGTGGAGGACATGAGAGATGGCATCTTCAGTCGATCTATTGGGACGATAGGCAAACTGAAGAGGGTCCAAAGTATCAGGAATGTAGGCGCAAATGGTGTTTTTAATGAGTTTCTCAAAGACCTTCATGACTATAGACGTGAGAGCCACTGGATGATAGTCATTTAGGCAAGAGGGTTTACTGTTCTTAGGGACAGGGATGATGGTGGATTTTTTGAAGGAGGTTGGGACCACAGATGTAGCGAGGGACTCATTAAAGATAGATGTAAACAACCCAGCGAGCTGATCAGCACAGGACCGCAGAACACGACCTGAAATACCATCCGGCCCGGCAGCTTTCCTGACGTCCACACGCTTGAGTGCTCTCCGAACTTCATCCTCTGAGACAGAGATCACGTGATTGTTGCTGCTCTGAGTAATTTCCTCTAACGCGCCACTTGGCGGAGTCGCGTTGCCGCGGTTACAGTCAAAGCGAGCGTAGAAAGAGTTTAACTCATTCACAAGCAACGGGTCAGCGCTCCCCACTGCAGAGGATTTAGATCCAAACGAGCAGATGGACCTCAGACCTTGCCACATGCGCCGCGAGTCGTTGAGTTGGAAATGAGACTCCACTCGGTCTTTATAACGGAGCTTTGCGGCTTTAACTGCACGCCGCAGAGCATAGCAGGACGATCTGTATTCATTCATATTCCCTGAAAGGAGACCAGCGTTGTAAGTGGCAGTGCGTGTGTTCACTGCCGTGCGGATTGAATTGTCCACCCACGGTTTCTGATTTGAGAAGGACGTTATTGTTATTGTTTGTATTGTTTGTAAATCCGTAGGGTTTAATATTTGGCCCATCCTTTGCAGCTATAACAGCTTCAACTCTTCTGGGAAGGCTATCCACAAGGTTTAGGAGTGTGTTTATGGGAATTTTTGACCATTCTTCTAGAAGCGCATTTGTGAGGTCAGGCACTGATGTTGGATGAGTAGGCCTGGCTCGCAGTCTCCGCTCTAATTCATCCCGAAGGTGTTCTTTTGGGCTGAGGTCAGGTCAGTCAAGTTCCTCCACACCAAACTCACTCATCCATGTCTTTATGGACTTTGCTTTGTGCAACTGTGCGCAGTCATGTTGGAACAGGAAGGGGCCATCCCCAAACTGTCTGCTGATCTTATGCAACCTAACTCCATATATGCCAAATTATTCCTTTATTTAGTTCCTCGAACTAGTCTGCGAGAACTTATTCTGCTTGTAAATTGTTGAATAAAGTCGCTAATTTTGTTTGTTTTTGCACACAAAAAGTATTCTCGTCGCTTCATAAAATTAAGGTTGAACCACTGAAGTCACATGGACTTTTTTAACGATGTCTTTACTATCTTTCTGGACCTTGAAAGTGTTCATTAAATTGCTGTGTATGGAAGGGTCACAGAGCTCTCGGATTTCATCAAAAATATCTTAATTTCTGCTCCAAAGATGAACAATGGTCTTACAGGTTTGGAACGACATGAGGGTGAGTAATCGATGACAGAATTTTTATTTTTGGGTGAACTAACCCTTTAATATTGCTCAATTATAATAGAACTTGCTACAATTCAAAGGTGTTAAAGTTCTATTGTAAAGTTATAAAAATGAATATCAAGTAACACAGAATGAAAAGATAGTATGCTCTTGCACGGATGCACAGCTTTGTGCGTTGACCTGACTATATGCAATTCTCTTACGCTCTATGGGTCTGCAAGATCTCTCACTTGAGTGGGAGGAGGTGAGACAGGGAGGAAAAGAGAAGGCAGGAGAGATTGTGTGAAAGATAACAGACGATCCCTGTAAACAGCTAATGTCTTTGCCGCTGCGCGTCTCCCTCCTGCTGGCATCGGCAGATCACTCAGTTCTATTAGATCAGAGTCTCGTCAGAGACGGCCGACCTAAACGACATGAGGTGAAGCAGAAGAGCGACACTGCTGCACGGTAGGAGCTGGCAGTAATGGAGCACTGCAGACAGCCTCGCTCCCGATGACTTCATAGCTTATGAATAACTCAAATCCCAGGAGGAGAGCAGGAACACGGAACGAGGGGCTCTCACTGGTCCCACAACCGTCTGATATTCTAGAATGCTCTAGTACCCACTAGTCCTAACTAAATTTAAATTTTAATAAAAGAAATCGAAAAAGAAAAAAAAAAAAACTGTTGAAGGGCATTGTAACACACTACTTTTAATATAAACAGGATTTCTTGGAAGTAAGAAGTAATTGTCACGGCAAAATCTGCAAAAAAAAAGAAGAGATGGGGACCTATATGCAGCACTTCTATTATACAAAACAAAGACATAAGTTATAGTGAGAAACGTGATCACTTCACAAACATGGCAAAGACAGTACTCAACACTAAACAGAGGGAACTAATGGCAATGAATACACAAGATAATGAGGAACTGAACAAGACAGGTGATAATGATGAGAAACCAACAAACTAGCAATGGGAACAAAGGAAACAGGAAAACAAGAACATACAGAAGTCCAAGAAAATGAAACCGAAACAAAAACTCTGGTACTTTTTACGGTGATTAAAATTAGATGGTAAAGTAAAATTGATGAATAAAACTAAATTTAATGCAAACAAATGGTAAAAATAGTAATCTGAGAGTGAACAAATGGTTCTGACAAAGGAGCTAGTACACGGTAAAAGTGTAACTTAAAAAACTTTTAAAAAAAAAGCTAACTTAATAAATAAACTTACAATTACGCATTAAGTTTGTTCATTTTAAGGCAACAGGTTTCCTCACTTTAAGTCAATCCATCACTTTTTGTGTATGTATGTAGAATTTTATATAATTGTAATATGATTTCTTATATTAGTACTATTATTATAGTATTAATGAATATTTTGAATTTTATTATGTCCTTTGTCATTTTTATTAGTGTTTTTTAAAATTTCAATTTAGCTTTATTTATATTTTGAGTTCTAGTCATTGTAAAAAGTCTATACATGTTTGGCGATTTTTGCCTTTATTATGATAGGATAGTATAGAGTGGACAGGAAGCGAGGTGGGAAAGAGAGAGAGAGAGAGAGAGAGAGAGAGAGAGAGAGAGGGGGGATGGGATCAGGAAAGGTCCGCGAGCCGGGACTTGAACTCGGGTCTGCCGAAGTGCAACGCCACTGGCCACAAGGATATTGGCACCAACTAGTTTTAGTCATTTTAGTACTTCAACTTATTTTATTTCAGTTAGTTGTTATATATATATATATATATATATATATATATATATATATATATATATATATATATATATATATATATATATATATATATATATATACAGGTGCTCTCATATAATTAGAATATCATCAAAAAGTTTATTTCACTAATTCCATTCAAAAAGTGATTCTTGTATATTATATTCATTCATTACACACAGACTGATATATTTCAAATGTTTATTTCTTTTCATTTTGATGATTATAACTGACAACTAAGGAAAATCCCAAATTCAGTATCTCAGAAAATTAGAATATTGTGAAAAGGTTGAATACTGAAGACACCTGGTGCCACACTCTAATCAGCTAATGAACTCAAAACACCTGCAAAGGCCTTTAAATGGTCTCTCAGTCTAGTTCTGTAGGCTACACAATCATGGGGAAGACTGCTGACTGGACAGTTGTCCAAAAGACGACCATTGACACCTTGCACAAGGAGGGCAAGACACAAGAGGTCATTGCAAAAGAGGCAGGCTGTTCACAGAGCTCTGTGTCCAAGCACATTAACAGGGAGGCGAAGGAAGGAAAAGATGTGGTAGAAAAAAGTGTATTAGCAATAGGGATAACTGCACCCTGGAGAGGATTGTGAAACAAAACCCATTCAAAAATGTGGGGGAGATTCACAAAGAGTGGACTGCAGCTGGAGTCAGTGCTTCAAGAACCTTGGGTTTCATGGGTTTCAGCTGTCGCATTCCTTGTGTCAAGCCACTCTTGAACAACAGACAGCGTCAGAAGCGTCTCGCCTGGGCTAAAGACAAAAAGGACTGGACTGCTGCTGAGTGCTCCAAAGTTATGTTCTCTGATGAAAGTAAATTTTGCATTTCCTTTGGAAATCAGGGTCCGAGAGTCTGGAGGAAGAGAGGAGAGGCACACAATCCACGTTGCTTGAGGTCCAGTGTAAAGTTTCCACAGTCAGTGATGGTTTGGTGTGCCATGTCATCTGCTGGTGTTGGTCCACTGTGTTTTCTGAGGTCCAAGGTCAACACAGCCGTATACCAGGAAGTTTTAGAGCACTTCATGCTTCCTGCTGCTGACCAACTTTATGGAGATGCAGATTTCATTTTCCAACAGGACTTGGCACCTGCACACAGTGCCAAAGCAACCAGTACCTGGTTTAAGGACCATGGTATCCCTGTTCTTAATTGGCCAGCAAACTCGCCTGACCTTAACCCCACAGAAAATCTAGGGGGTATTGTGAAGAGGAAGATGCGATATGCCAGACCCAACAATGCAGAAGAGCTGAAGGCCACTATCAGAGCAACCTGGGCTCTCATAACACCTGAGCAGTGCCACAGACTGATCGACTCCATGCCACGCCGCATTGCTGCAGTAATTCAGGCAAAAGGAGCCCCAGCTAAGTATTGAGTGCTGTACATGCTCATACTTTTCATGTTCAGACTTTTCAGTTGGCCAAGAGTTCTAAAAATCCTTTCTTTGTATTGGTCTTAAGTAATATTCTAATTTTCTGAGATACTGAATTTGGGATTTTCCTTAGTTGTCAGTTATAATCATCAAAATGAAAAGAAATAAACATTTGAAATATATCAGTCTGTGTGTAATGAATGAATATAATATACATGTTTCACTTTTTGAACGGAATTAGTGAAATAAATCAACTTTTTGATGATATTCTAATTATATGACCAGCACCTGTATATATATATATATATATATATATATATATATATATATATATATATATATATATATATATATATATATATATATATATATATATATAATCTTTTAAAAAATCTTATTTCAACTTGATTAAATTAAATGAAAACCTTTTTTTTTTGGTTACAAATAAAAACACTGTGCAAAACGCCAAGTTTCATAAAATGTAGCATAATTAGTTAGTGCAATAATAAAACTTTTAAAGGTAACATTTCCCAACACTAGCAGGAGATAAGCATCATATGAAATATTATACCATCTTGTTGGGTTCTTTTATGCCACATGCTATTGATATGGATTAAGATACTCCTTCACTGATGCTTGAGTGCAGTTGTATACATACAAAGTTATACAACAGACATCTGAAGAGGCAGAGAAGAGCAAGAGCCAGCAGAGTACCTGTCACATCTAATGCAGGAGATCTTTGTTTACCACGGTGCAGCTTTACACAAAATCAAATCAATATGTCATAAACATGGCGACAGTCTCCGGCACGATGAGATGTTACTGATTTGACAGAAACAGAGAAGCAAGGTTTACGCTCGAATAGCAGATGAGGGGGCCAAGGTTTGACTGGTTAGTAAGGTCCAGTTAGCCCCTATAACTAAAAAGTCCACAAAATAAAAACACAACAAAATGTCACCATTACTGTCATCATTATATAACATACTTCTAGCTACAAATACATTGTGCAATTGTTTAACATTTGGAGGGCAGAGAGGTATCATGTGTTCAAACACTGAGACCAATAATGAGGCTAAATTTGGTGGTAAAGTAAGCAGCTGTCGACATCTCCGTTCGCACACAGTTTGAGATGTGGTGACTGACTATAATAATGGCTTCATGATATTAGTCCTCTTAATGCACTGTGAAAAACTCCCTTCATTTTCACACAACTGATTTGTATGCCTGTCTAACCTTGTTAGAATCCAGCAACAACTGTTACCATAAATAATAGTAAATAACCCAATTGGTGCTTTAGGGATGAGTTAAATTCACCTTGAAATATTAACTCAACTTGAGGGCATATGGGATGCTCAGCTTCAACTGTCTATATAAGCAAAGATGTGGCAAGAAAATATATCAGGTATCAAAGCATGAATGAAAAAAGTTAAGATCTATTTGCCAGACAGACAGTGTGTCTATGCGTGTTTCTTTTTTTCAGGACCCTTTGATGAATAGAAAGTTCAAATAAATCAATAAATCTGAATTATTTATTTAAAATATAATGTAAAAGCATTTATTGTCACTATTGATCAAATGAATGCGTCCTTGTTTATTCATTTCTTCTAAAATAATCTTAATGACACCAAACTTTTGAACGGTAATGTATTTATACTTTTACAAAAGTTATGATGGAAGATATTTTATACTTTTATGATGAAGCTCCAAGAGTTCTTGTAAACTTCTTGTATTTCTGCCTGAGAAATCTTCAGGCGAGTGTCTGGAATGGACACTTGATCATTTATGGAACTCTAAAGTGCATAAAGGATCACAACAATGTCTCTCTCTCTCTTTCTGAACGGACTGTGACATCCATACGGTCGTCCACACATCAATATTTATACCTGGCAGTCACAGGAAGAGTAAACACCTCTGGCTGCCACCGTCAAGAAGGGGACGAATGAATGAACTGCATGAGAGGGAGGGAAAATGAGCAAATCGCAGCAAGATGGAAGGATTTAGTGAGTGATGGGGTGATAGATTTTGTGATTGATTGGACAGAAGAACGGTTAGATGGCTATAAGGATGGATGACCTGATGGATATGGTTGTTAAGAATGTAGTTTGCAATTTGTGTCTGGCCATTTCCTGCTCAAATCCGGCCCATTTTCAGTCAAGTGTCCTTCTGCCGTCTGATGAACACGTCGCAGACTCTACATCCAATTATCGTCCCACAGCGACACACACACTCGCGTGTTTATTTACAAATAGCCTACTTTTTCAATATACTCACTATTTTCATCGATGCTGTTGTCCTTGACTAACCCGGACATTTTGGAAATGTGTAAAGAGACTCATTTATTGTAAGCTGTTTACTTGTTTACTCCTGTTGTGTACCAGCGGGCCCCCTGGTGGCACATCCGTCTGTTGTTAGCTGCTGTGTGTGTGTGTGTGTGTGTGTGTGATATCTGGCTCTCTGCCCTCTCTCTGCATGAGCCTGCACTCTCTCCAGAACTTCATTAGCTTGATTAACATTCATGTCCCACCTTCCTTCACCTCGTGCTGTCAGCTTCCGACTTCTTAACTAACTTACACACCCCCTAGACCTTAGCGCTGGGAGTTCGTCTTGACATTGGTACCGTCTTTCAGCCCACTAACATTTACTTTAAAGGCATAGTTCAAAAGTGAATTTTCATAATTTACTCACCCTCAAGTTGTTCCAAACCTGTATACATTTCTTTGTTCTGCTGAACACAAAGGAAGATATTTGGAAGAATGTTTGTACACCTGGTATTAAGATGCAAAAATGGATTTGACCGGATTGCTTTTATAGTGTATACGTTCATGTGGTCGAATGTGTTCGAACAGGCCTACCAAAAGACGGCCTACTCTCCGCCTACTGACCTAACACGTGAACATTGAAGCGCACTAGCCAGATGGGATTTAAACTTTGTCGGCTGAAGACCCAAGTTTGTTTTGAAGATGAAAAACGTAAAGCACAATGTTCTCTTATCATTCCTGATTTCTAACACTCTTGCAGCTGTCAGAGCAGAAATTAAAGCTGCTGCTGCTGCTGCTGCTGCTATACGTGTTTTTGTCCATGCTTCATGCAAATTGCATGCTCTTATTTCGTTCATTAGATCAAAAGATCTGAAAAAGCCTATACATTTACCTGCCCATAGACCCTCTCCTTGAAGAAATCAGGGCAGAAGTGGTTGAAAGTGGACAAAAGAGATTTTAAAACCAATAGTGTCTGGCAAAGTCTTCACGTTTTTTTATATACTGAATATCAAATGTAAATGTATGTCCATTACACTGCATTTTCTAAACATTACATACAAAAAGAAATGTATTTGGTCTCTTTTTTTTTTTTTTTTTTTTTTTTTGCTATAACTATGTTCATTTCTATTTATTAATACAAAGTATAAATGTTTTTGTGCATTTTACAGTTATTCCAAAATAACAACTAAAGGCAGTAACAAATTAAACAATGCATATTATTTGTGAACTAATGTTCAACTTTTCATTTTAATAGTCAACGTATTTACGTTGTTTTAGCAGTCATCAAGCTTGTACACACTGGTCACAAACATGAAGATGTACCTTTAATTTCCCCACTAAAACACAAACAGTCATCATGTTTTCAGCCTATTTCAGTTTGATTTTGATGTGAGAGAGCGGTGCGAGGTCACACCGGTCTCGGATCTCTCACGGAGGAGCGACGGAAGCATAAAAGGAGGAGCGACGACAGTGAAGGATGAGAGAAGACCTGGGGGGTATTCCAGAAAGCAGGTTATGTGACATACCCAGGTATGTTTAAGAGTAAGTAAGCGGATAACCTCAACTTTCGGTTCCAAAAACGGAGGTAGCTTTCAGGGTATGTAAGTAACCATGGCAACTCACTCTCTGCTCCAGAGCAGGTTATGTTCCAGGGTTAGTTTGCTTAAGAGGTATTCAGGTATGTTTTATATAATTAATATAGTTACAAACCCGATTCCAAAAAAGTTGGGACACTGTACAAATTGTGAATAAAAACAGAATGCAATGATGTGGAAGTTTCAAATTTCAATATTTTATTCAGAATACAACATAGATGACATATCAAATGTTTAAACTGAGAAAATGTATCATTTTAAGGGGAAAATAAGTTGATTTTAAATTTCATGGGATCAACACATCTCAAAAAGTTGGGACAAGCCCATGTTTCCCACTGTGTGGCATCCCCTCTTCTTTTTATAAGTCTGCAAACGTCTGGGGACTGAGGAGACAAGTTGCTCAAGTTTAGGAATAGGAATGTTGTCCCATTCTTGTCTAATACAGGCTTCTAGTTGCTCAACTGTCTTAGGCCTTCTTTGTCGCATCTTCCTCTTTATGATGCGCCAAATGTTTTCTATGGGTGAAAGATCTGGACTGCAGGCTGGCCATTTCAGTACCCGGATCCTTCTTCTACACAGCCATGATGTTGTAATTGATGCAGTGTGTGGTCTGGCATTGTCATGTTGGAAAATGCAAGGTCTTCCCTGAAAGAGACGACGTCTGGATGGGAGCATATGTTGTTCTAGAACTTGGATATACCTTTCAGCATTGATGGTGCCTTTCCAGATGTGTAAGCTGCCCATGCCACACACACTCATGCAACCCCATACCATCAGAGATGCAGGCTTCTGAACTGAGCGCTGAGAACAACTTGGGTTGTCCTTGTCCTCTTTAGTCCGGATGACATGGCATCCCAGTTTTCCAAAAAGAACTTCAAATTTTGATTGGTCACAGAACAGTTTTCCACTTTGCCACAGTCCATTTTAAATGAGCCTTGGCCCAGAGAAAACGCCTGCGCTTCTGGATCATGTTTAGATATGGCTTCTTTTTTGACCTATAGAGTTTTAGCCGGCAACGGCGAATGTGCCGGTGGATTGTGTTCACCGACAATGTTTTCTGGAAGTATTCCTGAGCCCATGTTGTGATTTCCATTACTGTAGCATTCCTGTATGTGATGCAGTGCCGTCTAAGGGCCTGAAGATCACGGGCATCCAGTATGGTTTTCCGGCCTTGACCCTTACGCACAGAGATTGTTCCAGATTCTCTGAATCTTTGGATGATATTATGCACTGTAGATGATGATAACTTCAAACTCTTTGCAATTTTTCTCTGAGAAACTCCTTTCTGATATTGCTCCACTATTTTTGGCCGCAGCATTGGGGAATTATGATCCTCTGCCCATCTTGACTTCTGAGAGACACTGCCACTCTGAGAGGCTCTTTTTATACCCAATCATGTTGCCAGTTGACCTAATAAGTTGCAAAATGGTCCTCCAGCTGTTCCTTATATGTACATTTAAAATTTCCGGCCTCTTATTGCTACCCGTCCCAACTTTTTTGGAATGTGTAGCTCTCATGAAATCCAAAATGAGCCAATATTTGGCATGACATTTCAAAATGTCTCACTTTCAACATTTGATATGTTATCTATATTCTATTGTGAATAAAATATAAGTTTATGAGATTTGTAAATTATTGCATTCCTTTTTATTCACAATTTGTACAGCGTCCCAACTTTTTTGGAATCGGGTTTGTATTAATATAACCAAATTTGTTTCAGTTATATAATATATAATATGCAATATTATATATTTATTCTAAAGAATTAGAATAAAAAATAAACAAAAAATAAGATTTAAATGTTAATGCTATTCAAATATATTTATTTATTTTATTGTCATCACACACATGGATCTGCATTCAATTAATTAGCATCAAACAAACAATATAATCCTTATTTTCAGTGAATAAAGATTACTTATTAAACGAAGACATTGAAAAAATGATTGCATAACCACCAAATAGGTGGCAGGTTATGTAACTCATTTCAAACTCAAGGTTTGGGTTAATCAACCGAGAGTTCAAGGTATATGTGACGGTAAGTTAACCTTGCTTTCTGGAATACCCCCCAGGCCTGGACTTTATGTTGTTTTGTTTACGTTTTATTATGTGTGTGCGGCAGTCGTCCGTGAGGAGGCTGACGTTTTTACTTTCATTTTGTTTATTTTAAGATTAAAGTCTTTTGAACGTTCGCTGGTTCCCGCCTCTTTCCCATATCAACAAACCCCGATTCATTGGTGCCAAAATCCGGGAGGAAGGAGGGACATGCTGTCAGAGAACTATCGCTGCTGAGGGGGATCGCGGTGCTGAGGAGTTCGGGCAGAGCGGAAGAATGAAGACCACGAGTAGCTGCCCGAGGCGGTGGTGCTGGAGCGACGGAAGACCCGGTGGGACGGAGAGCTTGCTGCGTGCTCCTGGGTCGATGGTGGGGAGGAGCAGGGAGCGCGGGACTGGCTTCGCCGTTAGCCAGGGGGCGGAGGAGGATTGAGCCGTCCACCGAGGAGCACTTGCCATTTTTCGCTTTAGCATTTTTAGTTTGAAGAGCATCTCGGCTGGCTGAGGGCCGGGCGGCAGTGTATCCGGGAACCGGACCAAGATTTTTCCACTCTCTCGTCTTTGTCGCTCCTTGTGCTTCCGTCTCCTTTTCTCTCGTCTCGTCTGTCCTTAGCCCCAGATGCTGCAGCCACCGAGACTGGCTCCAGAGGGAGTAGAGCGCAGTCTTGTGGGTACCCCCGGCCTGCGATGGGGGTATGTGACAAGCAGGACGGGCGAGAGCATAAAAGTAGGAGCAACGACAGTGAAGGACGAGAGACACTTACTTTATAAAAATGACTGACTTTTACACTTTTTAATGTCACATTTTGTAATATTTTGTTTTATTTTTTGTAACATTGATTATTTTCTCATCTAGTTTTTTTGAGAACACACTGCCTCCCTTGTCTCCTCGGAGGAAATGCCTCTGATTAAAACACCAGGTGTAAATGTGTCTCCCTCATCTACTTGTGATCTGATTGACCAAAACTCATCTTAACCCTCTGAACCAGAAGAACGCGCGGCGCGTTTTGCTTGTTTTCTCCTCATGACAGTGTAAAACAACTTAAAATACTCTTGGCCTCACAGAAATGAAAGATATGTCTTTGTCTTTGAAACACATCAATATTCATGATTAATCATGCCCTCCCCGCATAAGCCTTCCTGACACAAACCATATCTTACAAATCTTAAATCAGTATATTGTTTTATGTGAATGAGTGGCCAGAGTAATTTTTACATCGTCTTGAAGCAAAAATTCTAGCCTATGTGATTTTTTTCAAAATTCAAAAGTTTTTAAAAGTCTTGTGAACAAATATTCAGTATGGGTTTTATAGCCTTATATCAGTGACTTATATCATTTTTCTTTCTTTCCACATATCACACCTAAACATCATTTTCTCAAAACACACATGCTGCTCACATATTATTGTAGTTGAATACAGTGTAATCAGACTTTAGTGTAACAGAAAATAAGCTCAAATGTCAGGGCATGTCAAAACACCTCCAGGGCCCAGAAAACAGCTCAGGGTTCAGAGGGTTAATAACAGGGCCCAATATTACAATATTCAGCAGCACAATTGTTTGTTCAACATTGATAATAATAAGAAATGTTTCTTGAGTAGCAAATCATCATATTAGAATGATTTCTGAAGGATCGTGTGACACTGAAGACTGGAGTAATGATGCTAAAGATCCAGCATTGCCATCACAGGAATAAACTGAAAAGATTAAAGGAATAGCAACATCAGTTTAACTAAATCAAATTGATGTTGATTTAGTAG